>QZFA01000002.1:0-507242 GCA_003614995.1 Cladosporium phlei | reverse complement strand
TAGGACGTTGATTAAAGAGATATAATAGGTTATAAAGTATGAAATTAAGAGTAATAAGAGTCCTTATCTTACCTACTAATCTAATTAGTATACCTAAGGTAACTATTATGAGCTATTACGTTCTAACCGTAATACTTAACTACTTTACTTCTATAGTATACTATAACTATTTATATAGTAGCTATAAGCTTAACTCCTTAAAATTTACTTATATAGTCTTAAGTATTAAAGCCTTAAGTAATAAACTAATAGTTCTTTAGCTCTCTTAAAATAAATACCTATACCTTAATATACTCGGATTTATATATCTATCTTATAGTCTTCTCTATATCTATCTACTAAGTATAGTAATAAGTATAAATATAGCTCTTAAGTATAATACTAGAAAATCGCCTTTAGCTACCTTAAGGTCTATAAAAGCTATAAAGGTAGTAAGAAGATATATAGTAAAGCTAAGAGTAAGAGAGAATAACTTTAAAACCTATTATAAGAGAAAGATACTATAGACTACTCTTAATATAAAGGCTAAGAATAAGAGGAAGTATATATTAGCTCTAAAGTTTATAAGAATAGGTCTATTCTATAAGGAGTACTATATAGGTCTAGAAAGTAAGTAACTTAACTATAGATAGGAAATTATAGGTAGATACTAACTTTAATAATAGTAGCTACTCTTTATAAAATCTACTACCTCTAAGTAAAAGATAGTAATAACCTTCTCTATATATAAATCCTCTTTATAAGGCTAGTATATAAGATTACTTAGGACTTTAAGAATAATCTTAGATAGTAGAGCTTAGTACTCTTAGTATTCTAGTTTATAGTAGAAGTATACTTGATTACTAAGTTTATAAGTAAGCTACTACTAACTCTCTAAAAAAGTATACTTATACTAATATTAAATAGTAGCGAACTACTATATAGCCTATACTAAGTATATTACTATTATATAGAAAGACTTTACTTTAATAAGAAGACTTAAGAGTATTAAAGATTCTCTTAATTCTTTTAGTAATCTATCTAAGACTAGAAATAAGATTAAAGCTATAAAGGTAATTAATAATATAAAGGTACTAGTAGTAGCTACTATAACTATAGCTCTACCTCTATCTCTAAAGGTATTAGTAGATAGCTTAGCTAAAGCTAAGACTTATAGAGAAAAGAAGATAGCTAATAAGACTACTATAAGATAGGTTCTATAGAATAAGAATAATAATATAGAGCCTAATAAGGAGACTCTTATAGCTTAGTAGAAGCTCCTTAATAATACTACTACTACTAAAAATAGTAAGGATACTAGTAATAGAGATTTATAATAGATGTAACATTTAGTAATAGTATAGGGATAACATGTTTATTTATTTATTTATTATTATAGTATAGTAATCTATAGATCGATCGATTAGCAATTAAGTAATTAAAATTTCGGAGTTTTAGCACAGTAGCCTATATAGCCAACCCTAGCGCCGGACTGGGCGTACGCAGACGGCGCGGGCGGCGCTTGCGGCTGTGCCAAAAACTCGGTGCAGCAGAACTGCGGCTGCTCGGGCGCCGCCGAGGTTTCCTGCAGGGACAGGACGTTCGGCCACAAGGTCCCGTCGCTGATCAAGGCGAACCTCTACGACGCCAATGGCGAGCTGCAGGCGGACAGCATCGAGATCACTTTCTCCTCGCAGGCGGCTGGCTCCGGTGGTGGTTGCAGCACGATTACCAAGGTCGCCGCTGCCCTCATTGGCCTCATCCCGGGCTCCGGGTCGCTGTTCTCTACTGGCATTAACGTGTCTTGCCTGGAATTGGCTTGATCGGACATGGCTTGATCGGACATGGCTTGATTGAATGGAGGCGGGCGTCGTCGTGTGTTCAAACTTTGGGCAACCTTCTCGAGCTGCGGACACCTGTCGGAGATGTCGGCAAGTTTTAGCGGGGGATGTGTTCTTTTTCTTTAGAACAGCAACAACAGATTTAGCAATTGATCGATGGATCAACCCAGAACGATTGGCAAGTGGAGTCAAGATGGTAGTGCCCGGTCTGATCCAACAAAGCTTTTTTTTTGGAGTGTGTGTGTGAAGGTGCGGAGGATGGTCGGCCTCGCTTGCAGCGCGACTCGAACAAGTCTGGCGCTGATCTCACACTTCTTGGTGGCCGGCCTCCATCACAACGTCGACGCCTTCGAGGTGACGTCTCGAGCGTGGCAAATGTGGCTTTGTACAACTATTTTTTCTCCTGCTTCATGGCAGCTATCGACAAAGGGCTGCGGCCTAAGACGGCAGCTGAAATGCAAACTCGAAGGAAGGACTGCATCAGGTGCTCGACACTTATCACCTGATGTCAACCCGTTTGTCGTGCTTAAGCAGACCAGAACGTCTGGCAAGAAATCATCAGGTTACACAGAACGAACCGTCAAAAGCGACGGTAGAGCCGAAGACTACGACCGATGCGGGAGCGCAAGGCGCGTGGGACGTGAAGAACGCTTCTGTCGGTGGTGGGCCTCGTGTGCATCTGAAAGCGGTCAGAGTCAAAGGCATTGTCGCTGGAGTCGAAGCAGCAGGGCGTAGCGAAAGGTCAATTTTCTTGGGTTATCTGGGTTGGAGAGAGGGGGCGTAGACGGTCTTGAGCTACGGTCAGAGACATGCTATGCAATACCTGAGTTCCGTCGCTGCTGAACTCCCTTCACCGCTTTTCCTCTTTCTTGTTTCTCATCTGAACAACGCAGGATGAATGAAAAAAAAAGCAGGGGAACGCGCATCGCGTCTCTCCCTCCGTCGCGGAGCGAACGCGGTCTCGGATACACGACGACACGGTCGGGATGGAGGTTCTCATCTCGGCCCGAGTGTCGCCATGAGGTTGGAGTAGGAACATAGCTCAAGCAGTGAGACGGGAGCAGGAGCGGTGACAGCGTAGCGGTGTGTATGCGAAATCAAGAAAGCGAAGTCGACTTGCCAAACGTCGTTTGAGAACTTTGACCAGTATAAAGTCCTTGTAAGGTATTCGGGGTGATATCCCGAGAGAAACCGCGTCGTCGGTACAGACGTTGGCCGCCGGCATGCCGGGGAGGCAGAGAAGGGGAGTTCGCGACGCCACCGGTTCGGTCCAGGCGTTAGACAAGAAGCAGGTTACAACCCGAAAGCCGTGGCCGACTGGGCACTTTCCTACTGCGGTATAGACAAGAGTAACAGGCGTTCACACGTGGCCGACGCGTCGACGTTGTAGAAGCAGGTAGGCGATGGTGTCGATGTCTATGTCTCAATCTCGGAGGAATTCCCGGGGTGTGCTCCATGGGGTATTATGAGACGGCATGATGGGTTTGCTACCAGCTTCCAGCACTTGCTTGCTCGGGAGATATGTCGGTGGAGGTTGGTGTGGTATGGTAAAGGCTAGGATCGGTTTCCACGCGTTTGGTCCCTTTTGCGGCAGGGCCTGGCGGGGTTCGGAGGATTTATGTCTCAGATCGATGGATGGATGTCTTAGGTGGCGCCATGCTGTTGTTTGAAATTCGATAGGGGAGGCGGAAGAGGCGCATACCGTGGTGGTATCGCTCGGGTGGTCTGTTTGGCGAAAGAGGCGAGTTACGAAGTGCTTTCTCGTTTCCTGATGATCCGGTCTCGTCCAGTCCAGTCCAGTCCATTGAAACCCATCAGGAGACAGAAGCCACCGGCTGCTTGCAGAGAGCTCGTTTTCCAAGCCTCACTGAGATACAGTCAACCTCGAAGTGCTGGCCTGATGGGTAGTAAGCACCGACTGCTGTGCATGGGATTTGTGAGAATGGCATGTCCAGAGAGATATCAAAGATCGGCAATCGGCGATTTGGACTGGTGATCTTATGGGAAAGGACGGCGGGCATATATGTATGCTCGACCCTTTTCTCGATGTCGAGCGACCCCTTCTGCGACCCCTGATGTCCCTGCGTGTACTTTGCAAACGGTCGGGGTCCGCCACCAAGACATGTCCTGGATTTCGCGGAGTATCAAACGAACTGCGGAATTAGGGCCAGGGCGCTGGGACCAGAAGTGGCGTATACCACGGAGTTCGGCGTGTGATGATACTGTGTTGCTTTCGGTGCGGCAGCCTATTGTTGTTGGAGCTTTCTGATGGTTCGCGTATTGCTGCCTGAGCGGAATGGAACCCTAGATCATGAAACTCACCTGTAGGCTTTCAGGAACGGGGTCTCGATTTTGGGTCTTCGTATCGCATCTTATTCTTGATTGGGTTGTGACAGCGACTTGACTGCTATACAGTATGCGGTCGTTTATTGGCGAGCACAACGTCTCTTGCGCAATAACGCTGAATTTTTGGAGTTGCAGAGGCTGCACCAGCCAATGAGGCCTATGTTAACCGTCGGGTATGAGCAGAATTACTTTGACTGCTGCAGCCCAAAGACACACGGAGTTTTGCAGATTGGGTGTGTGATAGGTCGGGCTCTGAGTTGTTTCTCGGTCGGAGCTGCGATGCGAGCTCTGTCACGCAGCTTACAGTTTGTCGTGAAGACATGTCATGGGCTGCAGAGTGCAGTAGTGGCGTCTCAAGCAAGTCCAGATGACCGGAATGCGGCATATTGGAGTGCATGTCTTGTCTCGGGTCAAGCAGTAGATACTTCTGTAGGTCTAGCCTAGGAGAGATAGAGTACGGCAAGGCGGGATCACCAGTACTGTAGTTGCTTGGTTGCTTGAGGGGATCAGATCTGGCGACGAGAATAGTGAATCCCATGCGCCACGAGGAGGGGTTCGCCAGTAGCGCAGGCATCCCGTCAGTAACAATTACCAATTATCGCGTATAGCAGTTGTGGTAGTGTGGTTGAGAGCCGCGAAGATCACCGTCTCGTTTCATCCCTGCGCGAGAGACGAACCAGTGGCGTTCCAGACTTGGTCCTGAGGAGCTACTCGTTATAGGCAGCGTTGCTAAATGCCCGCGGTTGAGGAGATAACTACAGCTACAGCGGAGTCAAAGTCATGGTGAACATAGCCGATGTGCAAGACATGACCATGTGCCGTGCGCCAGGCTGAGTCGGCAACGGTGAATTGCTTGACCAGGGGGCTGCCCGTTTGTCATAGTCAACGCCCTTGGCCGCAACGGGCGTCTGGATTTCTTCACGGAGCCAAAAGCCGCATGCTTGGCCTGGCTTGCGGGGAAGGTGCTCTCGGGTTAAGTGAGGTTTGTGGGAGGCGTAGGGTTATGCTCGCAGGGGCTCTGTGCTTCATCTTATGCAGCCACCTGCACACGCCTCACGCCTCAAGTTCTGCATCGTTCCCCATGCTGCTATTTTCTGAGGAGGATTGCATGCGCGCGATCACGATTATGATGACGATGACGATGATGCCGCGGGCATGGACGAGTGGATGGAGATGCAGTATCTGTCAGGCTCATCCACCTGCCACCGGCCACCGGCCACCGGCCACTGACTTGCTAGCCATGTGGTAATCAACGCAATGAGCATCGGTAACGGCACGCAACATTGAGCCTGGAAGCCTTGTTTGGCTACATGGTACCTTGCCATGCGGCGACTGAATCGTCGAGGATGCTTTGTGCTAGGCTGTGAGCGCGTCCTGCGTGCCTGCCTTACAGTATGGACCTCAACCCTTGAGGGTGCCGAGATGTGAATCCTCGAACCAACCTTCGAAGCCATCGAGGATGTCTCCATGTAAACTTTGATCCGTCACGCCGGCAGGCTTTTCCCAGGAGTGCTAGGCACAAGCGCCGGCTGTCGGGTTTGTCTACCCGCGCCGGGCCCGCGAAAGCCCTGTTTTGGTATGCATCCGCATCGCCAGGTGCTATAAGCCCGCATGTATATCGTTGCGGTATGTATGTTATAGCCATGCAATAGCACATGCTTGCTAAACCCGTCGACTGGAACTGCTGCGAGCCTGCGACATGACCAGGCGGCATCGTCGGACCGGGTCGATTTGGGCAGTATCAAGGCTGGCTGGCATGACGGGTGTCCCGCCTCGCGTGCTTGCAGCGGGCATGGATTGTTTTGCAACCCCCTCCCCTCCCCTACCTGGCGGGCGCTGGGAGTCCCTGACGGTGGCAGTGTGGTCGGCTTCACAAGCGCGTCTTGCGTGCACGGCGTATCAAGGTCCCTTGGTCGTTGATCGGCGGGCCAGCTATCGGGCGCGGTGGCGCTAGTTGCGTTGCATGAACGCTCCGTCGTGTCGCTCTCAAGGTTTGTGACCCTTGCAGCTTCCGCGTCCCGCTCTCGTGGGTAATCCTAGACACTGAACTCTCCATCGGGCTACGAGAGTCAACCTCTACTATTTACCTACAGCAAGGTCCTCCTCGCTCACCATTTTACTATCTCCAACCGTGCTCGCCTGCTTTCTCACATCTCCTCGTCAACAACCACAGCAACGATCCTGTAGCTTCCATCTCTAACAACGTCAATCAACACACGGACACCTGCATACCTCGACAGTCTTCCAACTCCGTCTCTTCCCGCACTACAAACAACAACACCACATCAACATGTCTACCGCCGCTCGCCAACGACCCGCTTATCTTGATGGTCTTTTCTCGCCTCAGGCTGTCGACCATCGTCCAAGGACTCCCTCTCTGAGCAGAAGCATCTACTCCTCCACCGAGAGCATCAACGCCATGTCGCATCTCGACAACCAGCAGAACCTCAACCACACTCGCCCTCTCACCCCAGCTTGGGAGGACAATGAAGAAGCCAACTCATCTGGCGACGACTCGAAATCAATCCTCTCAGTCTCTCTCGCCAAGTCACTCAAGCCTCGCCTGCGTATGCGTAACTTCAGCTTGCATCGCCGCTCGGATCCCACGCTGCAGCGTAGCAACTCATCGCGACCCACCAGCGGCGACTCTTCTTCTAGCAAGATCGTCTCACCCAAAACTCCCACCTTCTTCCACGGCAAACGCCACTCCAACCCAACCCAGGCACCCAACAAGCCACTGCCTGCTCTCCCCACCCAAGAGACTGAGTCAGTAGCAAAGTCCCAGGAACTCACTTGCCACCGCTGCTACTACTTCGCCGCTCGCAACTGCAAAGGCTGGACCATGGGTGGCTCATCCGAAGACGCCTGCGAGACTTGCTTGGTAAGTTCCAACACCAGCACATCACTTCTACAGCATAGATCGCTAACAACCCTTACAGCAAGCCGGCTTCTTCGGTGCTCCTTGAACTCCATGATCTTGGTTTGCTCAGCAGCATTACTGATCTTCATCTTTTCCTTCCCTCTATGTTTTACACCTTTGCTCTCTGGCGATGAAATTTAGCGCGGCGCCCTGGGACGGTGGTGACGGACGACACCGTGATGACATTTTGGGGCCGGACTGTGCCCTTCTTCCCTTTTTTTTTTTTTTCTTCCCTTCTTCTTCACAATCTTCAACAAGACCCCACGGCTCGACTTTCCGGCGAGAAACGGCCTGATTTTTCCTTTGACCTGTATGATGACGGATGGCGATATGGGTTGTTTTTTCACATCAAAAAGATGCATGAGTGCGCGAAAAGAGAGAGACAAACGGACGCAAGTCCAGCTTTACCCTACATAGATAGATAGCTTAGCTTAGCATAGCAGACCGAGTGACGGCTGCGTGGGAAATCAAAAACAAGATCTATCAGAACGACAATGCAATCCGTAAGGTGATCTTCTGTCGTTTCAATCATTCTCATTATTGATGGACTACCTTGATTCACTTGATCAAAATCCACGCCTACCCCGCCCTTGGGTAACTACCTAAGTACTGTACCTCTACTTACATGTACTGCAGTACAACCATGCCACCACGTGTGACATGTCACCAGTTGCCGCAAGTCACAGCCGCGAGGATGATCTAAGATTCATTCCCAGTCAACTACATTACAGACCTCCAGATCACCTCGATATCCACTTCCATCGTACTGGCAACAGTGACGTCCCAAGTGTTTACTGTAGCATCCACTACGCGCAGCAAAACACTTCCGTCCCAACAGACTGGCCACCGGTATCGATTCCAATTGAGTACCTACTATGTGGAGTTCAATCAATATGTGAGGTCTGCAAGCCGATCTATAGTCAGACACGCGAGCTCTCCCGAAGGCCCCGGGCGTAGTTTGCATGCACATGCGAGAACCGACGGGACTGGATGTACATAATGCAGGTGCAGCAGCTTGCAGTACAGTAGTAAGTTAATATACAAGGGTTCCTAATAATAAAGGGCTCCGCCACACTCCACACTACTATATCTCCATCAGCCTTATCACACACACACACCTGCATCACCCGCACAACCACGGCATACCCAATGAGTACGTAGTACCAAACCAGACCTCGAGGATCCACGAAACGGAATGCAGCCTTTCTTCTGCTATACACCTATAACTACTGCCGGGATAATAGAACCTGCGTCCCCGATCTGATCTGGTGGGTACACCTGGATCGGTCGTCGGCCAGCCCGCCACCGGTATCCGGGCATCCCGAGTCTCTGGACGACAGACACGTTGTTGGTTGCATGCATGCGTGTCTTTATATTTCCATGCGTGTCTTTCTTCTTGCTGCAGGTGTGGCATACATGCGTGCTTGTAGAGTGCCTGTTCTGGGACATTGCACAGTATTGTGTGTGTGTGTGTGTGTGGCGAGGCTGCGGGTCGCGGCGTATTATAGTGACGTCTACTAGTGATTCATGTTCCCGTATCTCGCATTCGCTGCTGCGGCCGAAGGTGGTCTGACCCGGGGGATGAACCGAAGCTTGCATAGCTCTCTGCTATCTGCTCCTCTCAAGGAATCTCGTAGACCTCGGTGCGGTCTTCAATCGTAGGCAGGAGAGGCGCCAGCGCGTTGGCATCGCGGAAAATCTCGGCGACATTCTCGCGCATCCCGCGCAGCTTTTCCTGCAGGTCTTCGTACTTGCCTTCCTTGGCAGTGTACTGGCGGATGACGCGCTTGCTGTCATGCTCGACGTACACCCGCGTGTCTCGCATGCGAACCACCACGCCATCAAGCCGCAGGAAGAAGCGGCTGAGCAGCAAGAGGCGCTCTGGCATGACGCGCACTTTGATGCTGAGCAGGCCGATGCCGTTGTCCGCCAGCTCGTCCTCGTACAAGTCCACCGAGTCGAAGAACAAGATGGGATCCGGCCGGCTCAGCAGGTCCGTCCGGATGGGATGTGTGTTCTGGTCTGTCACCTGCCACTCTCCTTTGCTCTGCCCATCGTGCGTCGTGCCCTTGTAATCCGTGCTATAGCTCCAGTCGAAGGGCTTCACAACCTGCTGCACGCCCTCGGTATCGCGGTCCTTCTTCCAAGCATCTGCTACCGCAACCTGTAGCATTCCCTCCTCGGTTTTGCTGACCCGGTCCAGCGCATCTGTCGCGTTGAAGTCCAGCGCCCAGCCGCTGGGGACGTGTTCGACGCAGACGAAGTTGTCGCCAAAGATCATCTCTGGGATTGGGATTCCTATCTTTTTGGAGAGGTCTTCGATCGGGTCGGCTTTGAGGATGGGCTGTTTGCGCGTGCTGACTCTCCATTGCCCATTCTTGCTGGTGAAGGATTGCACACCGGCGTGAGGGCCGGGCGCCATTGTTGGAGGTACTGCTCCGTTGATTGTGCTCTCCATGGTCGGTCGGTGGTATGCCTAACAGTACCCTGTTCTTGTTGGCGGGCCTTTGGAGCTTCGGCAGCAACAGCTGATTAGATTGTGGCCTGAGGCATCTAGAATGTGAAGCCTTATTCACGACGTCAGCCCGCATGCAATGCCGTCAATTAGGGCAAAGCTTCGGGAGTAGACGGCCACTCCTCCTCGATCTTCACCAGTCCAGCACCCGCACGTTTTCCGCTGATCGTTTGGTCTCGAACTTATCTTTTGCCACCTCACAGCACTGTCTATCTGGCCAACAATGCACTGGAGACTTGAGATAGCAGGCGTGCTAACAGCAGTCCGTCAACCGCTGGATTTTCAACGACAAGGACCCCTGTTTTCAGTCTAGCTATCTCCAAGGTGGGCCTTGGCCATCTTCATTTCGCCGCGGGCCACGCGGGTCCTACCTCTCTACCGTGAAGACAGGCATACGGTATCAACGTTCAGCCTAAGCCTCCACGCCTCCTCCCCGGTGGCGGCAGCTCGAGCACGAATACGATAACGACATGGGAGGGAAAATTGACGCACAACCGGTGTTTTGTTCGTTAGTGGTCGACTGGTCGTGCGTTGCGGCTGTGCAATACGACAAGCTGGACTACCTACTCCATAACCCGGTCCAACACGACGCGCGAAAACGATTTGAGATCCAAGCAGGGATTGCTAACGTCTTGAGCTTTGGACTTTTGCTATCCCCATCGTGCGGAGTCGAATGGATCCCATCGCCTCGATGATGCGACAATAATGGAGATCCACTGGTTCCACAGGCGATGATTCACTGGTCTCGTCCATCTCTGTTATTCGCATTCCACTCTGGTGGTTTACATACATACTGCGCGAGGAGTCCGATGATGTGTGTGCAGTAGTGGAGCTCTAGGTGCAAAGGCAGGACGTCGGCCCGAGGAGGATGCCTGTCAGATCGAATCCTGCCAGCTGATACTGCTGTCATTGGTCAACAACACCCCGAATCAAGTGGACCTGGCTGGTTGTGCAAGTTGGTGCGCCTTGTTTCTTCATGCTACGGTTTCTACAAGTTGCCAGCGATTATCGATCGTCATGCTTGCTTGTCGGCGAACACACGGCGCCGAAGCAAAATAACCCCGCCACAAAGAACCTCGGCCTCATGATCTAGCAACCTTGCTATCTGCTGTGTCACAAGGCACCATCAACGCAAGTCTCAATCGCATCACCAAGTGTTCAAGTCCGTGGCTCAAGCTCGTCAAAAGATCGCCACGCGCAACCGATCTCACGGAGGACGGACGATCAAAAGTCTACAAACGACCCCAGTTGGTTTGTCGGCTGTTATGCTGAAACCAGATAGGTACTCCGATTCACCGATTCACCCTGGAACCCGGTACATGAATCGATCAACGAAAGTGTGATATATTTCCTTGTCGACAACGACCCATGGTACCGCGCGGCTACAAGGTGAGCTGGCGGCAAATCCATTTACATTATGCAGCTACACGATGTTCTAAATCCATGACACTCTCGGCAATCTGCTCGCAAACCTTGCTTAAAAGATAGTGGGACTCACGAATGCCGTGATGGTCCAAGTCGGGCTTCAAACACCATTGGCTAAGTTATCACGACTGGATGGCTTTTCGCAGTACCGATGCTGACGATAATGCCTCTGTCTCCTGCGCTGTTGGAACAGCTGCTTGGGCCTCACTAATACTCGAAGATACCATGCCCAACGCGCTGAAAGATCCATGGCCGTTCGTTCTGTCTACTGCCACGTGAGACGGTGATATGTTTACTGCATCCTTCGATCATTTAAGACTGAATCAGAATTGCGCTGGCAGTCTCGCTGACAACAGTTCTGCTAGTCACTCGTGGATCTTCTACCATTAAGGCCGACACAAGCTCTTGCATGCTCTCCAAAAAATCGACCAGGAAATTCTCAGTTAATATAACAGACAAAACTATACCGGGTTTCGTTATAGCATCACAAATCCGCCTTGTTGATGCAATATAACCCAATCTGACCCGGCGTCGATCCGACACTCGTCCCGCTCTTTTCGCGAGGATACTCTCGTCTTGGATCGTAGTATGGACTCTCCGTGGGACATCTCATTTTCCACTGCCTGCCACCAAGATGGCGACATTGTATGCGTGCTATGGTAACCCGAGGTGCTCCTCACTCTCGCCAGTCCTCCCATATTCGCCGCGGGGGTATTACAAAACTTGACATCCAGATCTAGACAGCACGCACTGGAGCCTCGATCTCGACGCCTGCTGATTCTGCACGTGAATCAACATTTTCGCAGTTGTAACATCTTCGACAGCTTCGATCATGCTTCCAAACGAAGGCCGCATCTGCGACTGGGCACAACAGGCCGCCAATCAATCGAAAAGGTACCGCTTCCCTCTGGTGGCAGTCGATGTCCTAGTTCCATGGACCTCCAGACGATGCCCCGCGACGATGCAATCTGGATAGTCTCTTTTGGCGTCACGCTCACTGCGTTCCGCATGTCCTTCGAGTGTCGTGTGCCAGCCACCAATCCAAGGTCTTTGCTAATGTGTTCGCCGCAGACGTCGCCGCAGCATCAACTTACTCTCATTCTGTCGAGCCGAATGAGGTAGTCAGCGACTGCATTTTGTCCCTCGCCAGCCGCGAGCGAAGTAAGAGGTGGTTCACCTGCTGCCATTCCTCTCGAGATCTCTGCGACGTGGGCGATTACCTCGCCACGAAGTCCAATCCACTGGTATACCACCTATCGTGCGGTAAATTCCTCGGTCGCAACACCTTTTCATCGCAGCAGCATGGCTCTGAGCTCAGCTTGAGACTCAAGCGCACTTCCCGACCTGCGCCCTACAATCGATAATAGCTGAAGTGATGGGTCCTTGGTCGCTAACATTTTCGCTGAGAGGCTACGACACGCACGAGCGTGGTTGTGGGCATGTGCAAAGCGACCATCGTCAGACCACGTTGTGCGTAGACAGAGCTGTCAGGTCGAAGTGGAACTGGTTCAGCAGCCCCGAATGTCCAAGAAGTACGATTCAGTACATGCGTTGAGATACAGCCGATGCCCTACTGCACGTGGTTTCATCATGTTCCGAGCCTCTTCAGGCGAGGGCTGCCTCTGCATCCTCACCGTGTTTGTTTATAAACCGACTGATACGATTGGGGGAGTTTAGAGACGTGACAGTCCACCTCAGCGTGTTACACTACACTCGGCTAATTTGCGTCGATAGCTGACATCTCCTGTGAAGAGTATCTCTTCGTGATAATAAGGTATGTGGCATGCAAAGCTGTCCGCGCGATCAAGCGGAGTTTCATCCGGCTGTGCTTCAAAGTGTTGAAGCGCGGAAGTTGAACCGTTCACGACGATGCCAAGTCCCAAACGGGACAGTGCAGAAGCTACTGGTTCGAGATAGATTACCAACTTCTCTGTTCTGGGTATAATACACATGAGCCCCAGCAGCCCTGCCGGATGGACCAGCCGGCTTGTCGACACTACTTCGCATCAGTAAGAAAACTCGCATTACTCGCCATGTTCGCAATATCGCCTACCCTGGGATCTCACGATGCTCACAATGAAGGCTCCACCCCGAGGAATCTACCAGATGAGCAGTTCCACTCTCATAAGGGCTTATAGGCAGTCAGGAGTTTCACGATGCGCGTGAGTAGGTATATAGGTGTGGTGGACTTGCTGCACTTTCCATTTATCCTTCTTGACATATCGACTTCTTTTCCATTATTTCTCTAACCACTGTCACTCGTTTATTCTCTTCATCATGAAACTCACTCTCTTCGGCGCGGCCCTGGCGGCCATGGCTCCTATTGCCTCTCTCGCAGCTCCCATTGTTGCTACACAGTCCAAGGGCCCGATCGGATATGCCAGCATGAGTATGGAATTTTTCCAACGCCTATCAAGATCTCTGACCAGCCACTAACACTCTCATCAGACGGCGGTACCACCGGTGGTGCCGGTGGCTCCGAAGTGACAGTCAAGACTGTCCAGGAGCTCATGGATGCGGTCAAGGGCGACGAGCCATCGATCATCTGGGTCGAAGGCACCCTCGAGGGCTACATCGACAAGGTCCGCGTGGGCAGCAACAAGTCCATCCTGGGCAAGAACTCCGAGTCCAAGATCATTGGCGCCGGCTTGTTCATCAAGGAGGCCAAGAACGTCATCGTCCAGAACCTGGCCATCAGCAAGGTCTCCGAGGGCGAGGGCGATGCCATTGGCGTCCAGAAGTCCGAGAACATCTGGATCGACCACTGCGACCTTTCCTCCGATCTTGAGAACGGCAAGGACTACTACGATGGTCTTGCCGACTTCTCTCACGGCGTTGACTACGTGACTGTCAGGTAGGTTGTTTGCAGCCCTTGATCCTGTCCCGTCAAGAAGCCTGCATCAAAATCTAATATTTTTTTACAGCAACACATATTTCCACGACCACTACAAAGCATCCCTCGTTGGCCAAAGCGACAGCAACGGCGACGAGGACTCGGGCAAGCTGCACATCACCTACGCCAACAACCACTGGAAGAACATCAACTCGCGCATGCCGCTGCTCCGCTTCGGCACCGCGCACATCATCAACTCGTACTACGACGGCGACTCGCACGGCGACTCCGGCATCAACTCCCGCATGGGCGCCCAGGCGCTCGTCGAGAGTAACGTCTTTGTCGGCATCAAGGACGCCCTGACCTCGCGCTTCTCCAAGGAGGACGGCTACGCTGTCCAGGACGACAACGACTTTGGCGAGAGCGAGGACAGCGCTCCCAAGGGAACGCTCACTAGTGTGCCGTACGAGTATGAATTGCTGGGCAGCGAGAATGTGAAGGCGGCGGTTGTTGGTGTTGCTGGTAACACTCTTACTCTTGCTTAGGGTGTTGGGTATGGAGTATGCTTTGCGGCATGGAGAGGTGAGAGCTGGTGGTTTTGGTCGCTTGCCAATTCGAGTCGAGTAGTGTATATAGCGGATGGATGCAGGTCGTTCAACGCGGTTTCTTAGTTGTGGAATACAATTCGTTCGACATGTCTCGGCACTACGGTGGCCCTACTGGCGTGAGGTCAGCGATGTCACATGAAAGCAGCATGACTAGAGGGTTCAAGCAGTGGAGCACCTGAAGATGTTGTGCACTGCAAGATAACACATGAGAAGTGGAGCTCCGAAACAATAAAGGGTGGAAATTAAATTGCACAGCCTGGAGTTCTTCAGGGATTAAAACAGTCAAGCATAGAATTAAGCATAAAAGTTGATGATACAAATGAGAAGTCTCTCGGGGTTTCTCTTTCCAACATGACCACAGCCTGGTATAGTCGCACGCACTCAGCGGCCGCCGCCAGCAAAGAGCTTCTCCAAACCCTGCAGCAGCTCCACCGAACATTTTCTGTGCGCATTCGCATGCAATCCTGACTGCTTCAAGGTCCATGTCGTGGCTAGCGAAGAGACTCCTCACTTGCCGAACTGACTCGCCAGAATCGGCAGAGAGGTCTGTGAGAATGAGCTCCAAATCGGCCGCGGCGCGATGCGCGACAGAACATGCTTCTTGGATGGCTTGCAGTCTTGAAGCGTGGGCGGCGAACAATTCCCGCAGCGGAGAAACGGGCTCGACAGAGTCAGTGTCTTGATGTTGCTTTTCGCTGAGGTCCGCATCGGCTGTTTTGGTTTCGGCGTTGGTCATATTGCTTTCGCGTGGTTCTCGGCGTGCGAAGTAGATGAGTCGTGAGCGGGAGGAGTCCATGGTGCGTCGAAGCTGGTGTTCTTGAAAAGGCCAGGGTGCTGAAGTAATGATAATGGAATAGTCGCAATGCCTTTTCGACGTTGTAGCCAGGTATGTGCAGATCGTCTCCAGTTTGCGAAGATTATCGATCAAAGTCAGTCATACAGATCGGTACTGTTTGTCGTGCTCAACAAACTTTGTTCCATCGATGAGCAAGTAAGCATCCGTTCAATAGGACACGGCCGATGATTTAAAACGTCTGGTGCTCAGTCCTCGTTGTCAAAGTGCTCCTCGATGACCCGATGCAACTCCGCCGTACACCCCATCGCTTCGCATGCGTCCATGATGACTTCGAGATCTCCGTCATGCTTCGCGATGAATTTCTTCAGCTGCTTGACTGGCTCGCCGTCGCCTTCTTGGCTCGTGTCGTCTAGCGCTGGGTATTTTCCCGGCGTCCACAGTGGATCAAGCGATGTCCTGATATTATCATCGCTCCATTGACCTATCCACTCCCCTTCTGCATCCCTCGAAGCCACACAGTCTACTCTGTGCGGTATCGACACTTCGCTCCAGTCGATAGCATCCTCATTCTCAGAGTCGGGTCCCAAGCGCTTTGTAACCGGGGCATGTGCGGCCGCGATGGACCAGGCTGGCATATTGTAAGTTGTACGGGTTTGTGGGGCCAGTACGATCCTCGCGTCTCTTCCTCGCAAGTGCCAAATATCCCGTGCGATGTATTCGCACTCACTGGCGCCAGGGCAGTCTGACTCCAAGTAGCCATCGCTGCTGACCAGTTGACCCCATGATCCGAGGCTCCCTGCTTGGCTACCACCTGTCCAGCCGGATGCCACAGAAGAGCGGAATCGTAGATGCTCGCGGGTGAATAGAGAAGCATCGAAAGCAGACATGCCTCCCCAGCCACTGTACACAGGAATTGCTAGACCATCGAGCCAGCGCTGGTGGATTGTCTTGTTCTCGGGTAGATACGCATCGGCAACCCACGACTCGTTGCTCGACATCGGATGGTAGCCACTTGGCAGTTGCCACTGGTAGACCATGTTACCGCTGATACCGCGGCCTACCCAGACGTCGTAAAAACGAGGGATCCGCATTCTGGGCGGATCGTCTGGGGCGTATGCTGGGTCGGCAGGGTCGAGGTATCCCACTTCACCCGGGCGCATGAGGCGTTCCACAGTATCCCAGTCCATGCCGAAAGCCATTCCCGCGTTTTGCAGTCGTTGCTGGTGTATGAGCTCCAGAATGTCGGACGCGCAAGTCACGACGTCGTTCAAGAACAGTAGAGTACCGTTGTCTGCATTGCTTGAGGCATACGGCATGAGTGGAGTTATAGCGACATTGCGAATCTCTGCCAGCATGACGATCCTGTCTTGCGAATCGAAAGCCGAGCGCATGTTCGATGAGCGCATCCAGAGACCGTCTACACCAATTGCTTGCAAAGCAGCCCCAAAGTCCGATAGCAAGGCGCGCGTCTCATCTTGAGAATCGTTCTCGTATATGCTGACGTAGACTTTGTTTTTTGGCAGGAGATACGAAATGACTTCCAGTAAAGCGATAGCCTGCGCTGGAATGATCCCTTCGGAGTTTCGTAGGTTGATGGCGAAGCTGACTACAGAGAGGCGCTCATGAGGCCGGGAGTTGGCCTTCTCGTGCGTAGATTCGAGTGCTATGTGAGTATATCGTTTCAAATCCAGCATGCAGATTGGATAGCGAGGTGTGTTGTCGTCAAGGCCTGAGGAGAGAATGTTTTGGAATCGTGCTTTTAGTGATTCGGTGAGCCATTGTAGAGGATCAGTATCTGCCGGCAGATAAGAATGCCGGACAAAGCTGTCGCCTAACGGCAACCCTTCGATTTCGAATACTGGACGGTCCTTGACGTTATCCAGCATCGAAGACGCATGTCGAGGCTCGGGTCGGAGATGTAGGAGTGTACCAAGCAATAGTAGGCTTGCTAAGGCGATGAGAAGGTGGTTTAGCCGGTGCATCGGCACGTTCTGGATGAGCAGCATTTACGTGGACATGAGAAACCAAGCGTTCGAACCAGCAGCAGGGAGGACATGGTGTCATATGCATGCCTCCAGAGCCCAAAGGCTAGATGCGAACGCTCTCTCGTCCAGACATGACCGGGTTCGTCCCGCTCGAGCCGCGTTCGTACTAAACCGTGCCCCTTGTAAGACGAAATGGTATTGGGGAAGAGCCACAACTCGCCCGAATCGCCGCACACGCGTACGGTTGAGTTAGTTGGCGCGACATGAAGGCTTCACAGGGCAATGCCAGCCTGGAACTACGTCTATTGGGATTCGTGCGTCAGCGTTCCGATAAGGCGAAGATGCAAGCACCATCATCGCGCTCCAAACATGGCGATACTTGTCCTTTGGTGGCGATTGTTGTGCTCGGTGGCGTGGCTAGGAATGGGGTGATTCGCTGGCGGATTGACACTGCGGATTTGCGTAGCAGTACAGACTGTCAAAGTGTACAGCATGTCGGCACTTTTAAGCTTTGGATAC
This sequence comes from Cladosporium phlei, assembly GCA_003614995.1. Classification (NCBI taxonomy): domain Eukaryota; kingdom Fungi; phylum Ascomycota; class Dothideomycetes; order Cladosporiales; family Cladosporiaceae; genus Cladosporium; species Cladosporium phlei. The sequence goes on along the minus strand of QZFA01000002.1, from coordinate 489,475 downwards.
AGTAAGAACTCAAAGCACGGACTGCCAAGCATACAGTACCATGTTCGGGAAACAACGCGGATGTCCGGGGTGTTTCATGAGCCAACACTCATGAATCTTGGAGCGGCTCAGTCTCATTTTTCCACTAATCTGAACCTTACAAAATGCCCCGATGGATGGCATCATGGTCGAAATTACAGGCGAATCCATCATGTCAGCTCACCACTTGGTTGCAGACCGAACGTCCAGAACTTTCAGCACACGCGAGGACAAGCACCGCAGTCCCTTCTGGAGACAGCCTGCAGTCTTTTTATCCCCTCGAGGAAAGTGGCTCCGCGCTGGGCGTAGAGTGTCAATGTTCGGGCAGCTGCATGTGAGCTTGTTGACACGCAGGCTTAAGCACGGCGTAAGCCCCCTGAGATTGCAAACAGATTTGCACGAAGACGACCAGGCGATTCTCACCCTGGCGGCACTAGCCAGGGCGCATGCGTTCTTTGTTCAAACAAATCGCCAACTTGTGCGATGGTGATGAGTCTCGAGTAACGCGGCCTCGAGTCCGAAACTCGCCACTGACTTAGAATATGGCTTACAGTCAAAGACAAACCCCTGAGGGCTCACAGTAAGTTAGGTGCTCACTACTGGTGGACAGCTATCAGCCAAACGCGACACAGTTGCACACTGTGCCATCTGTCACAAGCGCCACATGCATCAATTACTGTAGGCTGGCTGCATCGTTAATCTAGCTTTGGCTGCAGCAAGGCTGTCAGAACATTCTAAAGCCAGCCTTGTGGCAGAGATTCGCGACATTCATGCTTTGCGATATCAATGCGGCGACAGCCAGAGCAAAGGACACCGGAGTTCATCACGCAGGATATGCAGGCCACAACTCCATGCCTCTACGCTGCCGGAGTGGTGTCGAGTATGGTTTCGGCGCCCAACGACATTCAATCATCACAGACACGTGGTTCAGGTGTCGTCTCGTACTGGGAAGCCGAAGGAGCTCACTGTTGGTTGCTCCAATCTCGGATTACAGGCCGTACTGGGAAGATTTCTTTTGCGAGACACATGAACTCGAATGCACGCAAGACATGAGGCAACCGACATCCAAGACAACGGACTGTTATCTCATGCCGTGAGTTGGACTGGGCAGCCATGGCAAAGCTGTCCTGCAGAAAGTCGAATATAAATGTCGAGCGAATAGCTTGTGGAGTCGCCAGACACGTGGGATTTGATTGGATGAGAGGCTCCCGCGGCTTCACGGTTCTGTTCTATCCTCAGGACTCAGACCTTTGGCAACATAGAGCCTTCGAACTCTCAGTAAAGTATACCATTACTGCGCAACACTGCTGACATCTCAGAATATGTCGTTTGTTGCGATTGGCAGCATTTCGACCTCGACGCTTCATCGTCTTTGACAACTGGAATTGCCAAAGGCCGCCTCGAACAAATCTTCACTCGACACATTATTGCTTAGATCACGGACCAGCCAGACCTCGCTCAGCCTCGTCGCCATGCCTATACTTCCAAGAAGCCAAGGACCGAATCGTCGAATCAATTCCCAACACCTATACGTCGAAGCAACCGGAGCAGGCGATTGCCCAGCGTCTTTTCTTCTTTGCGTCCTATAGTGTGGCAACACTTCCCATCCAGAGCCATGGCGATTGCTTGGTGGGAAGAACGTAGTCCAGGCGATTAGATTGAGGAACGTGGTTCAACAGGGCGATCTCGTTGAACAAGATGCAGCGGGTGTTGTGTCGCAGATTTCATATAAGACACGCCTGCAGAGCTGCGTCTGCTGTCCAGGTTTCTTCACCATCATACCTGACGCTTTCGAGGAGTGCTATCTATTCAATCCAGCTGCACAGGATAGATTTCACACACGAGACTCGACGCAATGGCGGCCGCCCTTCCCCAGTTCACGTACATTTTCGTGGTTGGATTGTTCTTCGCTTTCCTCGATGCCTGGAACATCGGAGCCAACGATGTCGCCAACGCATTTGCGACATCGGTTTCTTCTAGGTCTTTGACCCTGATCCAGGCCATGACCATCGGTGCTGTCATGGAATTTACTGGTGCCGTGCTCGCCGGGTAAGCTCAATGCTGCAACGACCACAATCAAGACGACAGACAGCTCATACAGATTCACAGATCTCGCGTTTCTGGCACCATCAAGAACGACATCATCTCCGTCGAAGCCTTCCAGGATGCCCCCAGCGTCCTCATGATGGGCATGCTCTGCGCTCTGATCGGCTCCTCCACCTTCCTTACCGTTGCCACGAGGTTCGGTCTCCCGGTGTCGACAACCCACTGCATTATCGGTGGCATCATCGGCGTTGGATTCGCAACAGTCGGAGCGAACGGTGTTGACTGGTCATGGGGCGGCGTCTCGCAAGTCTTCGCTGCCTGGGCCATTGCTCCCTGCATCAGCGCATGCTTCGGCGCGATTCTCTTCCTCTTCACCAAGTACGGTGTGATGAAGTCCAAGAACCCGCTGAAGATGGGCATGATCATGGTGCCGATCTTCTACGCACTGACGTCCGGTATCTTGACCATGCTCATCGTCTGGAAGGGTGCCGCTTCTCTCGACCTGGACGACTGGGGAACCGCACCCACAGTCGGAACGATCTTTGGCGTCGCCGGTGCCGTTGCGCTTCTTGCATGCATATTCATTCTTCCCTACCTCCACGTGAAGCTCGTGCGGGAGGACTGGAAGCTGAGACAACTCGACATTCTCAAGGGTCCTTTGCTTCTCAAGCGCCCGAGTGCCGGTCCCATCCCTGCAGGTCATGAGCTCGTCATCGACTACTACCACGGCCACGCCACCAAGGAGGAACTAGCAACAAGCGCACACACTGGCGAGACTCGTAGCGATCTGGAGAGCTCCCGCGATGGCGCACCCAGCGACTCGGAAGGTGCGACCGATGAGAAGACTGGCACTGTCTATGGTAGGCAAGCAAGCGTCGTAGCCGCCGTCCCCGCCATCTCCGAGCCCGTCACCCCTGTCGTGCGCAAGTGGTACGAGCCCGCGCAACTCTGGCAGTCATTCAAGTGGACCTTCTTCCGCGGCGTGATGATCGACATTGTCGCAGAGCAATCTCACGGCGGCACCAACGAGCCCAAATTCCTCCAGCGCCTGCTCGTCGGCAAGAACCTCGAGAAGAAGCACGCCATCGTCGAGCACTACGACCTCAAAGTCGAGCACCTCTACTCCTTCCTGCAAGTCATGACCGCCGCGACCGCCTCTTTCGCCCACGGCGCCAACGACGTCTCCAACGCCATGGGTCCCCTGTCGGCCATCTATCAGATCTGGCAGACCAACACCACGGCTGAAGACTCCGCCGTGCCGATCTGGGTGCTCGTGTTTGGAGGTGCCGCCATCTCCATCGGCCTGTGGACTTATGGCTACAACCTCATGCGCAACCTCGGCAACCGCATTACGCTTCACTCCCCCTCGCGCGGTTTCTGCATGGAGCTTGGCGCTGCGTTGACGGTCGTCATGGCCACTCGTCTGGCGCTGCCCGTCTCGACCACCCAATGTATCATTGGTGCGACCGTTGGTGTCGGTTTGTGCGCCGGCGACTACAAGGCTATCAACTGGCGCATGGTTGCTTGGTCTTACGGCGCTTGGTTTGTCACGCTGCCGGCCACTGCTGTCATCTCGGGTGTGTTCATGGCTTTCTGCATCAACGCACCCTCTTTCGCCGCTCCTTTGAACTAGGTGGTGTCCTCTAGATCGCGTGTTGTTGATATTGGAGGAACGAAGGTCGGAGTTACCGGTTGGGTGGTGTTTCTTTTATAGACTGTATCACTCGTTCAATGTACAAGGTCGGAGGAGACTTCGGATTTCTGGTCAATAAAAGTTACTAGGTAGTGTTCTCGCCTCACCTAAAAATGAACGTTTTTTCTCTTACAGACTTTGTGCAATAATGTTTTATCAACTTACATGGATTTCTCTGTGTGGTTTCGCAAGCCAAACAGGACAGAAACGCCTTCTCGATAACAAAAACATCCATGGTTTGAACTGATACCAGCCGCTTCGTTCTTATGTACATGTCTCCGGTCAAACATAAATCTGCATTCTCGTGAAACGACGTCCGTCCTGAAAGCTTTTGGCGTTGGAGGATAAGAGAGACAAAAGGATAGTTGTATAGTGATATCTCACAAGTTCAAAATGATCATCGCGGGTGTGAATAAAGTGTGATGGTTATCTGTTAGTTTGAACAGTAACCCTAACCCTAATCATGAACGGAGAACTCTACAGAGTTGAGTGAACACGTGAGCTCGCGTTTTGGTCGCGACGCGACTGACCTGTGGGCGTTTCACAGTCCGTTGAGGGAAGTTACATGTACGCATCACGAGAACCACTAGATGACGACAATCAATCACGCGAGCACTCCACTTTCTGGTTCGACAAAACTCACCAGGATGATCAACTAGCTGCCACGCCCAACGAATCAGCTCTCATATCGCAACACCAGCACACCATGGAGTCTCCTCGAGAGTCGAAACGCAGGAAACTGGATACACCTAGCAAGCAGTCGCCTGCTGTAGCAACGAATACCCGAAAGAAAGCCACGCCCAAAGCAAAACCGACCGGCACACCAGCGAGCCGCGCAAAACAAGCAAAACAAGCGCTCTCCGGGACGTCTCCCAACACTCAGTCAAGCAACGCCGTTCAAGCAGAGTCGGCCAGGGCGCCTCCACAAAGTGCCCTTAAGAAACTGCAAGCAAAGAAGCAGGCGCAAGAAGATGGTAGCATCACAGTCGCAGGCTCCAGCCCTGCGAAGGTCTCCTTGACACCGTCCAAAGCAGGCATGGCTGGCTTCTTCAAGAAATTCGCAGACCCGCGTCTTGTTTCTATGAGAGAAGAGGAGGCAGGCGGAGGCAGCAGCGAGGACGCTCTTGACGAGGACTCTGACGGCTCTCCATCCTCTACCATACGAGTGAGCGGTCGCAAGAAATCGTTTGCAACCAAGCTTCGAGAGCAGGCCAACGAGCGACAGTCGAAATCGCGCTCAGCATCTCCTGCCAAAAAGAAGACTTTCGAGGATGAGATTCACGATTTGGAAGAGGCAGCGCGTAGAGAAGCTAGTGCAGACAATGCGACACCTAGGACTGGCACCCGTCAGGCTGGTTCAAGAACCAATACCCCTAAGCAAACGACGAATGGATCGGCAAATGGTCGAGCGACAAGAGAAGAACAATTGTTGGCAGAGAAACCAACGCCTGTTACACGGAAAGCCCCTTCGGAAAGAAAATCACCCGCTGAGAGAGCAACGCCATCTGGGAAAGTCACACCCGCAGGGAAGAAGCCGCGAGGCAGACCTCGCAAAAGCGTCGAGCCTCAAGCCGTTGCTGTCCCCGAACAAATTGTCCCGGAGATCTTTATAGACGGAGACGCGATGGAAGTGGACGATTCCGAGGAAGACAGGCTCGTCGTGACGAAGGGTCCGACTTCCCCAACATTAAATCGGCCACAGCCCAAGGGGACACCTCAGAGAAGCAGTACAAAAAAGACTAGGGACAAGTCAAGTGCAGGAGTCGGTGAGCTTCCCTCGCTGACCCAAGCGCAGACCGAGCTTCTTCAATACATGACTCTAGAGAAGATGCACGGAAAGCGACCTATACCTTTGACGAACTTGAGCGACGAGTATACAAAAGTAAACACGGTCGTCAGCCAAACAATCACAGCTGGCGAGAGTAACAGTATGCTTCTCATCGGCGCAAGGGGGAGTGGAAAGACGGCTTTAGTCAATCACGTCCTGCGCGAACAAGCAAAAGAACATCCGGATGATTTCCACGCTGTACGACTCAATGGCTTCATTCATACGGACGACAAAATCGCTCTCCGCGAGATCTGGAGACAACTTGGCCGCGAAATGGATCTGGACGAAGAAGAGAATACTACAAGAAACTACGCAGACACCCTTGCCTCGCTGCTCGCTCTCCTGTCGCATCCACTCGAGCTTGGCCAGGAACAGGCACCCGGGCAAACCAACAAGAGTGTCATATTCATTCTTGACGAATTCGAGCTGTTTGCATCACATCCGAGACAAACGCTCTTGTACAACCTCTTCGACATTGCTCAAAGCCGGAAGGCTCCGATTGCAGTGCTCGGCCTCACCACTAGAATTGATGTAGCCGAGTCGCTGGAAAAGAGAGTCAAGAGTCGATTCAGTCATCGTTACGTTCACCTCAGCTCGCCAAAAAGCTTCTCCGCCTTCGTGGGCGTATGTAAAGCTGCCCTATGTTTAGAAGAAGATTCGGTTCACGAACACGAAAGGGATACGCTCGATCTCGATAACGACAGTGCGGGAGGCTCGTCGCTTGACACTTGGAATACCGCTATCGAGGGCGTCTTCGAGTCCGATGCTATTGTGGCATTACTCCGCCGGACATACTACACCACCAAATCCGTAAACGACCTGCTCGGGGCCCTTCTCATACCGCTGTCGACCCTTCCGGAATCGGCTGCGACAGCCACTGCTATACAAGAACACATCATCACCGCACTGTGCCCTAAACTCATGTCACCAGACTCGAAGCTGATCCTGCTTTCCACGCTCTCCACCCTCCAGCTAGCCCTGCTCATCTGCGCCGCAAGACAGACCGCCATCCATTCAACAGAGACAGTGAGCTTCAATCTTGCTTACGAAGAGTACAAATTGCTCGCTTCGAAGGCAAAGATCCAAGCTGCAGCCTCCGGTGCCATGGGAGCAGGAGGAAGACTTTGGACCAGAGACATTTCAAAAGACGCATGGATGGACCTCATCGACGCAGGCTTGATGATGGAAGATGGGTACTCGGGCAGGACCGGCGGAGGAGCGGCTGGTAGGGCCGACGTGAGTCTGGAGGAGATCGCGCGTTCGGGTGTTGACTTGGGCAGTTGGGGCAGGTGGTGCAAGGAGATCTGATCGTACTGGGCGTTGATTTGACAAAGGCGAGGCATGGTCGCGCAGACTGAACGCCCAGGCATCGGTTGCAGACTTCATGTATGTATTCTCATGCCTCAGGGCTGATGGACAAATGTTGAGCTGTGACACCACCCTTGCCGCGAGCAACTACAACAACGTTTATTGCTCCAACATGCACACTGTAACCACCGTAGAGTGGTTTTGCCGGAACAAAGGGCTCGACGTCCGTCACGATTGACCATGCGAAGTCGTCCTTCTGCACAGCGACCAACTTTCCATCCACGAAAACCGAGATCTCAACGTCTGCGGCATCCCCTGAGAGCCCTGAGGTACCAGACAAGCGCAGCGTTCGACCGTTTAGATGCGGCTCCATGATGTAGAGCTTCGGCGGCGCATGCTTGACTCCCTCCTCACTTCCTTCCGACGACCTCACTTCAATCGTATCGGTCGGCAAATCAGGCGTTACAGGTGGCTTCTGCCGGCTCACCGACGCCTTCTCAAAGGCCTGCGCAAACTGCAATAGCTGACAATCCTGCCCGTGTCCGCCAGCAAAAGTGAGATTGCAAGGCATGTCCTTCCCGGCCAGAAGACCCATCGTGGTGCTGACCGTCGGCACTCCCATGTGCCTCAAAGCTCGGTTGCCGTTGGAATACTTGACTCCATTCTGCAGAGCACGCTTAGCACTCGCATCGTCGTACTCCAGATCTGCCTTCCCTACATCCCCGTTCGCGGGGAACACAACCGCATCAACACCCAACTCTTTCATCCAGTCTTCCAGATCCCGCTTGCGCTGCGCTTCCAATGCAGGCAAAGCTTCTGCTATCCCTTCGATCTCCCAGATCGACTTGCCCTGCCGCTTGCGAGCTCGCTCGACGAGGCCGGGGTAGTCCATGAAGTTCTTCTGCTCCATGTAGCGATCTGGGATGTAGCCGCTGGGTCTCGGGAACATCTTACTGCCATCGGCCGAAGCCAGGTCTGGGTAGTTCGGGTCGCCGTTGGCTCTCAAGAAATCGTCCCAGAGGTATGCGACGAGCTCACCGCGCTCTTTGCCGTTCCAGTCTGGTTAGAAGCCTTGGACGTTGTTTGCGTGCCCGGATTGCGAGTCGTCTTCGTAGCGCGATACGAGTGGGAAGTCGGTTTCGATTACTGTGGCGCCGCAGATTTCGAGTGTTTTTCGGGCGGCTTTCCATAGTGCGATCACTTCCTCCGATACGAATGTCGGTTTCGCCTGTGGGTCGTGGCCACCTATGAACATCTTGGGTGCTGCGAGGCGTTTGCCCCGGAGGGAATCTTCGGATGCGGGTGACAGGTCGAGGAAAGAGTTCGGGCGTTCGAAGGCTTCGATCTGGACGTATTTCTGAGCAGCCCAGAAGTTCTCCTGGTCCCGCGAGTCTTTGACGGCTAGAACATCGAGGACCTGAAGCATGTCGCCCACTGTCCGGGTTTGTGGCACGATCACGTCGCAGGTGGGATACAGTGGCCAGACCCCACGAGGCGAGATCATGTCTCGAGATCCGGTGTAGGCGACGAGTGCGTTGTTCGACGCCGGTGAGCGGCCGGAGCTCACGGTCTCGGATCCGATGCCGAAGGCGGCGAAGCTGGCGGCTGTGGAAGTGGCAGAGCCATTCGAAGAGCCTGACGAGAAAGCCGCTGTGAGGTATTCTGGGTTGTAAGGGCTCTCTGCTCGCCCGTACAGACCTCGATGCATACCAGAAGCCATCATCGGAGGCGTATTGGTGCTGCCCATGCACACAGCGCCGGCTTGACGCAGTTTCTCTGCTACGAAGGAGTCCTCTCTCGCGATGAGATTGGCGAAAGCCGGGGATCCAGACGAGCAGGTCATGCCCTTGTACTTCATGCTGTCTTTCAACGTGTACGGGATACCGTCCAGCGGTCCGTTAGTCTCGCCGCGAGCACGTCTCGCATCTGAGGCCGCAGCTTCTTGGAAGAGGTCCGGGTTGAGTTTGACGATCGAGTTGAAACATGGTCCTCGAAAATCGTATGTGTGAATTCTGAGGAGGTGTTTGGCTACGAGCTCGACGCTTGTGATCACTCCTGATGTGAGGGCCTCTTGCAGCTCGGATATGGATGCTTCGACGATGCTCTGGGTCGAGTTTAGCTGGGGGTTGGACAATATGGTGGCTTTTTGTTGCTTACCGTGAGCATGGTTGCGAGTCTTCGAGTCTTGAACAAAAAAACGTCTACTGTCTGATCGTATCAATTATACAGAGCCGAGTATTCACAGTGTTATCCGATGATCCACCCAACCCAATCTCCTACAGAATTGACTCTTTACATAAGACGTTATCGCAGTTGTCAAGAAAGCTGCTGCAACTTGTGAGTCGGCAGGAGCAACTCTAGAAATGACGGAAAGATTGAACGAGCCACCAATATCTTGCATCGTGTCTTCCCCTCTTTCATTGATGATGAGGTCGAGATAGTAAAGGTAGTTGGCCGAGAGTGTTGGCCGTGGAAGCTGATTGGACCTCTAGACGACTCCACTTGCAATCGGCCGACGCCCTCCGATAACCATGTTGGCCGAACGATAGGTACATGTAGATAAGTACATAAGCTCTCTCACTCCAATATAAAAATCCGTTCCCGACAAAACAAAACGTTGTCAACTAAGTCAAGAAACGAAAACACATCAACCCGAAGAGACACAACAACAAATCATGGCGCCCTCAGCAATCCTCGAACCCACTCCCATGGCAACACCAATCGCCACCTCGAAAGGAAAACTCCCAACCACATCCACAGAGCCCGAATCGACCCAGGCAGCCCAAGAAGACAAGCCCAAAACCGCCCTCCAACTAATCTCCCAAGGCACCACCCTCCCCGGCATCCCCACCCACCCCTCCTACGCCGCCCACCGCCAATGGATGCTCTCCAAAATGGCCCTCGCCTTCCGCGTCTTCGCCCGCAAAGGCTACACCGAGGGCATGTCCGGCCACATCTCCGTCCGCGACCCCGAGAACCCGCACACCTTCTGGACGAATCCGCTCTCCAAGCACTTCGGTCTGCTCAAGGCATCAGACATGATCCTGGTCGACTACGACGGCAATGCGATCGGCGGGAACATGGCGTTGCCGGCCAACGCGGCTGGATTTTTGATTCATAGTGCTGTTCATAAAGCCCGGCCGGATGTGGCGGCGGCTTGTCATACTCATTCGCCGTATGGCAAGGCGTGGAGCACGTTTGCGCGGAGGCTGGAGATGATCAATCAGGATGTGACGTATTTTTATGGGGAGGCGCAGGCGGTTTATGAGGTATGGTCTTCTTGTCTTCAGTCTCCTCGCCTCGGAGGTGTGGCTCAACTGACAGCATCCACAGGAATTCAACGGCGTCGTCTTCTCCGAAGAAGAAGGCACCCGCCTGGCCGCCGCCCTGGGGCCCAAGGGCAAAGGTCTGATCCTGCGCAACCACGGCCTGCTGACCGTCGGCGGAACAGTGGACGAGGCTTGCTACCTGTACACGCTGATGGAGAGGAGTTGCCAGGTGCAGCTGCTGGCCGAAGCCGCCGCCGCGAATGGCTTGCCGAAGGTGTATGTGCCTGACGAGGCGGCGAGGTATACGTTTGAGGCCGGCAGTGATCCTGAGACGCTGTACTGGGAGGCGCAGCCGGATATGGACTGGGAGGCGGAGATGTGTGGGGGGAGGCATGCTGAGTGAGTGAAGGAGTGGGATTGTTGCTTCATTTCGAAGGATTGGGGGAGGATTTTTGGTGGCGTTGTCAGTGAGGGTGTGATACTGTATGGAATGGCATGCAAGGGCCATGGTCTTTCGAGACAAAACAATGTCAAGTGTGGAAAGTGAGACAGAAGCAAGGGGTGAGAGATTCTCGACTTCGGAACGAGCATTGTTGTCATTGTTGTGTAAAGGAAGTCTATCATCTTTCGAATGCATTGCACGTATTTCAACGGATCGTGCTGAGTACGAGTCCTGGCTTGCCTGGCAAAGAAGTTGGCATTTGAAGAAGCAGAAAGCAAGCAAACGCTTTGGTCTTTCAAAGACCAATTGTGGTATAATCCGAATGTGTATCTCCCCTCCTTCCTAATCCGCGTTCAAGTCGTCATAAAACATTTTTCCCATAGAAGAAAAGAAAGTCCAAAAACAGCGGCGGTGTGTGGAGAGGGTATCGTGCACACGCGCTGTGATGGAGAAGAATTGAATGTTTGACAGGTCTGTGCAAGCTCGTGAGAGCGAGTGACGTGTTTTGGCTGTCGAGTTCAGAGAAAGTCTAGCCGGAGGCTTCCCGTCGCATCATTGCTTCAAGAGTGGCCGCGGTTGGCGTTGCCCTGGCCAACGAGGTTGACGACGGGGTTGAAGTTCTTGGTGGAGCACCAAGGAGTGATGGGCTTGGAGCCCTCGCCGTAGTAAGCGGTCTTGCCACCCTGCATGATGGCGACCTTGGGCGTGTCGCCACTTTGGCTGAGGTTGTCGGGGAAAGGCACGGAGCCCATGGCGGGACCGGTCCAGTCGGCATCGAAGTTGTAGAAAGTGTTGTCGCCGAGAGACAGGGAGATGGTGGACTCCTTGGTGACGGCGGCCCAGGCGAAGACGGCGTCCTCGACCATGTCGCTGTTGCGGATGTCGGGGGAGCCCTGGTTGCACTGGGCGTCCTTGGAGTGCACGCGGTACCAGAAGACGACCTGGTCCTCGGTGATGGCGGGCTTGTTGCCGGTCTTCCACCACGAGATGTAGTACTTGGTGATGATGCGCCACGGGGCGTGGTTCTGGCCGTCTACGTAGCGGGCCATGAGGTTCATGTCGGCGTAGTCAGTGGCGGAGGTGGAGTTGCCGGGGAGGTCGCGGAGGTAGTGAGACTCGCACCAGTCGTTCCAGGTGAGGAGCTCGATGATGTCGGGCTGGACTTCCTGCTCGGCGATGGCTTGGAGGCGCTTGACGAAGAGCCAGTCGGAGGGTGCGACCCAGGCGTCCATGGGGTTGCCGTCGTCGAGATCCTTGAACTGCCACGGGGAGACGGCCATGATGTAGGGACCGGTCTTGCCCTCCTTCTTCATCTGAGCCTGGAACTTCTGGTCGGCGCTGACGGTGTTGTTAAGGTCGTCAGACATGGGCCAGGCCTGCCAGTTGAAGTAGCCGTCAACGGTGGCGAAGTCGGTGATCATCTTAAAGGCAGCTTCCACGGGGTTGTTTTGGGCCTTGGTGGCGTAGCTGGTCAGAGCGGGGGTGAAGGAGATGGCGTTGCCGGAGAGTCTCATCTTGAGCTTGAGGTCGGCGAAGAAGAGGTTGCCGTACTGGTCGACGCTGTCGCCGCCGTAGGTGGTGACAAGGATGTTGCTGTTCCAGCGGTAGGTGGCCTTGCTGCCGGCGTGCTTCTGGAGAACGTCGGACATGTAGGTGGTGTTCCAGTAGCCGCCGTTGTTGCACTCGGACCAGGACATGTCGAAGGAGTGGACGATGCCGAAGCCGAGCTCCTCGGCGGCCTTGTAGGCGTCGTCAATGCGGTCCTCCTGCCACTCGAGGCCAGACTGGCAGTCTGGGGGCATCCAGTTCATGGCGAAAGCGTCGATGCCGATGGACTGAGCTTGTTGCATGTCGAACTTCCACTGGTCATGGTCGTATGCGTAGGCGTTCTGGACCATGAAGTGGGCGAAGACATCGGTGGCGGCAACGGCGCGGATGGAGATGGCTACGAGAGCGGAAACGGCCAGCGTGAGAGAGAACATGTTGATGTGTGAGTGTCGAGAGTCGATATCAAATCGAGAAAGAGCGTGGTAGCGAGTGAGTGACTTGGGATGTCAATGTGATGGTACCTAAAGAATGGCAGGCTCGTCAAGAGCTGTGTTTGTGGGAAGGAATGAACGACGGGTAGCAACCTCACAGAGGCGCGTGTAACAGGGACTGCGAAGGAGGAGGGCGGATGGACGAAGCAAACGAGGTGAAGTGAGGGCGGACGGCCAGCGACTGAAGTAGTCTTCTCGCGTGGACAAACAAACGCCCTGTCGCACCGAAGGATGCTATCCACCAGGAACATACATATGCGACCACAGATACATTCCATTCCCTGTCGCATCAGAGCGGCAGTCCAACACGGCGCCTCCCATCGAGTCAGGTGTCAAGTATTTGTCCCCGTGGCGGCGTCGTTTGTCTCGAGCGTCTCGAGCAGGCTGGCACGGCCGCCGTGCTGCACAGTGAGCTTCAGGAGTCTCCATCAGCCGCCACCCCATATCATCACATACCGCCTCTGATTGGCTCACATGCCGCTGAATATCATCGAGGGTTAGGGTTGTGCTGTCGGCAGGCTAGCCGCGGACCCACCTCACTTGCGACTAGATTAACGACCAACACTCGTCACGTTTCAGACAAGTCCCACCGGCTCGGCAAGGGCACGACAGAGAAGCGTCTTGTCCGCCCTGGCGCTTGCGCAAAGGTGCGACATGCTCACATGTGCCATCTGCCTCGCACTGCATCCTGGGCCCCGTTTGCGTTCAGCCTCTGACACGAGTGCCAGTGTGGCAGTGTGAGGAAGTGCACCTTCGAACACTCGGCGGCACCGCTCCGCTCGGCACCGCAATTTGCAATCTGCCATGCGACTTGCCGCATCTCCTGCATCCAACTCTCACAATTCGAAACGAACCTCGGACTGCAATCCCGGTAAACCCTTGGACAGCACACCGTTCCCACTATATCTTATCCGGCTCCTCGGCCAATGATCGTCGTCTATCTATATATGTGTAACCGCTAGAATCTGTTGTCGGCCGAGAAGAGCAACAAAGCCAGACTGTGCCTTACCCACAGCCCTGCCAGCCCGCAGATTGTCTGCATAATCAGAATCTCAACCGCGAGCCGGTCTTCCCTCAGTGGCCCTCGCCAGACCAGCCAGAGATTGAGGATCGTGAAGTTGCTAGTCTCGCTTACTCGCCCCTTCCCGTCCGTCTCCACCCTCACCAGGCGCAATCTGGCCAGCACCTTCAGTGCTTCCCCAACCACAGGCCGAAGCGGCTTCTCCTCTGCAAACGTCGCCACCGACGGCTCCAACAGGCCGGTGCGAGCGTTGAATCGTGGTAGGCGGTGCCGCGGACAGGGAACAATCTTGAACAACTGCGGGGCCGAGTAGCAGAAGTTGAAGATCTGGGGGATGAACAGAAGCAGCAGGGTTTTGCTGAAGTGGCCCAAGATCCCCACCACGGCAAACACCATGCCGGCGAAATAGCAGTACGTGTCGCCGACAAACACTTTGGCCGGGAACCAGTTGTGTTTCAGCAGGGCCAGCGAAACGCCAATGAACGGCAGCAGCAGGTATACGCTGAACAAATGGCTCTCGGCTGCTGGGTGCGGCTGGTGCAGTCGGGGCGACAGATACAGCATGTCGTTAAGCACCAGCAGGAACGCTATCACCAGCGACTGACCCACTTCGATGCCGTTGATGCCGGCCAGGATGTTGATGCAATTTGGGCAGAAGATCGAGACTGCCGCCATGTAGAGATAGTAGAATCCTCCCAGATCCACCAGCTCTCCTAGGTAATTTCGCAGCGGCAGAGGCACCACGACGTGCGTGACGCCAAAGTCGACGAAGTATAGTCCCAGCATTGGCAGCGCGGCGAAGGCAGGGATGAAGAACTTGTGCCGCCATCTCATGTCGAATGAGTCGTCGAGGATGCCCAATATTGTCACCGTGGCCAGGGTGCCGTATGCGAAGCCATACGATGCGAGCTGGCTGGATGTTAGTCGAACAGGTCCCTCACACGTGAAACGAATGGACCCTTACCTTCTCCAGGGGAAACCGATGTAGAAAGCGGCCATTCTCGAGTTCGCCCGCTTCGACAATGGTGTTCTTGTCGCGTGCCCCAAAAGTGGCGGCGGCAATATCCTGTTTGAAGGCGAAGGGGAGGAAATTCACAATCGCCAGTAAATACACAAGAGCGGAAATCAGGCCCATGGCTTCGGGTCTGGATGGCAATTATACATGTCAGTGAAAAGTCTAGATCAAAAATAATTTGCATTCCATGACCGCACTCACAATTCAATCGGATTCTTCTTCGACAAGTCCTTGCCTTTGTAGCCTCGCTTTATGAACACGTCGCCTGTCCATGGAATCAACGCGTATGTGAAAGCGAATGCCACACCACCGATGGCGAGTGAGGCGAACAGCGGCTCTCCATCGCTGCGCCAGGCATTGACGAGCACCGAGATGCAGGCAATGGAGAGTACGCTGAGCGAGTACGCCTCGGTGTTGCTCAGAGGCTGCATTCCGTCGACTGTTCCTCGAGCTCGAGCTGTTGTACAGACTTGCATACGCCGCTGTTGATCGTTGCAGTACAGTAATGCAAGCTGGCAAGAGCCGCGGGGATCGGCAGGCAAGACTTGGCAGGGGAAGAACTTCTGCCTTGCCGATGGGTAGACTAGACTGCCGGACTCGACTATCATCGAAGGGCTCGATTAATGCCATCAGTCTCGTGCACGCCATCATGGAATAGATGTACAGGGTCTGTTTCAAGACGACACTCTACCACCACGGCCAAGCTCGTCACGCCTCACCCGAGTGTTCCCCGTGCCAGCTTTGTGAGCCATTGTTCGCTTACACACAATATACCGAACATCACATACGCGTGATCTACAGGTTACTGTGCCTGGTCTCCAGGAGTAGGCCCGGCAAGTGTTACTCTCAGTGGGACCTTCGACAATCACGAGATGGCCTCCAATGGCGCACGCCGATTTTCCCACGGCCACAGAGATTTACTCCTGGCGGTGAGCTATAACATCTACGGCACGCGCGCCGCCACCTCTTCGTCAGATCACAAGCTCAAGATCTGGGACTTTAATGAGAAGACCGGAACTTGGATTGTGACCGACGCGTGGACGGCGCACGACGCGCAGGTCACGGATGTGAGATGGAACGGCCCTTATGTCGGCGAGCACATCGCGTCCATCGGTGAAGATGGCACGCTTAAGATCTGGCAAGAAGACGTCAACGAGCCTGTGAACTCTGGCCGTCGGTGGAAGCGGGTGTTCCAACTGGTCACTGCGACGGGCGTACCGTTCATGGGCCTTGATCTCAAGAACATTGGCGCGGAAAGCTATCTCGCGGTGGCAACTCGCGACGGCTACATCACCGTCTGCGAGCCGGAGGACCATGACGATCTGTCGTCTTGGCGAGTCTTGTGGCAGGACTACCTCTGCAAGGTCCCTTCGAGGATGGACGAGACCAGCTTCAGGGTGAGCTGGCACAAAGAGGTTCTACCAACATGGCCCGCAGTTCTCGCAGGCTTGGATCGCAAGAGTCTTGGTCTTGCCGTTGCAGTCGGAACGAGCGTGCGTATTCTCCGGACCGACAAAGACCGGAAGTTCTACAACGCAGCCAGTCTGGAAGGCGCCAAAGGTCTCATAAGAGATGTCGCATGGTCTAACGGCAGCATGCGAGGCTACGACACGCTCGCCACCGCGTGCAAGGACGGCTTCGTCAGAATCTACGAGCTACATACACCTGGCGCCGCGACAATGTCGACTTTGAGCAATGGGACGGAAGACGTCGAGCCACTGGCCCCGCGCTCGCAATTTCCTTCTGCCAGACCGACGCGCTCCGGCATTGGTGCTGGGCTTGCCAACACTGCAAAGGGCAGGCGTGAAGACCAGCCTGACGCTCCAGGTGCGGTGAAGCAGGAGGCCAAGCTCGTCGCGGAGCTTGAAGTGAGAGAAGGCATGCCCTGGAGAGTCTCATGGAACCCAAGCAGCGACATGCTCGTCTCTACTGCTGATGAGGGCTCGGTGCGCATTTGGAAGAAGTCGGTCGAGGGCAAGTGGCTTGAGGCTGCTGAGGTGGACTCGACGAGGGAGTGAAGGCGACATACGTCTCTACTCTGATTACATCTTTCATGGTGATGCGGCCCAATGATTCCGGAAAAGTAATCATCGAGTTCACCGCCGGGAGACATGTACGCGTGGGCTCAGCTCGCACTTGCGCGCCTGAACTGGCAAGTCATTCGTCCGAAGTCGCTTCAGGCCCCCGTTCATGACTAGAAGGATTCGAAGCTGCGAGCTCCTCATCATCCTGAAGGATCGCAACAACTCAGCCTTGGAACTCAAAGACCTTGGTGATGTTGGGAGCTTGCTCGTGCTTGTCTCTCGATACCGCCGATCTTGTGCTAATTTAGCCTAAGTCGCCTTTTACGGCCGGCTCGGTAAAACCAAAAGCCATATTTCTTGCATCCACCCCGCATGCTTGATTCTCCGGCTGAACCTGGAGGCTGGAGAAACCCACCGAACTGCACATGGTTGCGGCAATTTGTGGAACTCAATGCCCGCGCATTCCCAATGCCCTGACGTGACTCCTCAAGTGTCCGTGAGATGACGGCATCATAGTCTGCTCAATACCCGTTATTCAGTGCCGTGTTCCTTGCAGACCACGTGGAGGATGCGCAGCTATAAAAGCCTTGATTCATCCCCACGCTGACACGATGCAACTCCCGATCAACACCGTCCACACGCATTCGCCATGACGAAGACATCCATTCTCACAGCCGCGGCCACTCTGGCAATACTCGCCATTGCAACACCTCCTCGCGGTGGCCACCACGACAAGCCGGGCCGTCCTGGAGGTTACCCTGGACACCCTTCGAAATCAGAGGCTTGGAGTCTAAAGAAGTTCACGAGCCTCGTGGCCTTTGGAGACAGCTACACCGATGATTCAAGACTCGGCTACTTCGCCGCGAACAACGGTTCAGCTCCTCCTGTAGGCTGGGTCAACCCGGCGGTACGTTCGAAACCGTTGATAAACCACCACATCCAATGCTAATCTTGCTGCAGAACTACAAGTCTGCTTCAGGCGGACGTCCCTGGCCTCAATACGTCGCACAGTACTCGGCCGCCAATGTGTACAACTACGCCGTGTCGGGCGCCGTCTGCAACAATGATGTGACCCCACGCTCTTTCGGGACCACGGGCTACCTCTTTCCCGCCGTAGAGCAGTATGAGGTGCCCGCCTACATCGCCGACTCCAAGTACGTCGATGCGAACGGGACAAAATTCATGGACAACCCGCCAGACGAGACCGTGCACAGCATCTTCATCGGAACGAACGATCTCGGCAACTACGCCTTCATCACCGATTCACAAGTCGCCGGCACCAGTATCACCAATTACACCGATTGTGCTTTTGGAGCAATCCAGAGCGTCTACGACAACGGCGGCCGCTATTTCGTCTTGCAGAACGTGGCGCCGTTGCAATTGTCACCACAATACGGTCTGCCTGGTAAAGGCGGTCTAGAAACCACGCAGTACTGGCCGGACAAGCCTAGCAACATCACCGAGATCAGCTACAAGATGTTCGAATACGTCTCGCTCGTCAACGCTGTTTTCAAGTACGAGACGCCCTACTTGACTGAAGTCGAGAAGCGCTTCCCCGGCGCGCACATCGCTGTCATGGACATCAACGGATTGGTAAGTGAATCAATTCACTCTCGACTATGGTCGGACTTCTTCTTGTCAGCTACTGACGGATTTTTTTCTCCAGCTCACCGACATCTACAACAACCCCGCTCAATACCTCAACGGCTCCGCACCCCTCGACGTCACTGGCTATGCGAACAATGTGAACGCCTCCAACAACACGAGCCCGGACAGCTTCATGTGGTACGACGAATTGCACCCGAGTGAGCAGACGGACCGCATTATTGCGCGCGAGTTTGTCGACGTTGTGAAGGGTGGCAGCAAGTGGGCTACTTACTGGTCTGGTTGAGCCCTTTTGATGTTCCCTTGCGAGATGTGTATATATGCAGATTCGGAGCTTACCTACAAATGAATCAGGCCAAGAACAACGTAATGTTTCAATCGAAGCTCTCGCAACGAGCTTTGCAGAGAACGCAAGCAGTACTGTCCAAGTGGGTGGCCAGCGCTACGGAATTCGTGAGTAGAGAGGCGTCTATCTCATAATTTGTGAAGGTGTTATCGTACTACCTTGCGTTTTTACTAGTAATCTATTTACCAAGATCGCAGGACGGATACCGGCAATTCTCAAGTACATACGAAACCGCAAGCAGAAATCTCGTTCACGTCCAGTCACGGAACGCTCTTCCGGTGCAGTGTCCTGTTGCTTGTGGCAATTTGAGGCAGTCATGCATGCATGAAGGCGCAGTTGAACTGCGCCATCAACTGCGCCCCCGCCCTCTCTCACCACCATCAAGTACACCTTCCCTCGTGCGCTTTCCAAGTTAGCCCCGACGACTCTCACCAGAAGAAACGTCATGCCCCAACACCACAGTCGACATGGTACCACTACCGTTCGGAGTCTCCAAAGGAGACTCCGTGGCCTTTGTCAAACTGTGTAAAGACGTCGCCCAAGCGCTTCACGAGTCGTCAGGCGCCCAGAGCCAGTTCCAGCGAGCCACTGCCGACCTCGAAGGCATCGAAACCGTCTTGCGAAAAGTCGAAACCCTCCTGTCACCTACGGCACCGACATACGATGCGGCTCTCCTAATCGCCTCCGCGTGCCATGTTCATCTGAACGCTTTTCTCCCTCGAATCAACAAGTACAAACCTCACCTGCAAAAGATAGCTGGATCTCAAGCGCACAACGGGGGCAAGTTCGAGGGTGTTTGGGCGAAGATCAAATGGGCTCTTTGCCATTTCGAGGAGGAGGAGGAGGTCGCCAAGCTGAAGGCCGCTATTGCGCCTTTGCTGGTATCGATCGGCGTGCTGCTTCAGATTGACGCTGGGGTTCGGAGCGCCAGATCTGAGCAGGAACTCGCGCAAGTCCTACGGATGGTAGGAGATGCAGTCCCACAAATCGGGGACATGTCGCTGTTGGTGCAAAAGGTTGTCACCACCGAGCAGTTTGGTCGACTGCAGACTGATTTCGGCGGCGCGATGCAACCGATCATGCAGCAGTTCTCTCGATCTGCAACTGGCACCCAGATCCGCAGCCTGGAACGCAACACAGACAGCATTTCCGCCCAGCTCAACGAAATCCGAAATTCCATGACGAGCCAAGTCAATCAACTGGAGTCGCTGACCCAGACCTGCTCAACCATGCAGGAAAGCAGCCGCGCCCAGCTCTCCACTTCCACTCTGCAGCACGGTGAGGTCTGTTCGCGATTGGACCAAGAGAGGGAGAAAATGGATGCCGTCACGTCCAAGATCGATTTTTCCATGGCCACAGGACTGCCGTCGGACTTGTCGCAGACGCCACACTCGCAGTCATCACCACTACCAGGCGCTCGACATGTGCATCTCCGGCCAACCAACAATTATCAACAGTCAGATCCGCTTTCTCATGCACGCAGTCGGCAGTCTTGGAGCGCTCTTAGCGGTCCTATATGCCTTCCTACTTCCTATATTCCAAGCACAGCTTCGTACCTGTGTGACGATCATGAAAATCCCATGACTGCTGTCAGGGAACAGCATTACTCTCACGGACGCCTTGAATCGCAAGAAGTTGCTGCCATACGAGTTCTTCCGCACCTGGAGCATACTAGGCCCGTGGCTGCGACGCGAATTCAAAACTTGTCCGGGAGAAAGCAGAGTTGCTCGTGAAAGCTTTTCCATCTTCAAGCAGTTCTCCAGTAAAGTTGGCGCTCAGATAAATCCCAGCGACTGGGAGCGCTCCGTCTTTCCGGGCGACCGAGTCGTCATGTCCATTCACTTCAGTCGCGGCAGGATTGATTTTGCGAAGTGTGGACGGTGTGGTGTCAAAAGGCCCGATGGGCAGGATTACACCGAGTGGTATGCATGGTATGTATGATGACTTGGATCAAAACCTTTGGCACGTCAGCTGAGGACCCATTAGTTACGAATGTGGCACGACCTTCCTCATCCAAACCCGCCCCAGGGACAAACCAAAAGATGCTCTGGGGTCCTTTCCCGTGGCGTAGCCGCGATGGACCTCCTGGACCTCAAGTGACACATGAAGACAGAGAAGACGATAAATTCGCACGCGTCCATTTCGACGGAGACACCTCTTTGGATGCGATAAAAGTGTTCTTCGCATAGCCCTTTCCTGTTTTCGTCTCCGCGATTTGACTTACCTCATTCCCTTTTTTACCTGAGACTCTGATCAAGTCTGATTTAGAAGAATTTACGAGTCCGCTTTAGCTGGTTCAATACGTTTTTCTCATTGCTGCCACCAACGACGACCAAACCAGCGGTCCACTAGATACATGTTTTGTACAGGTCGCTCATACCTCCCCTTCCGACTTCGATAGAGAAACATCACCGAAGATGATTCTTACTTTACCGCGAGAGTTGCTCTTACATGAAAGCGGGCAATTGACCGCGAGAGAGGCGACTTCGGAACAAAATACTTGCGACTACATCGGTATATATGTGCAGTTCTTGGAAGGTGACAGCCATGAAGGGAGTTAGAGCATCAGGGAATCAATAACAGTGTACGGCAGGCTAGATGTATCATTTCCTTCATTTCCTTCGATCGGTCGCCTCCGAAGCCAGTGGGAGTCGAGCAACGACGATAAGCCGATTGATGTGCAGTAGTGTACTGCACGCTTAGTTAATAGTCTCGGCTTGTACGACAAGCTTCGCGTGTTTGAATATCGATCTCTGTTCCGGACTTTCGAAAGATGATTTAGAGCAACGGATTCGCTCAAGTCAACTCAATTGCAGCACACAAGCTCCCCCGTTCAACCACGGATTAATTTCTCCAGAGGCATTGTCATGGTGGTTAGCAGGACAGTGGCTTAGGAACGACCTGCGAAGTCGGACGTTAGGGTCTTTTCACTCCGGTGAGCATTGTATATTAACACAGGCGCATGATACTCACGTGCTCCTTGAAAACGCCCCGCATCTGGTTCGAAGGATTCAGGGCGACCTATCAAGGAAGACATCTACAGGCTATCGTCTCTCGGACTCGCCGTTAGTTGCGTTGATACCCGGGCCGGTGTGTACTCCGCCTCGTGGCGTACAAGAAATCGTGGTCTCGCAGCGCAGCTGTCTCCTTGATCGCTCATTTCACGTGCCCATTTCGACAGCCCTAAAGCTTGCCTTGCGCTTGGCGGGTCTTTGGGTCGGTGTGTGATCAGAGGCCTCCTATAGTCGTGCGTTAGCACTTTGAAGACGTCAGGTCTGCCATAAGCCGAAAGGTGTAGTAGTTCTCCTGGTATATTCTCTTCGTGTGTCTCCATTCTTTGCCTTTGACCTCACCAGTCGAGTTTGTTTCCCGCTGTTGTTCTTGTTTTCTTAGATATAGCTATCTTTTACATTGCTGCTGTCGCGCGAGTCTTACCATGGCACAGCAGTATGTCCGCCGGTACGATGGACCGGCGATTGGGACCACGGCCCCTCCAGTGTTGTCGCTGCCATCTCATGCCACTCAACACTTGGGCGATGAGCTCGAATTTTTCCAGATGGATTCCCTCGATTACATGTGGCCAGGCGAAGAGTTGGATGCCTTCCCCATTTGGTCTGACGAGGTAGACCAAGGACAGGTACGTCGTGAGCACTCTCATTGGTATGCAATGGCTAACATTGTGACAGATGTACGACCAACCAGGGGTGCATCTCGCAGGGATCGAGGCAGGTAGTGCCTATAAGTCGCTGGTCGAACAGCTTCCGACTGGTGCTGTCAAGAAACCAGAAAGCCCATTTGAAGCAGACATGGACGCTTCTTTTAGCCTCCCGCAAATAAAATACTCTGCAGTTATTCAGACATCACCAAGCGTGCATGTACCAGCCTCGATGCCTCTACCCATTCCGACATTCCAGACTGGTACTTCTTTAACGGCGCCAGCACAGCGGCTGCGGTGGGCATCTCTCCCCGAGCAAGATCAAGGCGTCTTCGCCGAGGAGGACAGTGATACATTCCCAGTAATGCATGACTGCACGCTTCTCAGCATACCGCCCGCTTCTCCCTTCTCCGCGTACTCGGCGCAGTCATCTTGGAGCAATCAGCATAGCTTCGCAAAACAAAACGGACCGACGTATGCACCCTCAGCACCCAGAAAATCCCAGTCGTCTTTCAACATCGCATCACCAAACTTCTCATTCCAGACGCCGCGGTCGATTCCGCCACTAAGCCGTTCGGTGGCATCTCACATCAGTTTCCTAGTAGAAAGTGCTCGGAACGGCACTCCGCAACAACTAGATCAGCAACACGCCTCACCTTCTCAATGGCAAAGCCAAGACGCCGCGAAAGACCCTACAGCCAACCTCTCAGCCTGGACCCAAGGTACTTACAACGTACTTGATCGTACGAGCTTCGGCAGCCTGGCGCCTCCGGCTGCGACTCCGACGAAAAAACACAGAGCCTCGCGCTCCCGCTCCAGGTCGGTGGCTTCGTTGGCCTGCGAAAATTGCAACAAGACTTTTGCTTCGAGATCCGAACGAGAGTAAGTCCTATACCTGGCCACAAGAGCAGCCCGAGAGGAACCCAACTTGCTGACTTCAATTTCTCGCAGCCACCATGCTCGCTGGCACGGCCCACGAGATCGCATCTGCATAGACTGCGGCAAAGGCTTCGTCGCTTCCAAAGATCTGAAGAGACACGAGAAGATCCACAAGCCGCCCGAGGCGCATGAGTTCTTCTGCGGCGTGCAAGGGTGTGCGTACGGGCGGCGAGGATTCGCGCGGAAGGATCACCTTACGCGACACCAGAAGACGCACGTTGGTGATTCGGATACTGTGGGATTGTTGTCTGCAGCTTTGCCGTTCTGAGAGGAAGGGATGCGGGAGTGGTGGCCAGAATTCCATTTCGTACGGGCGCGTTTGTGTATGGAACAGAAGCTATTCCATATGTGTATTTTTTCTTTCGCTAGAGAGAAGTTCTTCAATTCTGTTTAAGCAGCATCGTAAGTACCTAATGCCAGAATCGTGCATGTGCGTGAATAAGGGAAGGAAGTATTTGGACGGGTTTGTTTTGAATCGGGAGCGACAACTTGGGGTTCGGGTTCGGGTTGCCGCTCAATCTTCACATCATTACACTTGGCCTAAGTGCACTGCACGAGTAATTAGTACTGCTCATACATAGTACTGCTCCTGTGCTAGAAGGATGGCTACTGACTGGCAGACTCGAGCTGGTGGTGACGCGACATCCGGCAGGAGCCGCGACGTGTGTGTTTCCAATCGTTTCACTCCCGACGGCGATACCGCAGGCAGCCTTCCAAGAACCTCTTCATCAACAAGGAGACCACCGCCATCCTCGCTATTCTCGGTAGCACGCTTTTCTTGCGCAACCTGGCCCGACAGGCCATGTCAACTCGCGGTGACAACATCACCGGTCTTCGACTTTGTTGGCCACGATCAAACCGCCGAGCGGTGCTTCGGCCTCGACAACGATAACTGCCCCGAGCGTCTGTTCAGAGGGTTTGTTATTTCTTTGGGCAAAACTAATCGCTTAGCGTTGGTTTACATACGATACTTTATGACCATCTCCTAAAATGATCTCGTCAGTGCAGTGTGTTGTTAAGCGAGCATCAAGTTCTTGACACAGAACTAAGGTTGGACAAAAAGCTCAAAGCAAAAGACAAAAACATACAACAGGCGGGATTCCCAGATGGTCACCCACTCTAGTACTAGTCGCCCGGTTCAGTGCTTATGTATGGCAGAGCGGACGGGATGCCCAGTTCTCACTGACCTATGGTCGTATGTGTAACATTATAAAAAACAGCAGTATATGTCCGTTTGTATAAATCTCGTTCCCTCCTGCAATGAAAGAGATCGAGCAAGCGGCCTCTCAGCCGTCCTGTAAGAGCTCTTCAAGCAGCTACTGAAGGCTTAACCAGCAGAGTTGGCAAGGCCCCCACCACAAGTTCCATGATCACAAAGCCCGGTGCCACTGCAAGTATCGCGATGTGAGATCCAAATACCAGTCTCACGGTTCCCTGATGACTGGCTAGGTAGTCCCGTTAACATTCCGTGAAGTCTTAGCGAAGCCTCTTGATTGGCGAAACTTACTCTGGAGATCCTGGCCTCCTAGAGGTTAGAAGAGTTACCTGTGCAAGTTCGATATTCCCGATACTCATCGACCGGTGGTTCCAGACTGAAGCCGCGTATCTCCGATGAAAGCCGTAGATCTGATCATATTTGGTACGGAACCCGAGCTTATATCCGAATGATCTCGGAGTCCGGTCATCTCCGGCATACCGGGTGTCTTGTCACATAGATTTCTTGTCGCACAGACCGTTATGTGTATAAGAGGCGCCCAGTTTCTGCTCCTGGTTTCAGTGAAATCAAGTCAACCCCAACTCAGCAACCAACCATTTAGCCGTTGTACAAAACCAATCTCCAAGGATCCAACCACCAATTCACCATGGCCAAACTGAAGATCCTCATCTGCGGCGGCGGTCTGGCCGGCAACGCCCTCGCGTTCTGGCTCGGCAGACAACAACACGACGTCACCGTCCTCGAGAGGTTCCCCGAACTGCGACTGACCGGGCTGCAAATCGACATCCGTGGCCACGGAGTCGAGGTGATGAAGCGCATGGGCCTCGAGAAAGAGTTCCTCGCCCAAGCGGTCCAAGAGCAAGGTCTGGAGTTCGTCAACAGCTCCGGTAACCGCAAAGCGTACTTCCCAGCGAACAAGGGCAGCGAGGGCCTGCAGGGCTTCACGACCGACCACGAGATCATGAGAGGAGATTTCTGCCGGATGGTCTACAATGCGGTTGACGGAAGGGCCAAGTATGTCTTCGGCAAGACTGTGCAGAGCTTCGAGCAGAAGGACGGGTTCGTCGAAGTGCTGTACTCGGACGGAGGAAAAGAGAACTTTGATCTGCTCGTCGGGGCTGACGGCCAGTGGTCCCACACCCGAAACATGATGCTAGGCTCCGACTACTCCAATCCCGTTACATTCTTGGGCGTCCACATCGCCTACTTCACCATCCCGCTCCAGGCCCGGGAAGGCGAGGTATACAACGGCACTGTCTACTTCGCGCCCGGCAAACGGGTACTGTTCACTCGAAGGCACCGGGCAGATCGCATCCAGATATACATGATCAGCCAAGTCCCCTCCGAGCGATTGCAAAACGCCCGCAGAAACGACGTGGACGAGGAGAAAGCGGCATTCGCAGAAGTCTTCCGCGGCGCGGGATGGAAGGCTGACCAAATCCTGCAATGGCTCGAGGAGTCGGAGGACTTCTACTGCGAGCGGTTGAGCACTGTCAAGCTGCCATCGTGGTACGACGAGCGCGTTGCCCTCCTCGGGGATGCTGCTTACTGCCCTTCGGCGGCCACGGGGATGGGAACGACGTCGGCGATTGTCGGCGCCTATATCCTGGCCGGTGAGATTGGCAAGCACTGCGCTGGTTCTGGAACTAAGCAAGCGCTTCCCAGCGCGCTCAAGTCGTATGACCAGAAGTTTCGCCCATTCATGGATCAGGTACAGGACGGAATCAATCCAGAATCCGGCTACTGGACCAAGCTTCCTACTTCTCCGCTGGGCATTGCCCTTCTGAACTTTTTCCTGGGACTGGCAGCGTTCTTCAGGTTGAATGCATTCGCAAAGTACGTCGACAAGGAAGACGTCAAGGGATGGAGCCTGCCGGACTATGAAGGGATGGACTGTCGGAAGTCGTAGTTGGGAATGGAACCTCTCGGTTGAAACACCAATGGAGAGGGCACAGAGTTGCAGCGCGCCCAAGACCGAGGAACATACGTTAGATCTCCCACTCCTTGTAGAAATTAGACTCGAATATCGTTTGCCTCAGTACGCTCTTCAAAAGGTCTGAGATACATGCTCGACTTGTGAACGCTGACGTTGAGAACAGGAGCACGATTTGGATAATTGGTCGTGAGCTCTCTGGTTGTGTGTGCTGAACTGACAAAGGTTTAGACATCGTGCTTTAGATATAGCGCGCCATGTTCTCGTCGTCCGTTTCTCTCCCGGACTGATCTGACGGGCGGTCTCAAATTCGTCTGGCTTGGAAGAGATCGTACAATCCGAAGCCTGCGATCAGCAAGACAAAAGCTCTCCTCCACGACAGGTGTTGCAAGGTTTAGTCAACTCAGTGCCGCTGCAAGTGTTGCAACTCGCGTCTTGAGTACCAGCCTTGCCTGACAACCGGCGGGAGTCGCTAAGATTCCGTGAAGTCGTAGCTCTGTGGCGCTTCAAGGGTATAATGAGTGCTTGAAGGGTACAATGAGTACTTGACAGGTGACTGGTGGATGTTGGCTACCAGGCGGGTCAAAGCTATCGATCCGTGGGAAGCTCACGGCTACTCCAAGTCCAAAGAAGTCCAAATGCGCGGCTGCTGTCGCTTCCACATACCCGTGAAGAAAGAACGCACGTCTGTTGACACAACCGGGAAGATTCCAGGAGGTTGGCGTCGGGGATCTTGTGATTAATTACTTGACAATGCGGTCAATTCCTGGTCGAGAGCGACCAGAGTCGAGCAGATGCGACCAATCCGAACTGTCAAATCTATACGCTAGGTGGTTGAAAGCGAGTTTCTAGCACCGCTTGGAAGTCCTTCTGTAGCTGGAGCTGCTTCTCCTGAGCCTCTAGTATCTTGTTGAGCGCAGACAGTACAGCATCTTGCTTAGAGCCTGCGTCAGCTCGCTGCGCCACTTCGATGGTAGTTTCCAACGTATTGATGATTGTATCTAAACTGCCACCCATTTCTTGATCTCGTGACGCAGCGACAAGCTTAACGAGGACGGGAAGAAAGAAGAGGAGACCTGATGCTGCGCTAGCAATGTAGACTACTAGGACAGCGAGGGCGGAGCGGTGGTCCTCGATGGCGGGCAGCCTTGCCGAATAAACAAAGCCAAAGTAAATGCCGAAGCCGGTGAGAAGAGAGCCGAGAGCGATGCTGAGGAGCTGTGAGGGTGCTGTGAGGATCAGGGCTGCACTCAAAGACGGACGGTAAGCCCGTTCGTTGAACGCTTCGTTGAGATGCGAAAGCCTTTGCTTCATATCGGCGAGGTTGTCCGGCTTGCTAATGCGTGCCGATGTCTCGGAAATCGTGACGAGTATCTCTTCGATTGTCATACGAGGCCGGGTCAGCCATCTTCGCACGGCGTGTGCGTTGTGCAGAGCCGACATTTTGCTTTGTAGGACGCAGGAGCAGAATACAGCCAACGAACCCGCAACGAGCCCAATGACAAATGACGCCCTCGCAGTCCAATGCGTGTCGTCTAGGCTGGGTAGGCTTAAAGCTGTGAGTGCTATCTGGGCGAGAATGGCTCCCGCCACACCGACCATGTTGAACGTGGGCGTGTATGATTCTTTGAAGGCCATCGCTTGGTCGAGCCCGCCGTCGCCTCTGATGAACTGCTCTCTGACTTCATCGACTAGGCTCTTGGCCTCGAACAAACCAAGCCGTAGTACTACAGCAGGCAGAACTCCAAAATCCTGACTATCTTTGAGTAGTAGCTCCCATCCGAATCGCAGGAGCAGCTGAATACCGTCTAACAGTCGTAACAGTACTACAGCTCCGCCTAGCGCTGTTACAGCCTCTGACATGTCGATAAGTCTTTGCGAGTGTGAATGCGTAGCCGTTGTCCTTGAGGGTTCTCTATGTCCAGACAAGAAGGCTAAGTGTGATGTTTTGGAGTGGCTTTCTCTTGCTTTCTGGTAGGCGATTTGGATGTTGGACTTCAAAGGCGGCGAAGAGCAGGAACTGCCACTAAGTGGGCTTATAGGTACTTTGCAAGATAGCCGGCTAGTATGCGCAACCTCTCGTGGCGTATGCAGGTGAAAGACACTAGGGATTCGGTTCAGCGCTGGGCGCTTATACATGTATCGATGTTTTGCACATGCGCGGCGTTGGCGAGGTCTGCCATCGCGCTAAAAAGTTGTCTTCAAGCGACATGTATCTAGCCAACCGTGATAATAATGCAGGCTTCTGTCTTTACGCCTGAGCCGCTGGACTGCTTGGAAGCCGGTGAACAGTAGGCAGCAGGCTAGCCGCAGGGGCTGAAGCTGACTTGCAGCAGGTGGCGACAGCGAAGGGTGTTGGCAGGCCCGTGATCTGAGGATATGTGCGTGCATCGAAAAGTCAGCCTGCTCTCGAAAGTGGCGTCCGACACATACTCAGCAGCAGTGGAAGACGGAGGTTGCGCGCCGGTGTGTCTTCCCGTGTCGTAACGCGCGACTGGATCGAGATACTGACCTTGTCGTGAGCGTGTAGCATGGCTGGAAAGATTGTTTGCCTACCGATAATAATTATGCGACTGGCTAGATCAGCGGAGTGCGAGTTTTGTGAATTGCATGCAGAAGTGGGCTTGGGAGTGAAAACTGCATGCGTCGCGACGCGGAATCTCGCCGTCGACGCGTCTCTCCCATGTATTGACTTCAGGTGACTTGTAAGAGCCCTACAAGAGGTAAAGCAGAGAACTTTCATGTAGAGTTGACCAGAGTGTGGTTCTTTGTATACGAACAGACGTCTGGCTCTAGTCTGTTCAAGAAAGATGCAATGAAAAGAGCCAGTACCAACCCTAACCCTTGGGAATCGTAAACATGCTCATCAACGATTTTCAACATTTCGATAAGATGAGCCAAGATGGGCAGGCTCTGGGTGAAATGAACAGTATCGTGCGCCTGACAAGTTGTTGTGGTCTTTGCACTAGATGTATCGTCGTCGTGCCCAAAGCTTTGAGTTGCAAACAGAAGAATGGGACCGGAGCACTGGACCTCAGCCCTTCGACATGAGATCAGATATCCCAGTGGTCCTCGCAAGTAGTTAGCCGGCACGTTAAGGAAACAGTCGCCAATCGAAAGCTTTAGCTGCAAAAAAGAGCGTCAGGCCAAGTCTAGCGACGAGGCCAAGAGCCGATTTCGATTCCATGATGGTGATGAAGAGCATGATGATGGCGAGAGTAGCGTTCGAAGCTCGGAATCTGGATGTATTGTCGTTGCGACCAGGACGATCCTCGTGGTGGTTGGCGGTGGGAGTTTGAGGTTCCATCGAACTTGTCGGGATGATCGAGGTGAAAGGTTGGTTTTGATGAGGAATGCGACAGGTTTTCCCTGGTCTCGCTTCGTGGGTCTTATACTTGTACTGCATATGTGTATCAGCGGGTCAATTTGGGCGCCGGGATCCTTGGCCTGTGGCCCATGGGCTCTTGGCGACTCGTCTGTCAACGGAAGTGCATGTTACTGGTCGTCCACATTAATGGCGAAAATAATGGTTTGAGACTGCTCCTTGATAGTCGTATATGTGTTCACTATCGGATATTTACCATCGCCATCACCACTCTGGCGTTCAGCGTCTCGTAGAGTCCGAATTCCGTTTCGGACCTGAAGTGGACGTCGTCTAGTCGAACATCTACCGTGACCGGAGACACGTTAGTCGGTTGCACTCTCCGCAGAATCTCCGGTGCCTTAGAATTGTTCCGGCCAAACCAGGATGATTTCTTTGGCGGAGGCGGCGGTCTCTCTTCCAGGTATACTGGCGTAGGATCGACAGGAACACCATCCGTGATCGCGTATCGCAGTTGTACTTTGAGCTCTGACAAAGCTTCTTCCTGCTGCCAGAACTGCGTGCTGTTCTGTCGGCCTTCAAATTGGATCATAGTAGGGACTTCGCCTTCGGGAAAGCCGACGATTGTGCCTTTTCGACTTGCATCTGAGCTGCGTCAGAATGTGCCCTCACTTTCCCTGAGTAAAGTTCGTGAACTTACCTTGATCTGATGGTATGAATACTAGTGTGATCTTCGACAAGCCTTGTGTTGCGCGCTCTCTGATATGCTCAACGATCTGTGAGACAATCGAGGCGACATGTTGGGTCCTGGACAAGCCGACTTGCTCTCTAATGCTCCATTGCTGATGGGTCTTGGAATCGCCCTTGTTGTCCGACACCTTGCCAGCTCCGGAAGTGCTCTCCTCGTAGGAAGGTGGTTCGGCCATGTTGATGTGATGATAGTATGATGTTGGGTTTGCGAGGAATGATATTCGACCGGTGAAGAGAGGGCTATGCCGGTCGGCTGTGCAATAGCAAGACCGGTGTAGAAGCAGTCATGAGACACCTTACCTTGACGGACGGACCGGTTAGGCAACGTTACACAGCCCTGGGGAAGCTATTGTTGCAGCACACCATTGGGGAGCCACTTGACAATGACCCGATTCTGCTGACAGCAACCTTGGCATGAGCATTGTCGAACAAAAGAAGCTCGGTTGCTGCACGCTGATTGATTACACCCCGGAGCCAAGCCGCTAAGCCCTGCGCCCCGCTATCGCGGATCCGCCTTGGCGTGTTGGCGTGCCGACTTCCTGCCTCAGTCCTATCACCCATCCCGACATACTTCACTTCATCCAACCACAACATCGGAAGGAATGCACGCACGCACTGCCGCCTTCACCGGTCAATCTGTGGTCACAATAGACCGTGTTCTATGCTTCTAGAAGAACCTTGGAACTTGGATGCTTTTACAAGGCTGATGGCCAATCTCTTTGGTGCATTCTCCATGAAGCTTCAAGCATCTCGATTGGTGTCTCACGGGGACATCAGTTCCACCATAGAACAAAGACTACAACATGGATGTGACGTACGCCTAGGAGATGGAACGCCTTTTCGCTTACCTACTCCTGACAATGGACTGGATTCGTGGTAGTGTCTAAGGCTAAGGACCTGAGGTATAGCATGAGAACGGACTGCGTCTTGCATACAGGTGTGACTCCTATCGATCTGACAAGACGACTATATATACAACGGTCCTACATCCATTCTACACTGCAAGACCTACATATTTATACAACACCTTGTCTCCAGTCTCTTTACCTGACAACGAACATCCACTCCTTGACGAATACAGGACCAACTACACGACAACCCAACAACACTCATCCAACATGTGGTATCACGTCTCCGAGCCCAACTCGTACCTCGCCATCACTGGTGTAGGGATCGAAAATGTGCGAATCGCGAAGAAATGCTTCGTCATGCCATTCCAAAAGGTCACCAAGATCTCCATCACGCCCTTCGACTTCTCCATGGCATTGCAGGCCATGACAAGCGAGAAGCTGCAATTTGCCCGTAAGCCATCAACCTCACCTCACCCCATCCCCCCATCTCACCAAACTAACCGACAACCCAGTCCCTGCCGTCTTCACCATCGGCCCACACGATGACAAGGCTTCCCTGGAGAAGTACGCCGTCCTTTTGACCGGCGACTCCGACGGGCAAGTCAGCGCGAAAGGTACGCGCACCATCGCAACCGGTCGCAACCATGTCCAGGACATCGTCAAAGGCATCATTGAGGGCGAAACCCGATCCATCGTCTCGAACATGACCATGGAAGAGCTCTTCAACAACCGCCGCCTCTTCAAACGCCAGGTCATCGAATGCGTCCAGAACGAACTCGACCAATTCGGCCTCCGGATCTACAACGCCAACGTCAAGGAGCTGCAGGACATGGGCGAGTCCAAATACTTCGAATCCCTCGCGCGGAAAGCCCACGAAGGCGCCCAGTCGCAAGCGCAAGTAGACGTCGCCAACGCCCGCATGATCGGACGTGTCGGTGAAGCCGAGAAGGAAGGCGAAGCCAAACAGCGCATCGCCAAAATCAACGCTCACACTGCCGTCCTCGAGACGGAGCGCAAAGTCGAAAAAGCCAACGCCGACCAGAAGCTGCGTACGCGCGAGATCACAATCGCCCGCGAGCTGAACCTCGAACAAATCGCCTCGGATCGCGCGGCGCAGCACCGTGACGCAGAGCTGCAGAAGGGCGTCGAAGAAAAGCGCGCCGCCATGGAGCTCGAACGCCTGCGCGCCACGACCGTCACCAAAGCCAAGATCGAGCGCGAGTCTGCCCAGCAGAACGCCGACGCCGAATTCTACAACCAGTCCAAGATTGCAGAGGCGTACCTGATCAACCAGCGGGCGGAAGCCGACGCCGTGGCTTACAGCGGCGAGCGCGAGGCCGACATCGCCGCCACCAAGAAGACCCGCGACGCCGAGGCCACCTTTTTCGTCAAGCAAAAAGAAGCCCAAGCCGACTTCTTCGCACGCCAACAAGAAGCCGCCGGAATCACCGAGATGGCGAAAGCCTACGGCGAGCTTGCGAACGTCCTGGGCGGCCCTCAGGGGCTCATGCAGTACCTCATGCTGCAGAACAACACGTACGAGAAGTTGGCGTTAGCGAATGCAAAGGCCATCAATGGATTGCAGCCTAAGATCAATGTGTGGAACACTGGGTCTGCGGGTGCTGAGGGCGCCGATTCGATGGCGCCGATCAGAAATCTGTTCCAGACTCTGCCGCCGCTGCTGAGCACTATTCAGGACCAGACGGGCATGACGCCGCCGGCTTGGTTGGCGGGTATGCCGGAGCAGAATGGGCAGGATGGCGAGATGAGTACGCAGGAGAAGGTTCGGGCTAAGCAGGAGGCGTTGATGAATGGGAATGGGCACTAGGGGATGAGTATGGAGGAGAGATTGCTTTTGTATCTGTGTAGGTCTCGGGTCTCTTTTGTCCTGTTTTTGCGCTCGGTGGAATGTTCGTTCGACGACATGATCGCTTGCTCCGACGGCGCTTGGTATTATTTTAGTAATCGCGATACCCCCGAAATCTATCTGTTTTCACATGAAACAAATGATCATACAGTCTGCAAGACCACTAATCATCAAAGCCCTCAAATTCCATCTCATCCCCCGCCTCTTCCTTCAGCCTGTTCCTCTCCCTCACCTGCGCAATCATAGCCTGCAACTGCATCTCCTTCGCCAACTCCTCCTCAGACATCTTGCTCCTCTTATCGGCAGTCCGCCTGACATCCTTCCTCTCTCTTCTCTCTTCCCTCAGCGCCTTGGCCTCCTTCTGGCTGCTCCAGGCCTTCTCCAACCGCTTCTTCTGCTCCATCAGCTTGCCCCCCTTCCTGGCCTTCATTTCCGGACGCTCACCACGAGCGCGAGCCGCAAGATCAAGCTGTCGCTTCTCTTCGCGCGCTTTGTCGGCGTATGCCAGCGCGCTGAGATCGAAGTCTTCTGGCATGTCGAGGTTGAGAGTGCGATTTCCCACAGCGTCTGGGTAGTTGCGTTTCAACTCTGGCATTTTCGGCCAGCGGAGAAGACCCCAGGCTTTGCCGGTCTCGGGCCAGTCGATTTTGCGGATATCGAAGATGTCGGACGGAATGGTTTTGTTGTAGGCTTGTACTGAGGAGACGAACGCCTTGGCCGCTCGATCGTGTAGTTCGCGTTTTTGTGTCGTCAGGGCGCGGATGTCGGCTGTCATTTGCGCGGCTTCGGAGTCGGAGATTGTGGGTGTGTTGGGGTAGGGTTCGAGTTTGGTGCCTTGGACTTCCAAGTAGCGGATATAGTCTTCCTCGTGGCCTTGGCTGAAGAATGTGATGGCGAGCCCGCGCTTGCCGGCGCGGCCGGAGCGGCCACAGCGGTGGATGAAGTCTTTCGGTTGACTGGGCAGATCTAATTGCGCGACCATGTCGACGTCTGAGATGTCAATTCCTCGCGCCAGGACGTCTGTTGTGAGGAGGATCGCGGGTTCGGTGGCGTCGGTGAAACGGTTCAAGTTCTTCGCGCGGATCTCACTCTTGTGATCGCCGTGCATCGGGTAGACCTTCACACCAAGCAACGAAGGAAGAATGCGGTCCCAGTAGTCCACGCCAGCGCGGGTTGAGACGTAAACAATCGTCTTTTGTGCCTTTTGTTGCTCCAGCACCCGCTTGAGCATGGGTAGCTTTTGTGTAGGCTTCACGATAGCATAGCACAACCGTAAACTTTCAGGCGTCTTCTTGTCCAGTGTACCGTTCTTACTTCGCACTTTGGCGCTGATCTTGAATGGATATCGCATGCCAACCCGTACAAGCTCGTCAACCGCAGCAGAAACCGATGCACTGAACAAGCCTGTGCGGCGCTCCTTGGGCAACGTGTCGAGAATTTGTGAAAGATCGGCTTTGAAGTTGGAATCCAGAAGTCTGTCCGCCTCATCCAGGACCAGAAGATCGAACCAGTGTCTCTTGATGATGACTCTTGACGAGTTCATGACTTCGACCAGTCGCCTCGGCGTCGCGATCAGAACATTGGGGTTGATGTCAGAGAAGGTAGCCAGATCTTCGGGAAGTTTCGTTCGTCCACCGCAAAGTAGCTGTGGGATGATATAAGGTCCAGGTGGAGGCCTGGCTGCTTTCTCTTCTTCTTCGTCGACATCGAACATCATCGTGTCTTTTGAGTGTACCTTTTTGTAGGCAAGATATGCGGCGGAAGGTTGGTGGAACGCCAGTAATGCTTTCATGACTTCGTAGATTTGTGTTGCGAGTTCCTTTGTGGGTGCGACGACTATCGTCCGTACGTAGCCCTTTTTGTTAGGTTCGTCTGCCTTCAGTAAGCGCTCCACGATCGGGATGAGGAAGCTGAGTGTTTTGCCACTGCCTGTGACAGCCTGAAGCTATGTTAGCGAGCGCCATTGTATGTACGGAAAGATCACATACCTCCACAACAAGATCTTTATTCCCCATCAGCAAAGGAATCGCCATGGCCTGCACTGGCGTCGTTCTCGCGAAGCCGCTGCTTTGCGCAAAATCGAGAATCCATGATGAAAGTTCTGGTGTGAGCGCCTCGAAGGATTTGGGCTTCTTCTCTACTGCGGGCTCCTGTGCCATTTTTACCGTATGACACGCGCTCCGTGGAAGTGAATAATTATACAAGTTTTGTTCGTTGTTGGTCTGGACCGCGCGACCTGGAATCTCGAAAAATGTTGGACGAAGTCCGAGGCAAGAGCGGGGCGGTTCCGTCGCGAGTACGGGCGCTAGCGTGCCGAACCTTCTGCTGGCGGTCTTGCTGAGTCAGCAGCTCGAAGTGAACGAAGTTTGAGGTACTGGTTTGCAAAGAGAGGCAGAGGCAAGGCAAGGCAAGACAGGTGAAAAAGAACAGGCTTTTCTGGCCTTTGAGACGATGCTCCAGGCGTGATTTCTATCACGACTCTAGTTCGATTCACGGGTCGATGGCTTCCACAGCAAGATCAAAAAACAAACAGCAGTAAATTCAAGTAGACTATCTCAGTAGAGCACTACTACAGTATCCAGCAAGTGCGCAGCATTTGGCTCGTAGCCGGGTATATGATAACAAAAGAAACCTCTTTGCGTTGTAGCAATCCGAAGAAGCAGAAAGCAAGACAAGAAAAAAGAGATTACACTCAAGCACCAGCCTGCATCCTCGCCTTCTTCGAATCAAGCTCAACCTTGCCGAACCACGCCGCACCGACCATTGTAATCACCATTCCAATCGTATTCATCATGCCGATCGGCACATTGAACAGAATGATCCCAAGCAAGATCGTAAGAGCCTGCTTGACATTCCCGCAGACCGTGACAGCAAGAGCTCCCACGACCTTATTCGTCTGGAACGAAACGACGTTGAGGGCGAAAGCCATGATTGCGTTGGTGAGAACCAGGAGAGTGAACGAGAACGAGAAGCCGCCTTCGAGTTGACTGAACCTTCGAAGGTTCTCGAGCTCGCCCATGAAGTACGCCCAAGCCATGCACTGAATCGCGGCTAGCGGTGAGAGGCGGAGGAGGATTTCCATGGCTGAGAGGTTGAGGGGACCGGTCATGAGGCGGTTTGTGGCGATGGTTTTGATGCAAGCTAGGAGGACTCCGAGAAGAGTAAGCATGACTCCGAGCAAGGAGGCTTGGTAGTCTCCGAAAGTTGCCAGGCCGGCGCCGATGACCAGAGGGATGATCGAGAGGTAGGTGGCGTAGCTGTAGGAGCGCGAGTAGACGGTTCGGTAGATTAGGATAGTGACGACTGGGCAGGTGCTACGCATGACCTGGTGGAAAGGGACGGAGACCATGGCGAGAGACAGGTTGGAGACGGCGATGTTCAGGGTGAAGAGTAGGGAGAAGGCGAGGAGGGTCAGGTGGGAACGCCAGTTCAGCGGCGTGAGGGTGATGTAGCCGGTGCCCATGAGTATGAAGCTGCAGATCGTTGTGGCCATCGTATGGGATGTTGTTAGAAGCCATGGGAGGCTCAGCTAGGAGAGAGTCAGTCGGTCTGCTCTGTTCAAGTCCTGTCATCGCTGGTATTGTGCTTACGTGGTTCAAGACGGATTTGTTCGTAAGAGTCAACGACAGGTTAAGGAAGAAGTATAGAGCAACGAAGACGATCTTCTTCGGGGTAGAGGTTAAGTGTTCCGGAGCAGGCTCAGGCTGCCTTTGTTGCGCTTCCAGCTCTCGGGCATCATATAGTAGGCTTTCACCAGCTTCTGAGGATGAAGATGAAGACGAGGATCCGGACGATGAATCGAGGCTAGGCTTCTCCAGGCTCTCCCGAGACGGAGAGGTTGACTCGGACGAGCTCATCTTGCGGTGGTCCGGGCTGTATTGATGTAAGGGGATACCAGAGTTGTCGTTTGTATCCTGCATAGTGTGAGGCTATGATTGATCGAGCAAGGTTGAGCTCCTTGTATGTGTGTGGGTGGGAGTAAGTTGGTCGAAGAGATGCAGTGACTGCTGAGGGGGCCGTGGCTTCCAAGTCGCTTGAGGTCGCACCGTGGTTCACTGGAAAGAGAGGATGGTTAAGAGGAGCGAGAGTGTGTATATATCATAGCTTACAAAGATCGCCTCAGGACTGTGTCTTTGAGGCTCAGATGCAGAAGTGCAGCGCGGTGAAGAAAGCCGGTGTATGGTCAGGCTTGGCGAGGACAGTACCTTTATCGTGAAGGCTGAGTGGAGGAGTGGCCTGACGATGCGAGGAACGCGAGATCCTTTGGCTTACTGCGCGACATACGATTGACTGGGATGTTGGGGAGAAAGAGCGCTGCCATCAGCACGATCCACCCGGAAAGGACAGCGACAGAGACGAATAAGGTCAGCATGCCCACCACCCAGTCGTGCAAGAGTCTTGGCCAGTCAAAAGGCTCCCCTTCGCCGAGATGTAAGCGCTCCATGGCTGCTGCGCCAGGTCGAGGCGAAGATGAAACTGGGTCGCGGCGGCCGCGTGGAGGTGGAGGCGGACAAGTGAAAGTTGGGGATTGGATTTTGCCAACGACTGCACGGATGCAGTTCTGTCTGCGTCCATGGACGGATACTTGCAGGGTAAGCTGTGGAGGTTGAGGTCTGACGATTTGAGGAGTTGAGATCGGTCAGAGTTGATCTTCAACTTGTTACCTGCAGATGCTGAATCAAGACTGCCATCAATCTTCTTCTCTGATCAATCATGCAAGTGTCGTCCATGTGTTCCTCACGCTTCAGGGGATGGTTTGGCGCTATCTCGTCGCCTTGCGCCGCAGCCGGTGCTGCCGGCTTGGCCTGTGTACGCGGCTATACGCATCGCATCCTTCACTACCCGAATTCCGGACCGTCGAAACATTAAAAATAATCATCATCATCTGGTCAAACGCCGGCCAGGAGAGAGTTCGTGAAGAGTCCAAACCTTTGAGTTGGATTGATGCTGGCAGCCGAGGACGGAGACAGTAGCTGGTTCTTGGGCTGGATTGCAGCGGGTACGGTACTGTATCTTACCTGTCGAGCATGCTATTGTCTGTTACATTCGCAAGTCTACAGTCGAACCGCTCTCTCCTCAACTCCGAACAGCGTTTGCTTTAATCGATGCAGCTCCCGCGTGTCTTCCTATCTCGTTTCGCTTCGAGACAGGTGGATTCACTTTCCCTATGCGGACAGATGGATGGCATTGCTTACATGATCTGTCTTGAAAGCCCTGAGAATGCCATCTTCCTTTTCGCGTCTTCCAAGAGCACAGGAAACAACAGAGGTAGGACTATCGAGCACGGCATGCCAAAATCAGCCCATGTACGACCACGTCTCTGCAGCACACCAATCTCGTCAGCGTCTCAATGGCCCAGTCCTCTCTTCCCGACCATGTTTTGTAATCAACCGTTATGAGAACTAAGCATCCCGGTGGGCCACAGATAGCAATCGCGTCATCGTCAACTGATCGCGTTAGCCGTCAGCGTATACTTCCATTTCTTCACCACCTCCTCCAACATGTCTCCCGGACCTTTCACACCGCTGAGACGGACTTCTGGAAATGGCGACGGCCAGGGATGACGAGCGCGCGACTTCCCGCGCCAGCGATGCGGCTTTCCGAGACGACGATTTCCACGACCACGAAGACGACGACGACGATAACGAGACCTCGCGCGCCATATCACAAGAACCGATCGGCCAGGAGCCAGATCCTCAATTCCTGGCTAAGCGCTCCGAACAACCGCAGTTCACCCTCCGCGCGCTCTTGCTAGGCCTCGCGATCGGCGTCTTGATCGCTTTCTCGAATACGTACTTCGGCCTGCAAACAGGATGGATTTCCAGCATGTCCATGCCTTCGGCGCTGATCGGGTTCGCGTATTTTAAAGGCTTGCGCGCGCTGATGAGTGGACTGGGCGATCGGTTCGCGCACTTCGGATTCGGAGACAACTTCAGCGAGGTGGAGAATGTGCTAGTGCAGACTGTCGCCGGCAGCGTGGGAACAATGCCGCTGGGTTGTGGCTTTGTCGGAGTCGTACCTGCGCTGGAGTTCTTGCTAAAGCCAAGCGAGACGCCGCAGTCGGGCTCCGCTGATCCTGATATTGTTGCGGCACTTGCTGCGTCGGAAGAGCTTGGGGGGTTGAGGCTGCCATTGGGAAAGCTCGTGCTGTGGGCGATTGGGATATGCTTCTTTGGGGTGGTGTTTGCTGTTCCGCTGAGGAAGGAGGTCATTGTCAGGGAGAAGCTGAAGTTTCCGTCCGGTACAGCTACCGCGCTCATGATTGGAGTTCTGCACGGAGGTGAGAAACAGAAGAATACAAAGCCCGAAGAGCACGAAGATGAGGAAGAGGGTCGGGCACTCATGGACGAGGCACACCGGGATAGTCAAGACAGAGCTCGCAGCAGCGCACAAGAGGAAGCTATAAAACGTGACTGGAGAAGGCAAATAAGGCTGCTCACTTTCTCGTTCGGCATCAGCG
This sequence comes from Cladosporium phlei, assembly GCA_003614995.1. Classification (NCBI taxonomy): domain Eukaryota; kingdom Fungi; phylum Ascomycota; class Dothideomycetes; order Cladosporiales; family Cladosporiaceae; genus Cladosporium; species Cladosporium phlei. The sequence continues at coordinate 449,828 of QZFA01000002.1, read as the reverse complement.
GTGGATATGTATGTTTTCCAGCATTGCCATTCGGGTGCAATAGTTCGTCTGTTTACTGACCTCCATTTCCAGACGCTGGTTTCATACTTTATTCCCCAAATCCACAACATCCCTTTCCTCGGAACCTACCTCTCCACTACCTGGCTATGGTCGTTGAACCCATCTCCCGCATACGTTGGCCAAGGAATTATCATGGGCCCTGCCACCACGATCCACATGCTATTCGGCGCCATACTTGGCTGGGGCATCCTCTCACCACTTGCTAAACATCAAGGATGGGCCAGCGGCGATGTGAGCGATTGGAACAGCGGCTCAAAAGGTTGGATTGTCTGGGTTAGTCTGGCAATCATGCTTGCCGACGCGATTGTCAGTCTAGGCTGGCTGATTCTACGACCACTGATTTCTTATGGCCGACGCTACGGACCGGACTTTGCACGAAACGTCAAGCAAAAGGGCCTCAAGCGACACATTGCCGACCTCGCAAATCCAAGATCCCGCGGATACGCTCAAGTGAGCCTCTCAGAGTCACCTACTCATGGATCCAACGGACCAGCGAGACCATCACCAGCCGACGACGAAGAAGAATACGACGCCCCACCCGAGCACCTCATCGGCGTAAAAACAACCATCTTCGGCCTCGTCCTCTCCCTCGCCTTCTGCGTCTTCGCGGTGCAGTACTCGTTCCGCGGCATGATCTCCATAACCCTCACGCTCTTCGCCCTAGTCCTCGCCCTCCTCCTCAGCATCATGGGAGTTCGCGCTCTAGGCGAAACAGACCTGAACCCCGTCTCCGGCATCTCCAAACTAACCCAGCTCCTCTTCGCCCTCGTAACGCCTAAGGATCATCCTAACTCCGTCGTCATCAACCTGCTCGCCGGCGCGATCTCCGAAGCCGGCGCTCTGCAAGCCGGCGACTTACTCCAAGACCTCAAAACCGGGCACCTCCTCGGCGCCTCGCCCAAAGCCCAGTTCTACGGCCAACTGATCGGCTCCGCCATAGGAGCCGTCGTCAGCGCTCTGGTCTACAAACTTTACACCAGCGTCTACGAAATTCCCTCCGGCCTCTTCCAAACCCCCACAGCCTACGTCTGGATCTTCACCGCGCGCCTCGTCACAGGCCAAGGCCTGCCGCCTAAAGTGCCTGTCTTCGCCGCCGGCGCAGCCGCTATCTGGGCCGCTCTCACGGTTCTGCGGATCTATGGCAACGCGAAGAAAGCGACGTGGGTGCCTTATGTCCCTGGCGGTATCGCGGTAGCGGTCGGGATGTACAACACTCCTTCTTTCACGCTCGCGCGCACTGTGGGTGGGCTGATTGCTTACTATTGGACTGGGTGGCGGCGGGAGGCCGAGACGCCGATTATTGTGCTGGCCAGTGGGCTGATTTTGGGCGAGGGGTTGGTTAGTATTGTCAATTTGGGGTTGGCGAGTGGGAAGGTGCCACATTTGTGATGGAGTGATCTTCACGATTTACAGTTATTTACGCCCACTAGAAACTCCGGGATTCTGTAGGTATGTCAAAGATCGAATAACGAGAAATGAAACGTAGACAAACACATTGGCGTCGACACGCTTGGGTGGAGAGTCAACCAAGCCATAGGTGCCAGCAAAGCCTCCCATAAATCGCCACTGCCATTGGTCTTTGCGCACATGGAGAGCAAGACGAAACCCGATCGAGACGCCGTGTGCTATTCACTGCCTTGGTTTCTTGTGATGCTTAGTCGGCGTCATGTGCAACATTGTACACCAAAACCACGTTGGCAGTTCAACACCGAGTCCTAAGGTCTTTCGACAACCTCCAACATCCAACTTTCATTATCGAGTGAAGCTTCTTGCCACTTCCCATCTAAGCACCTCTTCGATCTATTCAGCCATGACTTTAGCTAACAGAACTCACTGGTGAGCAAAAACGGAAACCCGAAATGCCGAGTAACTCGCACTAACACTCCCGGCCCTTAGGATTGGCGTCTTCCTTCTCTTCACAGCATCGATCCTCTTGCTAGTCACCACTATTTCTGCGCCGATATAGAATCACGTTGCCTTGTTGAATGTTCATCTCAACAATGGAACCAACGCGCACCACAATTCGACAATCAGCTTTGGGACGTTTGGATACTGCGTGCTGAGGGCTGGTCCACGAGAGTATGCCATTTGAAATTATCAAGATCCTCTCTATCACATCATGAATACAGTACTGACACGTTTCCAGAGACTCGCCAGACTGGTGCTCCGGCCGCCACGTCGGCTACGCACCCGCACACATCATCGCCGCAGCCGATCACACCCAACTCTCCGACATTGAAGCCGGGACTTCTGATGGCTTGACCCGAGCAATGATCCTGCACCCCATTGCCTGTGGCGTAGCATTCATTGCCTGGATCGTTTCCATCGGCGCCGGCGTGATCGGATCCCTCTTTGCAGTCCTCACCGCATTCGTTGCCTGGATCTTATGCTTGGCCGTGATCGCTACTGACTTCAGTGCGTTTGGAGTGTTGCGACACCGTGTTAATCATAGTAGGTCTGGCAGCCATGCGTACTTCGGGTCCGCGATGTGGTGTCTTTGCGTGGCGTTCGCGTTGCTCTTCTTTGCTATGGTCATCGTTACTTTTACATGTTGGAGCGCCAGGAGGGACAAGAAGAAAGCCGCTACTGTGCAGAGGGAAACGAAAGCTGCTCCGCGGAAGAAAAGGTTCGGACTGTTCTAGCTTCAATGGCAACGGTATGGATGTGGTAACGAGGTCGGCGAACTAAGCACAGAATACGGCATGCAGCCTGATGGAGCTCTTAGCACAGACTGGTATCTTTCTTCACAATGCAAGCTATAAGCTGACTGCTGCCGGAACTGCTGATGGCGTCCAATGACACAAATTCCAATATAACTATGCTGCACTGTGAAGCTGTTCGCAGAAGCGAGAGCGGGGGTCCGCATGAGCTGACAAGCAGCACATATATTACAAAAGAACACTCCTTCGCCTTTGAGGTCTTCTCCATCTTTCCTGCTTCGTGTCCAAGCATCAACTCCTTTGCGAGAATGGCGACCGCTCCCAAAACCCAGTACGAATCCGTCGCCGATGGCTACGCCTCCTACGACCACCTCCCCCTCGCAAAACTCGAGACCGAACTTGTATCGAAAGCCTTGGGCGACTGCACAGGACTAACAATCCTCGACCTCGGCGGCGGCAACGGCCAATACGCACGAAAGGCCATCAATCTGGGTGCAGAGCTTGTGGATGTCCTCGACATCTCTCCTGCCATGCTCGCTCTCGGGATCGAAGCTGAGGAGATACTCGGTCGCGAAGGCAAGATACGGTGGTTCGAAGCCGACGCGACAAAGGCGTTGCACAACTTGCCGTTGATCCCCGGCGGCTACGATGTTGTGATGTGCAACTGGTTGTTTGATCATGCGACGACTGGCGAGGTAAGCTTCTGACATCGAGCAATACACAAAACAGTGGATCAACAGACTTACATCAGTGCAGGAACTCGAAAGCATGTGGCGAAACGTCTCCACCCAACTGAAGACCGGCGGCAAGCTCATCAACATTCGAGCTGTTGGATCGTTGGACTTGGCTTACATCAAGGCTGGCAAGTACGGCATCACCCTTTCAGATCTGACCAGCATACCTGGAGGCGTACGCTACAAAGTGACTGCCCACGTCGAACCGCCGTTCGAGTTCGAAGGGACTACTCTGGACGCAAGCGCCAGTCTGTCAAACGAGATCAATCACCGCCACGACTTGGGCGATCTCGAGATTTTGAAGCCGGAGGACTCGGAGGTGGTGAGGAATGATGAGGCGTTCTGGGAGGATTTCGTCAAGGAGCCTTTTTGTTACGTGTTGACAGCGAGGAAACTGTAGATGGATTGTTGATTGTCAGCTGAGCTGGAGACACAATATCAACGTTCTCGATACTCAAGCGATTTGGAGTAAAATTGAATGAAGAATTTTGTGGATCCACATCAATCGAGCGAGAATGAGGTCTATCAACAAGAATCAAGACTTTTAACTACCTACAACAACCAGGCAACTGATCGAGAAGGTCGTAGATTGTTAGGAGGTCTCTCTAAACAGGAAGTGACGGGTTTGGAGAGCAAAGATGGGAGGAGAGTAACCCCAACCCTGACCCTAACCGATTGAACCAATGAAAGGCTGCGCTTTCCGCATCACTTGGACAAGACATCTGGCGAGACCTGTCCTCATCAAGCTACTGGATTAAGCGAAATGATTAGCATTGGGACTGCATCGATAAGCAGATGGCTTGTGCAAAGGCAGATTGCATCAATCAAGCCACCACTGTGCTTACAACAGTCAAGATCTTATCTGGGAACATTGTCACGGGAAATCATTTTCAGCACCACTTTTCACTTCATTCGGCTTCTCTACCGACTCATCGTACACCGATCTCTCCGAAGCTCAGCTCCTCAACGAGCAAACACCACACGTCCTCAACTCTACTCCCTCCAGTGAGCCTTGTTGAACGGCCTACCATCCAGCAGCCCGCCCATGTCCGTCTTGGAGATTCCATCACCGTTCCTGCGAATCTTCGACATCAACACCTTGAAGAAGTTGACCGGACTCTTTCCCAACCCCGAAGATCCTCCCAGCCTGCCAAGTTCATCACAGAGGATGAAGCCGTCCGAGCCGATCTTCCAGCCCTGCTGCTCCATCTCGAAGGTCACGAGCTTCTCCGAAAGTCCGAGGAATTTGCAGATCTCGAGATAATCCGCGTGGGTACTGATGTACAATTGGCCAGCAAAGAGGCCGAGCTGGATAGACAGGGAACGAGGAAGAGTAGGGGGGTTGGGGTTCGTGGATAGTGTGAATAGGTCAAGCTGGTCCAGCGGAGCGTACCCAGCATTGCAACGCGGCTTGTACAGGTGTAGAGTGACAAGCGGGTTCATTTTTTTGGGATACAGCCTGTTTGCTTCGAAAGGGCTGATGATGAGGACGAAATCCACCTCGCGACTGTCCTTGTCAGATCTGGTGAGCACCCACTGAACGTTTCTCTGGAACATGTCGGTTGAGTGGGAGCGGTCTGCCACTTGGATAGTGGTCGCAAAGTCCGCACTAACCATCACCTTGCGCTGTCCAGATAATTGGGAGAGTGGGAGTTCAGCCGATGCGCATGTGCTCCTCAGGGATTCGAAAGCCGGCATGTAGGCTTTGGATGCATCAAGCACATTGCCAGAGAAGGCGAACGCAATAACGTCGTTGTGCAGTGTGTGGAGGGCTGGCAATGCTGTTCGCGGCTTGGGCACCTCGCGCTCGGCCTCTGTCTCTGGCGAGAGCTCGCGTTCCTGCTCTTCTTGTAATGTGCTAGCATTGAACGAAAGCCAATCGAACTCGCGGCAGCGTTGCGAGATCTGGATGAGACTGTCGTCTTCAGAGTTCGCGAGTCGCGCTGGTTGATTCTCCGTCTTGCGTGGGCGATAGCGGTGGTCGATTGACTGTGCCTCTTCATCAAGCAACTTCTCAGCGTGAGCTTTGGACAGCGAAGTCACCCCGTCCTTCTTGAGACTAGACCAGATCTTCTCATGTCGCACGAATCGTTCACCCTGTACAGTCCAAAGGGGCATGCTGCGGCGCGTCTCTTCATGAGTTTCAAAGATCGACCACAGAAGCACGTCGGCTACGGTGATCTTCGCCTCCTCGTTACCCGGCCTGACCTCAGTGATCCTTGACTGGATCTCTTGCGGAATACAAAAGACTACCGTCTGGCCTTGGCCAAGCTTCCTCATCCTCATGCAGGCCTGGACGAGGCGGTCTTTGGTCAAACGCGCACCAAGTGTGACTGCCGCTCGGTAATTTCCAGGTAATTTGAGATCCGTCCCACGGGTGTGGCTCTCATCAAGAAAGACGAGGCAGATGTCCAGGCGTGAGTAATATGGAGAAGTCTGCAAAAGGTCGACACGATCCTTGCGATCAACCACGCACAGCTCGTCTGAGCCATTGACAAAGACCGCTGCCTCTTTGTCGTCGTCTGAAAGCTCCAGCCATCTCCTGGCGAACTCGAGGTTGCCGAGCTCGAGAATCTGAGCACCAACGTCAAGAATGACCTGAACCGGGGGATTGAGCTCGAGGGCCATGGACAGCAGGCGCTCGGCGTCAGATATGTGATCATCATCTGTTGTTGAGGCCATGATCTTGACACTGTTGACAGGCTGCAGGAGATACTCAAGCACCAAAGCGTTTGTGTGGGTCTGCTGTTCTAGATCGAGCTGCTTGACAAACAGAGGAAGGAGACGCTTCGAGTCGTTAGTGCCGGAGAATCCAGTTGTGACGAGAGTCTTCTTTTTGCCGATGTCCCAGCCCGATGCTGAGAGCTTGTGTGGATACTGCTTCATCTCTTTCGGGAAGACGATGTGGGACAGGAAATAGTCGATAGCAGTTTTGCTGAGGCGGAGGTAGGTGAAGACTTGATCAATGCACTGTAGCCTGTCTTTCAGGTTGACGCCTTGCAGCTGCCTGAAAGCTTGCGGCATTTCAGGGGCGTGTTTGAGCCAGAGTTGGTATTCAGTGTCGGCCTGGTCTGAGTTCATCAAATGGGCGAAAGCAGTGAACATGTCTTCGTCGTCGAGGCCTTCGTAGTAGTAGCACAGCGATGTCAATGTGATCACTACATCGGGATGACTGAACTCGGAGCGCAACGAAGGGTTGTCCTTGGCACGGTAGGGTACCGCCAGTTTGGTTGGTGGTGAACGGTCCGCCAGACCATAGTTAACTCGCCATCGCTTCTGTCCGAGCACGAAAGCCAGGACGCCACCAGCAAGGATGCCTCGAAGAAACAGGATGGATGTCTTGGAGGATCCCCAGAATTCTCCGTTCTCGACAAATTGTACAGTATCATCGTCCAGGTCCAGCACAGTGATGTACTCGTAAACAGCCTTGCGCATCTTTTCGCTTTGCCTTGACATTTGGAACCCTCCAAGGCCATTGTCGCGAACCTCTGCGGCGACTTGGAGCACGAGAAGTTTGGTGGCATCGCCTCGTAGTAGGCGCATTCGCGGGAACGTACCGTCATCTCCAGAGTGAAGCTCGATCGACAAGGGTAAGACCTCCGCAACATGCACTGCTGACTTCTGCACAAGGTCCAGAAGTTGCTGCAACAGGAACCACCGATCTGGACTCAGCTCTATGGGCTGTTGGGTACCCATCGTGTATATCAGCTCGAAACGAACACTGAAGTTTTCGTCACTCTCGTCCACGATGTCGCGCGAGTATTCGTCGAAGAAGTCTTGAGTTGCCATGAGTGTCCTGCCGACCGCATCTTTGTCGGCGATGCAACACTCTGGTGCCATCAGCCTGAAGGACAAGATGTGCTCGGGTTGCACCAGAAGGATTCCACCGAAACGCCGGCATTGCCTCAACACCTCCAGCATGGTCTCAGCCGCAGCCTGGTCGAGCTGCAGTGATCGAGAAAACGGCATGTAGTAGATCCTACGACTTAGTAGGCCTCCAAACTTGGAGATCAACATCTGCGCCATCTGCTTGGACTGTGGCTTCGCAACAACAACCCGGACCAACTGGGTGCCGTCGGCAAGAGCGGCAGCCACCATGGGAGTGATGACAGTGGATTTACCCTCTCCCATGTTCAGCTGCATGACAGCATTGCCGTCGATGGAAGGTGCACGCATCTCGGAAGCAATCTGCTGCTGTACGTCACGGATCAGAATACTACTTTCGACCTCCATGAGCAGGTACTCTGGGTACTCTGATGGCTTCCAGTTGAGATGACCTGGATTGCGTATTTCCTTGAGAAGATCGATAGCTTGCGAGCCTTTGTCGGATGTGACAGCTTGTGTCTTGCGACCGCCCTTCTCCAGGGCTGAGTGTAGTTGCGTGAGTCGCACAGCTCGCTGCAAGGCAGTGAGTGCGAGGCCATAGTCAGCGATGCGATCTTTCCACGCGCCCGGAAGTGCATTCCTTTGATCGTGTGCGAGGTGTTGGAGAAGTAACGAAGGCGATATTCTCGGCCAATGTTGGAGAGTTTGCTCGCCAGAGGAATCTGGGTGGCTGTTGATGGACTCCAGTATCTGTTCGTACATTGTTGTCGCGTACGCTTCACATTGACTGTGATACTCTGCAAAAAGCTTCGAGTTAAGCCCTTTGTCCAGAGAATGTTGTTGGTCTTGTCCGAGAAGTGCATCGAGGCTTGACTCCAGGTCTGACAGGTAGCTTCTCTCGTAGTTGGATCTACCAATCGTCTGACTGAGAGTTTGCAAGAGTTGTCGCAACCGGGGCTGGACAGTCTCGCTCGACTGTTTCAATCGCGATATCACCAATGTCGGAAGAGAAGGGCGAGGGTACACCATGACATCTTTGAGCGCTGACGCAGCGAAGATGTTTTCCATTGAGAAATAGCCCACTGGGCTCAGACATTGAGGTGCAGGTTCATATTCCAAGGGCGAGGGCCGCACACTGTGTATGGCGAGACTGAGCAGCGAGAAGACAGTGCTGTCCAGGTAATCCTGCAGCAGCCGGTTGTTGTACCAGATCTGGAACCTCACCTGCACCGCTCTCATCAACGGGGCGCCGTTGATGTGGTTGGAGACATCAAGGAACGGTGGTGTTGTTGGTTTCGGGCAGGGCCATTGATACGCAAGGGCTTCAACCACCTTGAATACTTCAGTGTTGTAGGCGGCTTTCCAGGCGCGCTCACGTCGAGAGTTGTAGTTCTTCAACAACTCGTTCTCCTGCCGAACGAGGGTGAATTCTGGGCAGACCTCCTGTGGCAGAACGTATCGCCTGACGGTTGTCACCAGCTGCTTCTCATCACACGCCTTGCCCTCAGCGAGATTGAACGTTGAGATTGAAGGAGGCCGAGCCTGAAGCTTGTCAGGACACTTGCAGAACATGGCAAGAATCTGGAGCATCTCCATGTCTGCAGTGTCGGCAAAGGCCAACGTCGCAAGCCAGATTGTGGCACAGTAACGATCGCCAGGAGTCTGGCAAGCAGCCAATTTGTCGTGGTGCAGGGGAAGATGTGCCATGACTTCGTTGAATTCTTTGGGTTGCACAAGAGCGCCCTCGAAACGGTAAGGCTTATGATCAGGCGTGGTACCATAAACAACTCCCACGTCATCGCGCAACTTGTTCCAGACTTTACCAGCCGCAGGTACCGGCCAGTGCAGAACACTCCCGCCTCTAGCCATCAGTGCAGAGATGAGGGCGACGTTCCTGCCACGCGAGCTTGCCGTCCGATCACGGCCGGCGTACTCAAAGTCGTAATGCAGTGTGTGTTCCTCGGCTCCGTATCCTGGCACCCGGAACGCACAACATCGGATGCTGTCGCGCTTTTGGAGGTGGTTGTCGACTTGGTGCAAAGTCTGGAAGCGAAGTGAGTTCTCGGGATAGTAGAACTCCGCTTGCTTGGCCTGATCGAAGATGGCCTGGACAAAGATTCTGAGGCGAGCGTGCTGGGACAAAAAGCTGAGCTTTCCGTTCCATCTGACTGACTGCATGACTCGTTGGTTGGCTGGGTAGTAAGACCTTCCAGGTGAGAGACCAGCTATGGACGTCAGGGTGTTGACATTGGCCTGAGACAAGCGATCAAATGATCTCGCAGCGCTGGAGCTCAGGACGTTGAGCGCCTGCTCGGTGCCGGTCGTGCAGGTAAATGGGTCTGGCAAGCAGAACGATGTCAAGGCGTGAAGATACGCCATGTAAAACTTACAACCCAAGTCCCCATTGTCCACGAGACGGCAAAGTAGGTTGTCGATGCGGATCGCATGAACAGTCGATATATCATCCGTGGAGCCCACGCTGACATTGACATGCGCTCCCTCTTTGCTGTACACCACTGGAGCCTCGGCCAGAAGCAGGAGTCGGTCACCATTCTTGGCCTTGAGCACCAGCTTGTTCCTGAACCCAACGAGAGTTCCAAGGTCTTGCTTGCCGTCGACAGCCATCGACCGAAACTCTTTCGAGGTCAGCATGGTGTCACCTTTGGCTAGCGTAAAGCTGAGTCGAAGTGTTGGAACATCCACGCGCAGAGATCGGTTGGTGGTTTGTAGCACACAGTGGAGGCGACGTGGATTGGCAAGTGGCTTCAAGATGTTCGAGATAGATCTCGCCGATGGAGTCTGGAGTCCCAGAATGGCATGCCCATCTTTGATCAGTCTCCAGCCCATCCCTCGAACCTTTTGCAACGTCCAAGATGCGGCAGATGAGGGGTTCCAAGGATCGTCAGCAGGGCGAAATTCCACGTCGCCAGACGTGTAGTTGTACCAATGGACATAGTCTTTGACAAAATGCTCCGGGAAGTCATCAGCGAGCAGACCGCCAGGGACGTTCTCAATGACAACGTCATCGTGTAGCGCTTGTACGATCAGTTGCTCTGACTTGTTGAGCATACCAAGCTGCACTTCATGCGCTTGGAAGGTTCTCTTGGTTGAGAAGCGGAAGCCTTTGCTCATTGCCGGCATCACCTCGACAGTAGCAGTGCCGAACAGAGTTTTGTACAAGGGCTTGGTATGATACTCCGCAGGAGCCTGATCCACCGGCATTCCGTTGACGAGCAGTTCGCCGCTGAGCAGATCATATTGCACACGTCGAATGACACCCTTGAGGCCTCTTGTCTCTGTCATGACCCAATAGTCGGCTTGATCGGAGCCAGTGGTCCATCCAGTCGCACAAGGAATATATGCGGACCAAGAGCACTTGACAGCATCGTCAAGAGCCTCATGATGTGCGGCAAGTAGCTTGTAGCAGCGGTGCAAAAGTCGGGCAAACCTCAGGCGTTGGATCCCGAGGTATCTGTCACTCCAATTCTGTCCACTTCCACCTTGCTGAATCACAATGGCAGCCTGTATCAGTATCGAGGCATCGGATGTCGAAGACAGTACCTCGGTCATGTATTTGTCGTCGACATCAAAAGTGGATGTACAGGCCAGGGCCACTTCAACTCCTTTGGCAACGAACAGAGACCGATCCTCGTGGGTAGACGCATTGAAGGCTAACTCTCGGAGTGAATGCATCCAGTTCAGTGCGATGTTTCTGATCTTGGCCAGTAAGAGTAGACAGTCGGTTTTGGTCTGTGCGTTGAGGGAGATCACACGAGCAGTGATCGATGCGAACAGACTAAGCGCTTGAGCGGACTCCCAATTGCGCTTAATCCTTTCGACGGCGTGGTCAAGGTTCTGGATGACATCGAAAGCCTTGTCGTCGTCACCAAAGATGGCGTGGGCTTCACGCAACATGCCTCCGTTGGGTGGACCAGTTTGATGCACGCACTGCAAGAAGACAAGCGTAGTGACCTCTTTCCTGAAGTCAACACCCGGCATGGCCAGCTGCAGAAGAATGTTGGCCCACTGAACGTGGTGGCCAAGAGGGACACAGGTAAGCTCCTTGTATTCTTCTAACGACATTGTAGTAGGGCATGCACTCTGGCCCGAGATGGAACTGTTCGGTGATTTGCCATCTGGTAGTCTGGCAGGCCGAAAGATGTATCCCTGCAGCTCCGGTAATGGCAGCGTGTACGTGCAGGAGCGAGCCGTCAAATCGTCATCAAACGCTAGAGATCCGACAAACCGACCGGTGGAGCTGTCATGATATCGATACCGCAATCCGTTTGCGACACAGATCTGCGACACACTCATGTCGGCGATGCCCTTCATTTTGTAGTGTGTGTTGACTTGCGGCTTGTTTTCCGAGAGAAAGCGGATTCGCCTCGGTAGGCGATGTTCGGGAGCGTAATTCGAGGACAGGTGAGGGTCATTTTGCAGAATGTACTGGTTTCGCGGACTGGGTTCGCTCCCTTGGCCTTTGAGCACGTTTTGTAGCAGATGAAACCTGCAGTCTCTCCAAGCAGAATACCACCACGGCACCTTCAGTTCGAAGATGACCACGGAGGCCTCCACGGGGTCCTCAGGAAGAGGCCATTCATGGACTTCGATCGTGAGGCCGTCGCGCTCCTTGCGAAGAGCACACTTTTTGCACACACTCTCCATGTGCCTGACGTCGATCTCAGGGGGATCGCACCATGCGTCGATGACGAAGGTCTCATACTTGCATTCTTCCTGTTCGTACCACAAGTCGAGGCGCTCGTATGTCGCTTGCAGGGACTTGAATTCTTCGTGTTTCGCTTTCCGAGCCTCTTCAGCTGCCGACACGATGGACGTTCGAAGTGTTCCGAGGGTGCCGGATGCGTTGAAAAAGCGAGCCGCAAAGCTGTTGACATCGCTGTTGCTGAGCAGTAGGTCTGCGTATTTGTTTTGTGCTCTCGACGACCTACCTCGCGCGTAGCTTTCCAACGCCATCAGGCGTTCCATCTGGTCTGCCCGTGGCAGCAACAGGTTTTGCAGAGCCTCGAGGGGAACTTCTGGTGCGTACTCGCCCAACAGCGGACATTTGTGCACTGCCACTTTGTCGCAGGCGACCCAGAGCTCAGAGATCGTCAGTATCATGATGGAAAGCCCCTCCGGATTGGTTGAATAGTGCTTGCTGGCCAGCTGGTGGTACTGGATAATGATGTCGTAAAGCTTTGGGCAAGCATTTATCACTTGCACGTCGCCAGTTGGGATCCAAGAATCCAGGTTCTGAGAGACCCACCGTTCAAACTGCTGCAGGTTGGCAGTTGTACGGTGATAGTCCGTGCACTCTTTCTCCAGCAGTGATGGAAGGACCGATGCGTCGTACTGAAACATTGGCGCGGTTGGAGCAAACAGCTTTGAGACGCTCATCTTCGGGCGATTCTTCATGGACAAGATGTAGTCATCCAACGCGGGAATGAGCACGTAGGTATCTCCCGTTGTATCGAGCTTTGCCAGCATCTTCAAGTCCAGAGACCGAGAATCCTTCTTCACCACCTTGCGCCAGCGTCCAGAGATCACGACGGATGCGCGTTCTAAAACGGCATCTGCATGCGTCAGCAACTTGTCTGAGTGGTGTGCTGTCAGGATACCAGAAGCGCGCAGCTTGTGTAGCCTGCGAACGATCTTTGCACTCATTGTGTAGAGGCGGTCGCTGGGGAACCCAGACATTCGGGCAAGGTCGGTGATGTGGCTGTGGATGAACAGCATGACTTTCTTGTACATCTGCTCAGACTCTTTTGACGAACGCGAGAAGAGAAGCTGGAGTGCGGCTTTGATGAGTAGCCACATGGGGGATCTGCGCCATGGAGCGAGCGCTTTGGACCAAAGCACTTCATCCCTCGTGTTCTTTGAGACGCTGGAGACCGAGGCAGACTCGCCGAAGCCTCGAAGGAAGCCAACAAAAAGTTGGGTTACCGCTGATGGATCAGTCGTGTCGCGGATTTCGTCGTGTATAGCGCCTGCTTTCACGATTGTCGGTTGCATTCCTGGCACGGCTCCATGAGACATTGAGGACAGAGTCTGCGCAATGATCTGTAGCATGCCGGGATGTGACTGTGTATCCAAGGCCACTGTAGGACCAGGGAAGCAGCGAGTGAGCCTGCCCTTGGCCGAGATGACTGCACTGTTTGTGGGCGAAAGCTCGAAGGTCTCGAAGACCAATCTGCTCTGTTGTCTTGTGACCATGACCGCTGCGTTTTGCTGACGAATAAGCATCGGTGCGCTTTGTCCATCACGAAGACCAGTGAGGACTTGATGAAGTTCGAATTCGCTCGTGTCGCCAAACTCAAGGCTGTTGACGGCTTTCAGGTTCTTGATAGCCGTGATTGCATTGCCAATCGAGGCTGCTGAGCCACCGGGAAGTAGTTGCTGAACTAGTCCGAGTGCCTCTACGGTGAAGCCGATGAGGTCACGGTCGATGTTTGTCGCATTATCGGACGCTTGGGGCAAGTATGGTGGTAGGAAAACGTGATGATAGACACTCTCGAGCGCGGCTCCATCCAGTGTCTGCTCCATGATAGGAAGCTCAGGAGGACATGCGGCGGGCCTGGAAATTGGCGGGAGCGCAGATGCGTTGTTGGGATGAGCGATGTCTAGGAGTGCGATGGCGAGAGAGCGATGATAAGAAGTGCGATATAGGACGATGTGGGTGTGCGGGAGTGAATAGACCTCGACGCAGACTCGGCGATGAGGGGAAGTAGTGCGATGCGAAGCTTTTGCGCTGAAATGCTTAATAGGGAGTCTTGTAAGGTGATGCGAACAGTTGCTGGGTCGGCAGCCTCAAATAAGACGAAAGGGCGGGACGAAAGAGCGGATGAAAGGGTGGGTGGATGTTGTTGTTGTCGAGGAGGCCGCGCCAAGGTTTGCGTTTTGAGGAGGGTGGTGCGCGCGCGCGGATTCGCCACTGAAGCGCTATTTTGGCAGCTGAAAGCTCGAGTGAAGCGAGGTCGAGTCCGATCTCCCAAATGCTCGTCATGTGAAGAGACGTCGGGATGAACAAGGCATCACTCGGAATGAGCCGTGAGCACATCCCTACCTACTCCTAAATACCTAACCTCATCGCCTCCACCAACTCTGAGTCAACCACTACTGAGCGCCAATGTTCTCAGTTCGGCGATACCAGCAGCAAGACAAACTACGCCGCATGAATTGAGCGCACTCGAATCTTCGAAAGATTCAAGGACCGACTACCAAGACGACAGCAAATGCTCATGATCGGTATACTACACCTGGGAGAAGTCAACTGCAGCTGGAATTTTTCATGCTGGCACAAGACACTGGTGGGAAAGAGGGCATTTCGATACTTTACCAACAAGCAGGCCGCTATTATTATCCATTGCTCTTCTGAACAGCCCTGGTATCGATGAACACTGTCTTGTAGTGGAAGCTCCCCGACACGAGGTCTAGCATTCTCTTTTGCTCTGCGTCCGCCGGGACCCAGCGTTTGCTTGATGAAACATCGTCGTCGGATGCCGTTTACAACGTGGATCAAGGGCCCAGCGGCCTGCCCCCTTTCCCTTGTATCGATGTCTTCCCAACAAATCTTGCGCCCAGGGCCGCCTCCCTGCGTAGGGCTCGAATGCCCAGACTTGATGAGGAAGGTAACTGTGGGAGTGCTGCGTGGTTAGAAGACGGCTATGTGCAGCCATTGGATCTCATGGCATCGAAGGTATCCAACAACAGGACAGCAAGTGAGGGCGGAGACTTGTCATGGTCATTGACAGCTGAGATCATTGACAGACAAGGTTACTGGTATGGAGCTGAGGTCGAGATCCCAGAATCCCTGAATCTTGGCAGCGGCTCTTTCCACTCTGACACCGCACCTGCCACCGCACCTACTCTCTTACAATACCAACCGACATTATTACTGTACGCAGCGACGCGACTCAATCTGACGATCACGCGATTGCGATACTACATCTCAGTTTGATGGAGCGATAGCCCTCCAAGCCAACCAAACGACGCGCTTCCTACTCGGGGCGTCGGTAGGCGCGTGTTTCAACACATGCAAGCCAGCCGCTGCACCCTTGGACGGTGGTACAGGTAACACTGCTTATAGTGATCCGATGGCTTACGTATTCGCAGAGACCAAAGGGATCCAGGTGGACGCCTTCGACTCGCTGCGTTGTAACTTGTCAGTACGTCTTCGATGTCCATGGAAGTTTTAGACCGCCATCAATCGCCAGATCCCAAGTATAGCTTCCCGGCCTCGCATCGCGGAGATCATCAAGTGCAAACAACGGTAGCACGCGACCGGGATGCTGTAAAGGCATCAAGTCTGTGTCACACACCATTTCGCCTAGGAAGACGCATCTGCCCGCTTAAAATCTCGGCACTGCCAATGGACTGCGACCTTTCCCGCCTCCAGGATCAGCCGCTCGGTCCTTCGTCCCATCTTCATAGTCTGTACAGTCGCACCGGGCCTGAGTCCTGCAGCGCCGTACCTCTTTACCCGCCAGTTTGGCGGATTTCGAGGCCGATAGCAGCTTTTCTGGGGATCAGAATGACCTGCATGAGTTCTTCCTAAGGGTGATCCAAACAGTGGTAAGGCGCAATGTTCCTATTTCTTTCCACACGCGAAATCAGTTGTTCATTCTTATGCCAATCGCATTAATAATGCAAGTTTCGCCGCAGATTTAACGACTGAATCTCGAAGGCGATACATCCACATCCATTGACTCATTTACAACCGTACAAACGAGTCTTCCGGCCAAGACCCGAACGGATGATACCAGCAAACACGGAAGCGTTGCTGTAAAGCAGTAGCACAAAACCGTATCTGTCAAACATCTTACCGGCGGCCTGCAGCAATGCTTCTCGCCCTCCCCTCTGTGCAACACCTCCTCCCATGCCAGCGCATCGCTCTCGATCCCGTCCACCCTGAACCAAACCTAAGGACTTATCCTCTTCCTTCAGTTATACATGCGAGTGCCGAAGCGGATCTTCTGCGAACTACGACACACTCGAGTCCACTCACTCGTTGACCATGGGGCTCTCAGGCCATGCCGACCCGGCGGCCGTTCTGGGCGTGACGATCAGCTTCACCATCATCGCCACTTTTGCGGTGCTCTTGCGACTGTATAGTCGAATCTTTATGGTCCACAGCCCCGGCAAAGACGATGCTTTCATCGCGGCGGCGTGCGTCGCGACTATCTGCCTCACAACGGCGCAGTGTTTCCAAGGTTCGTCCATCCGAGACCATCCGGTCATCAAGGAAGAAAAGTCGAACACGAGCTAACGAGATCGTAACAGTCAAATACGGCATGGGCCGACACTTCGATCATCTAACACCCTACGAGAAAGTCACCTCCGCGAAACCCTTCTGGGCCTCGATCATCATCTACAATCTCGGACTGTTCCTCTGCAAATTCTCTATCTTGTTGCAATAGTAATTAACCTTTGCTGCCACCCTTTCGCCTGAATGCTAATCGATAGAACTAGCTTGCGCATATTTCCCTACAAAACCTTCCGGATCTTCAACTACAGCCTCATGGCCTTCATCTTCGCCTGGTCGTGCTGGACAGTCTTCAGCGCGATCTTCTTCTGCCGGCCAGTAGAGTATTTCTGGGATAGATCGATCGTGGGCGGGACTTGCTTGAGTCAGTGGACCACTTGGTGAGATAACACCCCTGCCCATCGACAATGCAATACGTTTGACCACCGTATACATATATGCTAACACTTAATACTCAGGTTCACTAACGCCGGCGTCAACATCGTAACGGACATCCTTGTCGCCATCCTCCCGCTGCCTTTCCTCAACCAACTGCAACTTCCCAGACGCCAACGCATAGCCCTCATGATCGTCTTCGCTCTCGGCGGCTTCACCTGCATCATCTCCATCCTCCGCCTGCAATCCCTACTGGTCTTCCTGCACAATACAGACATATCTTGGCACAACCCTCTAGCGGCAATCTGGTCTTCGCTGGAAGTCAACATCGGTATCCTCTGTTCTTGCCTGCCGACGCTGAAGGCCATGGTATCGAGATACTTCCCCCGCGCTTTCAACAGCAGTTACCTCAGAGGTTCGGATCACAGTCACGAGCGAGGCCATACGGATGGCGAGGGCGAGAGGGCGAGACGGTGGAGGTGGACTTGGGGAGACAAAGGGCACGCGGATGCTTCTGCGCCTTCTTCGTCTCCTTACTACGGTTCCAGCGGGTCTTCTGGCAAACAAGAAACCGACATCTCGTTCGACGCTCTGGGCCGCGGACCCGGGCGGAACGACAACTCCCACAAGACGACTGTTCGCTGTGAACCGGGAGTCTGGGGTCGCGGACGGGGCGGTGATCACGGTGATAACAGTGCTGAGGAGCTTGAGATGGGCGAGCGTGGGCCTGAGGGCGGCCGGGAAGAGTCGCACGGAATCCAGGTCGTGACGGTTGTGGAGCAAGAGGTTGAGAAGGGGTATGTTCCTCACCATGGTGGTGGCATCGGTGGGGATGGGAAGAGTGAGGCTGGAAGTGAGAGGGGGTTGGTGAATGTGCAGACGAGGAGGGGTGGAGAGTACAGGCATGGTTGATGGGCCTGGTGGCGATGAGATGGTGTTCGTGTGAGTAATGATTGGAGGATCTGGTTGTGGCGAAAAGAATCACGGTTCTGTTGACATATCATTCATTCCCTAGATACCCTAATCTCAGGCATGCTTTTTCTACCAGAGTCGTTTCTTTCTTCATTTCGATTGGGTCCTGACAGCGGTTTGGCTCTTCAATACATGTGACCGACCATGGTGATGGTCTATAGCAGCTCACTTCGCGCGCCTCACTAACGTCTTTCCTTTCTCAACGAGACATGGTCACTGTGAATTTTCTCTTCTTTTTTCCCTTAACGCGGTCAACATGCCGGATTGCATACTCACTCAGGCATGGCCATCGTACAACAATGACAATGCAGTCTGTACGGAGCCGTTCATTCGGAATGCCCAACAGCCCTGTCCATATCTACAATCACGTGTCATGCGCGGCATGCATCTCCCGTCGTCACTCGAGGCAGGTGCCAGTCGACGTGTCCGCTCCTTCTTCACGTCGGACCAACGAGAGCTTACAAAACCGCCAGTTTTTGACCGACTTTCAGCGACACGCCAATCGTTAAGCCAACCTAGTCCACAATCGCTACACAAGTCACGATGGCCTACACAGATGGACAGCAGTCGTTCTACTTGTACGGGCCACCGCCTTACTCCGGGCAGCAGCAGCAGCAAGAGCCCTTCTACAGGCCGCCATTCCAGGAACAGCCATCCTACCCAGCGCCTGCTTCCCCACCGCCGCCGGCTTACTCCTCACTAGTCTACCCACCCCCGGTCTACCAACAGCAGTTCTATCAGCAGCAGTTCTATCAGCAGCAGTTCTACTACCACCAGCCTGTGGCGCGAACACTATCAGAACAGATGGCATACAACGACGTCGCAAGAATTTGGGAGAAGGCTGCACGCATCGCCAACGCTACGGCACACCCATACCCAGATCAGCAGCCGATGCATCTCCAGCAACACTCGATGGATGGACATCAGCCGCCAGCCTATGGGCAGCGACATCAGCTAGCATATGATCATCAACAGCCAGCGTTCGAACAACAGCCAGCGTACGGACGACAGCCCGCATACGACCAACAGCCAGCGTACGAACAACAGGTTGCCTACGACCAACAGTTCGCGCACGACTTGCAGCTGGCGCATGACCTGCAACTGGCGTACGAGCAACGGCCAGTGTTTGAACAGCAACAGCAGCTATTGCTATTGCCATCAGAACCCACTGATGCTGGACTCGACGCTCAGGAAGTACCACCCGTCCCTGATCTCGAACCTGGAGAGCAGCCGGAGAGACACAATCTTCTCGCTCGAGGCATCAAACGCGAGCGCTCTGAGCGCGAAGTGTCAGTCTCTCCGGCTCGACACGCCATCAAACGCGAGCACGCAGAACACGACGATCTCCCCGTTGCCGCTCAATACTCCATCAAGCGCGAGCGCTCCGAGCATGAAGGCTCTAACAAACGCGAGCACTCCAAACCTAAGGCTCGTAGTATTGCAGAGCGATACGGTTCATCGAAGATAGCCGACAGGGTCAGAAAGACGTAGATGATGGAGCTTCGTGTGGAAAGAGCGCTGGTTTCGATGGTTTTGTTCATCGGTGGTTTTTCTGAGTGGAAGGGCTTGAGCCAGGGATGAAGGGATCGAAGCCGGTGTACATTACTTATTTACATCGTAGGTATTGCGTGCCGATGGCAGTACCATGTCAGAATCGAACAACGAGCGAAGTAACGAGCGTCCCGATGTACACTCTCAATAGCAATCATTATTAATTTCCGAGCTAAATTGCATGGTATTCCTGCATGAGATTTCAAGACAGCGAAGTACTGAGTCCTCTCGTGTGCGCTCTCGATGGCAACCATGCGCGATTTCCAAGCTGGGTCCCATGATAGCACTTTACAGAAACCGAAAAGCCAGTAAAATCTAAAGTGTTGAGAAAAGAGTGTATCACAAACAGCAAGTGGGCTGCGCCGTTTCAGTTGAGCTCCATCGACCTTCACATATGCCTCGATCTCAATGGAACTCCCAGCCTCATCCCGTGCCAACGCCGCCTCGAGGGGCACAACAAAGCAACGCCCAAGAGTGTGCAAGCCCAAACCCATCACCCACGCCAAGCGAAGTGAATGTCGTTGTAGCGGTCAGGGTCGTCGCCAAACACCCGGTCAAGCCTCTCGCGGACTTCGTCGAGCAAGAGCGGTTCCAAAATCCGGCCGACTGTGATAGGCGTGGCAAGGGGCTTCTTCTTCCCTTCGTCTTTGAGACGGCGACCTCCGTGGACGTGAGCGTACATGT
Organism: Cladosporium phlei; assembly: GCA_003614995.1. NCBI lineage: Eukaryota > Fungi > Ascomycota > Dothideomycetes > Cladosporiales > Cladosporiaceae > Cladosporium > Cladosporium phlei. Next base: position 429,705 of record QZFA01000002.1, on the reverse strand, counting down.
GCGCGGCGTTCAGCGCGGATTCCACGTCGAACCAAGAAGTCTTGTCGTTGCTGTTAGGGTAGGGTATGCATGAGTTGCCGATGATGACGACGGCTTCGATGCCGCGGGAGATGGCGGTCTTGACTTGCTCGTTCTTGAAGGTGCCTTAGCCGGTGATCGTGCCGTCCTGGTTGGCGGGGTCGACGATCACGACGGACGCCTGGATGTCTGCGTCGTCGCTGTTGCACAGGATGCGCGGGTGGTGTTTGCGGCTTGGCGTGAGGATGCCGGAGAGCGCGTAAGCCGCGATGGGGGTCAAGAGCTCTCGCTCGATGACCTGCTCCCACCAAGCCATGGTCTCGGCGTAGGGGCACACAATCATCACTTCTTGAGACATCCTGTCGCCGTAGACGCGGTGCAGGAAGGGGAAGATGTAGGGGTAAAAGTACGGAGCAACCGATAGCACCACTTTGGATCCGGAGAGCCTTGACGTGCGGACCTCGCTTTCCAGGTCGTGGTACTGGAAGCGGAGCATGTCGTCGTTTGCGTGGTCGGTACGTACACGTCGAACGCCGCAGAGAGCCTGGTAGAGTTTGGGATTTTCGTCGCGGAGCTTGCGGTTGCGCTCGTGTGTAGTCGGGGTCTGGTCTTTTAGGGGGACCTTGTCGAAGTATCCAGCGATGAATGAGTGGACGGAGGCGTGCATGCGCCACCGAGGTTCCTGCGAGATGTCAGTCGTTGCAAGTGTATATGAGTTGATCGAGGGAATCATGTACCTGATCCGAGTTGTTGTGGAGCGGACTACCAGATGGGGTTTGGTCGGCAGGAGACATCGTTGCGTTTGGACGAGCTTGTTGGACACGAGGGAGACTGTGTTTATGTTTGATCCTAGGGTGTGTTGATTAGCATACGAATGATGATGCCTCGATGTAAAGGCGGGTACCTACTAACAGAGTTGATCTGTTGATTAGGGTGTCCGGGTGCGCGACTGTAACTCAGCCAGGCAGAACGAGGTGGAATGTGAGAGAGAGGGTGTTTGTCGCGAGCGTAAGATGGATGACCAGAATGGTGTTTGCGACGGAAAACAACACGATGGGGGAACAGGGAAGAGGGAGGGTTTGAGAGGGCAAAGTGCAAACAGTGAAGGCATGCGGCCTTAGCTTCATTAACAGTCAGTGAGTGGCCGATTTGGAGACTTCATAACTTCCAGGAATATTGAGCTTACGAATCAGCTAAGTGACTTCGCTTCATGCAGTTCTACACTCTCTCGTCTCATTTGAGCGGGAAGCCTTTATTCTTTCATTCTGCCATTGCCCCTCTGCCACGCTTTCATCACGTCCATTTGATGTCGCGACGACCCAAAAAGAACCTGTCAATGTCTCCAGCATCACATCACACCTTCATCATTCGCCTAACAGTGAATGCTCCCAGCCCTCTCGTCAACCCACTGTCCTTCCACCGCGTCCTCAAAGTCTTCAGGTAAGAGGTACTCGTCAAACATCAGACATCCAATCGCGATCTCTCCGCCGTCCGCACCGTAATAGCCCTCAGGACCCGGAACCTCGTATGCGAGCACGGCACTCTTGCAATCTCCCTCGTCGCCGTAGCCGTAGCATTGTTGGCTGCACTGAGTCCAGAGTTCTTCGGCGGGTGTCGGGAGGTCAAAGTAGGCTTCGTAGAGAAGGTGGGTGGACGTGAAGGTGAGGCTGGGCATGTAGCCTGATGTGTTGGTTGTATTGTTGTTGTTGTCCCAGTTGGTGGCGTTGAGCGCGAGTGGGTTGGTCATGTTGCAGGTTGATGGGATGGGTTTGGCGATTGGGCCGCCGGCGCCGGCGCGTGGAGTTAGGGGACTTGCATTGGCGAGGGCGAGGAGCAGACTTATGAGGGTGAGGAGGAAATGCATGGTGGCTTTCGTTGGCTGTAGGTAGATAGTGTTGGTGTGGTTTTGGTTTCGATTCTGACTTTCAGGTGCTGGTTATGGTGAGTTGAGGTTGAGGTTAATGTTGAAGGTCGTGTTCTTGACGTCGTCGAAGAAGGCAGTACTTTGTAGCTGTTTGAACCTGGCAGTGACGCTCTTATGGTTCTTTCTTCCCTTGAGATGGCCTGGTTTCAGCTTGTTTGCTAGGACCAATCGAGTTCTGTTCTCTTGTTTGTCTGAGATGAAGTGAGGTTAGTAGTACGAAGCTCCAAGCATGCCTACCTCATGAGCCTGTTTAAATGCATTCCTCGTCTGAAACATGCATGCAGGCAAGCTCAAAGCCAGCGATTGACATCATGGCACATGGACCGGTTACAGATTTCCAAGAATGCTCCTTTGCATGTAACATTCTGGAATAACTGGACGAGGCTGCGAGACAGACATCCTGACAACGATGGCCGACGGAGATGCAACACATCGCCAAGCGACCGGCCTTTTTCGTGCAACCTCAGCAACGCCTCATGTGTCATCTCCAGGCGTTTCCAGAAAAGGTTTATCGATCGGTGTCGTGCTGCCGCGATGTGTTTCGTATGGAGAAGGTGTGAGAGAGATTGGAAGGATGCGGTGATGCAGTGTTTGTCCTCCATGACGTACACGGCCGAAAGCTTCCGTTCCGTCTCGAAAACACCTCGGCACTCGAGTACAAACACAGATCACAGATGCCAATGCCAACGACATGCTGTGAACAAAGATCGAGTGAGTATACCTATGCTTGTCGAATCCATGGTTAGGGTAAGGAAAAGATCAATCAACACCGGCCAAGTATGTCTCTTCTCCATCGAACACCAGCCCTCAAGGCTCCTCTTCCAGCAAACACAGCATGCCGTCCGGTTCACAGGTGGGGTAAGTCCTCATTTGTAACCAACATCATCGGCCTCTCTTCAACTCGAAGCTACGTTAGCCGGTCCTCCCTAGCTCCAACATCCGTCAGCAGCAATCATGGTGTCCTTCAACAATCCCGCCTCTGTCGGTCAGTCCCACCCACACTCCTTCAACAAACCAGATACAAATCCAACATGACAGAATCATCGCAACACCCGCTTGCCGGGCTCTGGAAGCCTACACACCTCGATCGGCTGTACTATGGCCCTGAAAGCGTCAAGAAGCATCTCGCAGAATGTCTGCCAAAGGACACGAGCAAGGCCTTCATCATCACAGGAAGCTCGCTGGCCACGAAGACACAGTTGATCAAGCAAGTGGAAGAGCTCTTGGGAGACAAGCATGCCGGCACATTCAGCAAGATCGGACAACACGCCCCGATCGAGCAGCTTGATGAGGCTACCGAGCTGGTGAAGAAAGACAGCAGTGTCGATACCATCATCAGCATCGGCGGAGGCTCGCCCATCGACTCTGCGAAAGCCATCTCCCACCGCGTCAACGAGAAGACCGGCAACTTCCTCTACCACATCACCATTCCCACGACTCTCAGCGCGGCAGAATGCACCCTCATGGCCGGTTACACCGACAAGACTGGCCTCAAGACCGGCGTCGCCCACCCTAAGTTGGCTCCTCAAGCAATCCTATACGACTCGAGCTTCGCCCTCGAGACTCCACCCTGGCTCTTCTTAAGCACCGGAATGCGTGCCATGGACCACGCGATGGAGCTGATGTACCACGGAACCGCGACCGAAATGCCCTGCCGCATGATGGCCTTGGGCGCAGCAGGCGACCTTTTCACATATCTTCCCAAGTACAAGCAGAACCCGAAAGACGAGGATGCCATCACGCGCCTGCAACTCGCCGCTTTTGCCTCTTTGGGCTTCCTCGGCCTGAACGTTAAGGGCGGTCTGGGCCTGAGCCACACACTCGGCTATGCCATGGGCTCGCCATATCAGATCCCTCACGGCATCACGTCGTGTATGTCGCTTGGGCACGTGCTCAAGCTCAAGGCAAGCAACTCCAAAGATGATGCCGCGCAGATTGCTAGGATGGCGCCATTCATTGGCCTAAAGAAGTCCGGGGACGACGTGAAGGATGCGACGGCGGTTGGTGATGCTGTTTTGAAATTGGTGGAGGACTTGGGGTTGAAGACGACCTTGACAGAGAAGGGAGTCGGGGGGGATCAATTGCATGTGATTGCAAAGACAGCGACTGGAAAGGAAGAGGGCGATGCTTACGAGCAGGTGAAGAAGCTTGTGGAGGGGTTGTATTAGGTTATTAGCAGGAAGTAGGGTTGTATGCTATTTCGACAGATGCTGTGTCGGTTGATCCGTGACTGTCATATGTGAACTGTCTGTCGTCTGATACATGTGATCTCGACATGTTCAGGCTCACAAACGTGACCTTAAGCTACGAGGATCAGTCTCGAATGTGAGTGAGGTTCTGGTGATGGAGGAAAAATACTTGTGTCTTTCGTGTTTGAGTTCACTGGTAGTCTGTGGAACTCGATTGGAGTACTTCGATCACTTGAGGTTTCGAAGACATTCGTTCAGGAGAGGTAAATAATCCATGCACGTTGAAGTCATCCGATGTTTCTCGGCATGTCATGTCATGTGCCAAGCCCGTTGACGGAAGGTGGGCGGAGTGAGTCCGACTTCGAGGAGGAGGGGTCAACTTTTTGGTTTGCGACAACACCACCTTCCAAACAACACCCCTCATACCATTCTGTCAACACCACTGTCCTTCACACGCCATCTTTCAGAACGCCCTCGACCTTGCAGGATCTATTGAGCCACGACACCACGACTGCGAATTCCCACTATACCCAGCATGGCAACCGCAGATGCCCAGGGCGCCTTCGCGCCAGTGCTCTCTGCTCTGGCGACCATGCAATCCAACGCAGACCGCGCACAGAAACACGAGGCACACACATTCTTGGAGCAGTTCCAAAAGTCATCCGAGGCGTGGACCTCGAGCTTCGAGATCTTGCAAGCACCCACCTCGGACGACCAGGCCAAGCTGTTCGCTGCCACCACATTGAAGGGCAAGATTGTCTTCGACTTCTACCAATTGCCGCGCGAGGCACTCCCGCAACTCCGAGACTCGATCATATCTCTCCTCGCCACCTACGCAAAGGGTCCCAAGCCGATCAGGACCCAACTTTGCGTGTGCCTGGCAAATGTTGCGATTCAGATGCTGGAGTGGAAGGATGTGCTGGGAACGGTGGTCTCGGCGCTGGGAAGCGACCCGAACAGCATAGCCTGCGTGCTAGAGTTCATCCATGTTCTACCGGAGGAGGTCACGCAGGGCAGGAAGATCAATCTGGCGGAGGACGAGCTGCAGAACAGGACACGGGAGCTTTTGGAGGACAATGCACAACAGGTCTTGCAGCTTTTAGGGCAATACGCTGGCTCTTCGGAGGCTGCGTCAAAAGACCCGCTGCTCATGTCGTGCATCACATCTTGGGTTGCGGAGGTTCAGGTCAATGACGTGGTCAACTCGCCGTTGATGGATGTGATCGTGAGTGCCCTGCAGGCGGACACATCGTTCGACGAGGCGGTTGAGACGATGTGCGCAATCTTCAGGGAGACAAGAGAGGTGGACGAGACTATGTCTACAATCAAGTCGCTGTACCCGAGATTGGCTGCTCTGCAGCCCAGGATACAGGCTTGCGCGGAAGAGGAGGATTGGGAGACGTTCAAGGGCATCACTCGTGTCTTCGCGGAGGCTGCGGAGGCTTGGGTTATCTTGATCGCGCGGGAACCGCAACAATTCCGCCCACTGGTTGAGTCCGTCCTCGAGTGCTGCGCGCGCGACCAAGAACGCGACGCTCTTTCACAGACTTTCAACTTCTGGTACGAACTCAAACAATACATCACTTTGGAAAGATATATGGACGCTCGGATGCAGTTCGTCGACATCTACAGTAAGCTCGTGGACGTCATGATCGGCCACCTGGAATTCCCGACTCCGGAGACTGGCAACGACGCGGACCTTTTCGATGGCGACAGAGAAGCGGAGGACAAATTCAGAGAATTCAGACACGCCATGGGTGATGTGCTCAAAGACTGTTGCGAGGTTATCGGCGTGTCGCAGTGCCTTGAGAAGAGCTACATCCTCATTGAGCAATGGGTCAGCAAGCATGGATCACAGGCACAGCAGGGCAACGTGCCGGAGTGGCAAAAGCTGGAGGCACCGTTGTTCAGCATGCGGGCCATGGGTCGTATGGTTTCCAAGGAAGAGAGCACCATGCTGCCGAGGCTGATTCCCCTGATTGTACAAATCCCTAACCAGGAGAAGGTCCGTTTCCAGGCCGTCATGGCTCTCGGTCGCTACACCGAATGGACGAGCGAGCACCCAGAGACCATGCAAGACCAACTCAAATTTATCATGGATGCCTTCCAACACCCCAGCAAGGAGGTCGTCAAGGCTGCTGCTTTAAGCTTCAAGTTCTTCTGCACCGACTGCGCTGGACTGTTGAAGGAACACATAGGCCAACTCCAGCACTTCTACGAGCAGGTCCTTGACAACCTGCCACCTACGAGTCAAGACGAGATCACCGAGGGCATTGCATTTGTGCTCGCGAAACAACCGCTGGAGACTCTTTATCAGAGCATGAAGCTCTGCTGCGATCCCATTGTCGGCCGCTTGATGGCTATGGCCGAGGCTGCAAATGACAAGGACTCGCAGCTGGCAGTCGCCGACCGCCTCAACCTGGTCACAATCTTTGTTCAGACGGTGACGCCTTACGTCGAGCCTTCCCAAGCGCACCCTGCCGTGAAGTACTGCGAGGAGATCTTCCCAGTCCTTTCAATCATCGCGGAGCGCTTCATCAACTTCACACCCATCATCGAACGCGTCTGCCGCTGCTGGCGATACATGATCCTCTCATACCGCACACACACCGCGCCTCTGCTGCCGCAGTTCGCAGACAAACTTGCTGCAGGCTTCACGGCAAGCCGTCAAGGCTGCTTCCTGTGGGCTACGGACAGCCTTGTGCGCGAGTTCTCGGACATCAACGCCAACGTCGGCCAAGATACCGTCAACGCCATTTACACATTCTACGAGCAGCAAGCGACCAGCTTCCTTCGCCAATTGAACGATCTTCCTCCCGAAGAGCTTCCCGACGTCATCGAGGACTTCTTCCGCCTGTCCACCGATGTCCTTCTCTACCACTCCAGCAAGCTTCTCGTTTCCGAACTCATGCCGCCTATCCTCTCGGCCGCCTCGACATCACTCACCTTGTTGAAGGAAGAGCCTCTCATCGCCACTCTCCACTTCCTGCGCGACTTCCTCGCATACGGCAACGAAGACGCGCCTTCTTCATCCTTCGACCAGGACGGCCAATACCGCCTCCAAACCAACCCTCCAGAGATACAAGCCGCAGTCAAGAAGCTCGCATCGCAAGCAGGCGACAATATTGTCAAGCGCTGCATGACCGGCATGATGTACTCGTTCCCGCAGGACTGCTTCCCCGACGCCAGCGGCGTGTTGCTCGCTCTATTCCAGCTGATGCCCGAATCAACCGCCCAGTGGATCGAGAGCACGATCATGCTTTTGCCGCAGGGTACCGTCTCGGAACAAGAGAAGAACCGCCTCGGCCGCAACATTGGCCAGAGACTTCAGAGCGGCGAGATCAGGAAGATCAGGAGTCTCTTGCAAGATTTCACGAACGCTTACAGGCGCCGCAACGTCGCGCCCCGAGAGGGCTTGGGCAGACTGGAGGCTTCCAAGTTCAAGTTTGCTGGTTGATTGGGAGGAGGGGAAAAGTGGAAGGTGTGGATTTTGGCAGGGAAGCGTCGGAGTTGATGGATTGGTAGTGTTTTAGGCTAGGGTTTTAGCGATGAATAGGTATGAAGTCGAGCGTGGGGAGGATGGTATTGCATGTTATTACTCCAGAGTTGTGGTTAGGTATTTTTGAGGAGGATTCAGAATACATACATTAGAACGAGTGGCTGAGCTTTACAATGGTGACGGTAGACTCTATGAGAGAGGGTTACGACTTCATCAGCCACATCAATAACGCCGATCAATGTTTTACTCTTACATAGCTGTAGGTAGAGATAAGTCTCGAATAAGTCCCAAACAGAATCACTCAAATACCTATTATTGATCCTTCAGAAACAGGTAAATCTGTCTCTTGTTGCTTCTTCAAACCCACGTGCAAGTGAGACCGATAACAGCCACCGTATGGATCCTTCCAGAAACGCTCGCTTAAGAACCGTTTGCATTCCCCAGCTTCCTCCTCCTCCTCAGCCCCAGGTGATTACAAAGCTTCATCCTTCCAGGCACCACATCCGCCCAAAGCAGTCAAATCACATCAAACCAATTGCAGCAACAAGCACTGCCCAAGTGGGAGAAAAAAAAAGTGATATCGAACCCACGAACCACGGCTCTCGACCAAACGCCCACGCCACCCAGCACCATTTCCCACCCCATCTCAGCAACAACTCAGCTCGCCTCATGGCCCAGGCAGCCGCCGACGCTCTCAAAGAGCAAGGCAACAAAGCCTTCAAAGAAGGCGACTACGCCGCCGCCGAAGAACTCTACACGCAGGCCTGCCAGCGATTTTCCCGCAACCCGCTGCTTTTCACCAACCGCGCGAATGCTAGGCTTAAGTTGCAGCGCTGGGAGGGCGCTGTCAATGATTGTCTGAAGAGTATTGAGATTTCGGGGAGGGCGCAGAATCATAAGGCGTATTACTTTTTGGGTGAGTTTTTTTTTTTTGGTGTTTTGGGGTTTGGGGTTTGGGTTTGCTGGGTTGTAGCTGTTGGGGGTAAACTCATGTGAATAAGGGCAGCTTTCTGATGCTTCCTCTCACTCTGTCGATGGTCTCGAGAGGAGTGACAGTGGTCTGCTGAATCGGTGGCGATGAAATCTCTGCAGCCGTTGGAAAAGTGCATCGAATCGCAAAAGTACTACGATTGACTAACACGAAATCCAGCACAAGCACAGCTATCACTGCATCACCCAAACGAGGCCCTCTCATCAGCTCTGACAGCATACGAGCAAGTCCGCGATCCGGCACCCACGACCAAGACATCTCCAAAGGACCTCGAAACTTTCTCATCATTTGTGCTCAAATGCAAGAAAGCCAAGTTCTCCCTGCGAGACCGAGACCGAGAGCGTCGACAAGGCGGTCTGCGTGCGGAGTTCGAAGACACGCTAGAGCGCAACAAACAACGAGACCTGGATGAAGTGTCCCGAGAACTCCAGGCGGGCACCATGGGCCAAGTCGAAGCCTACGAACGCAACCAGGAGATCCTGGCACACTTCGAAAGCAAGGTTGGAGAGTTACGTTCGGTCTTTGCTCTTGCGGATCCGGCGAACCACAAGCCGAGAGAGATTCCCGATCATCTTGTGGACATGGTGAATACAAAACGTCTTTCCACCAGTCCAGACGCAAATACTAAAGAACCCGATATAGATCACTTTCGAACCCATGCACGACCCAGTAATGACCCGCAACGGACACTCATACGAACGATCGACCATCTACGAGCACCTTAAGCGAAGCAAGACCGACCCTCTGACCCGGGAACCCCTGACCATGGAGGAATTGCGTCCAAACTACGGCCTGAAAGCTGCTTGTGACGAGTTCTGGGAAAGCGGCGCTAGTGATTGGATCATTGATTGGTGATGCGGATCGGTTTGACAATTTCGTCCTTGTTTCCTTGTTGTCCTTGTTGCATTTGCGTTTCTGTTTCAATCAGCATTCCGTTCCGAGCGCTTGCATACGTTTGCCCGATTCCCCTTTTATGGTCTTGATAAAGAAGTCACTAAACCTCTTGCTTTAGTTCTAGGATCGCGATATCAATGAAGATACCACTGTAGATGAAGTGCAGATCATATTGGCTCGTGTCAGACCGCAAATCGTGGTGTTGGCTCACTGTCCGGTCTTCAGTCTGTGGTCTGCTGCGTGGCATGTGATCGTACTGTACTGTCTTACTTACATTCTACGAGTATCTTCCCCTTTTCCTCCCACCTACATGCACCAAGAACAAACAGCCACGACAATCCAAAGACTCCGACGGCCTCACTGCACTAATACTCATATATACTCATACTACAACTCAAAATCTAAGACAGCTACTAAGCAGGCACCAAGATCGCCAGATCAGACCACGCATTTGCCGGAGCCATGGACTAACAAGGCAAGCTGACGAAGTCTGGACTTCTCTACGAGGGTAACTACCGAGAATGGGAAGGCCGTTTGTGGGTTATGCTCGAGCTTCTCGGCGTCGACAGCGACCGTCCCGGTAGACTCGAGAATGGCGTTGCCATCGGTACCTTGGTCAAGTCACTAGTCATTCCACGCCTACTGTTGATCAACCCGGAGCAGTCACGGCTGGTACACATCTCTTCCTGGCGCGAAGTTCAGTTGCCTCGTCTGAAGCTTGCAGCAGTGCCATTTCGACTGATGCAATTTCCCGTCGATGTGCGGAATCGAATCTGGGAACTCGCAATCGCTTCTCAACAAGGTCCGATGAAATACACCATCACGGCAGAGTCGCCCTTTTGCACTGGACGCCTTCATCCCGTCACTCGTGTATCATGCGAGTTGCGTGCCGAGACTCTTGCACTTGCTTGGGTACACGTCACAGTCGAGTTCCAGATATCGGCGATTACATTGCGTCTGTACCGAGGTGGTCAATCCAGCTCCAGATTTGCAAATCGCTTCCACCAGTTGGATGCTTTCGAGCAATCGAACAAATTGTTAAGGGTCAATCCCGTGCACGCGGCGTTCCCAGTCTTTGAGAAAGGTCGGTCCCACGCTTGCGGATTCTTGAGTCCGGTCATCTCACGCTCACCATCCAACGAGGTGGAAGTCTACGATGAGGAATCAGGACACACAGCCCGCCTTGCCCCATGCGCCATGCGCAAGATCGAATCGCATCTCAACATTGCAAGTCGTGTCTTCAGCTCGAGCCGCTCTTCGACTGCGATGGTTGCGATGGCATTACTCGGTGCCCCGAGTCTGTGGGACAATAGCAACCTGGAATGCGATTGGGAGCCGACCAAGCCGACCTTCAGAGAGGAGCCCCGACCAGCCGACGATGACGATGACGATCTACTGATTTTCTCCGTCGACGGTTACACAACGGTGCACCGCGAGTTGTATGATACTTCTTGATGGTCTCTCGCTGAGGATTGATCCATTCGACATTCTACCCAATCGTCTGCGGAGAGTTGTAAAGTTGGGGGAAAGTTGCTGGCTTACTTAGCGCGCCGCTTACCTTTCACTTCACTCTCCGACGTCGAGTCACGTGCGCATCATAACTTTACTTACGACAACATTCTAGCGCTTTGCTCCACTCACTGGATGTCCTCAACTCGACTTATCTGCAGGCCGCCGAGAATGAATAGAACAACGCGCGACGCGTCCCGCAAAGTGATCTTGCACTTCCACTTCCACCCACACCTGCACCCACCTTGCACCCAACCTTTGCATCCACGACACTTTCATACACACTTGCACTCACACTTGCATACATCTTCAAAGTCGTCGAATACTTTAACGACCGCCCTGCATTCCACAACCATCTACAAGTCACAACAAATACATAGGTCCCCAACAACACTCCATCCAACGCGATGGAACCTGTCGGACGCTTGACCGTGAGTGGCGAGCTCTACGAGGGCAACTACGTGCAATGGGCTGCTTGCATGACTGCTCATCTCGAATATCACTACGGAGGTGTCGAGCCTGACTGTTCCCCGATGTCCTCTACCATCGACCCGCGAGACCGTGTGCGCGCCGAAGTTTCACCCTCCATCCTCGCGCGACTCCCCGACATTCTCCCAACCAACGCAACACCCGACGAATTGGGTAACTGGCCAACAATCGAGCTGGCCAACGAGCTCGTACACTACCACCTGAAAAAGGCAGCGCAGCCTTTCAAGTTCATGGACCTCCAGATCGAACTCCGCAGAGACATCTGCGACCTCGTCATCGCCGCTCGAGGCGAAATACGCTGGACCTTAGGCGCCTCAGTCCGCAGACGCCGTATTCACCCCATTACCCGCGTAAGCCGCGAGCTTCGCGCAGAAACCTTCAGACCGGCGTGGGCGAAAGCCAACCTGTGTATTGAAGAGTACGACTCAACGTACTGCCTCGCCGTCAGCAACCAATACTTCTTCCAGAGTATTCACAGTGCCCTCCGCCCTTACTACGGCACTCAGTACCTCTCCAACTTGCGCTCCGTCTCTCTAGACCTCCGAGTCCGTCGTAGCGACTCTCTCCACACCACGCCTATTTACTCGACATTCAAAATGCACTTCACCTACTCACCACGCGCTGGTCTGAACATGGAGATTCCGGTGAACGCCTACCATGCGCTGACGCCTCAGTCGGTCACCCGGCTCAAGGCGCACATCGAGTGGGCGTCACGGGATTTGGACGACGGTTACAGCCAGTGTGGTGGGGCTTTGATCCGAGCTTTGACGGCCAATTCGCAGATCTGGCAGGAGGGTACTTTGCTATGTGACTTTAAGCTTCGAGCTTGAACGTAAGTGGATCCTGTTCCTGCAAGACTTTCTGTAATGCGGCGCTGACAGTTCTCTAGGTCCGGGGATTTTGCTCAAGGTTGGGACCTCAGCTGCCATTCTCTGTGCTGGGAGGCGTTTTTGTTTGTGTTGGAGATCGAGTTTCTCTTTAGCGATGAAAGTGACATGGCACTCGGGAGTCTTGGATAGAAGGGCTCGTCGAGTCTGGGATTTAGGGGGTGTTGCTTTGAGGAGTTTGGATCAGAGGCGGCTCGGGTCATGTTTCGGTATGGTGTTTTGATCGGTCAACGAATCACGATTGATGAGTCGCCAGTAGCGACAGGCGAATACCCGCCTACAGCGTAGATTCACAGCATACGCATTTTCTTTTCAGTGTTTATGTCCGTTGAAGCAAATACGAAATTTCTCAAGTCCTGCCTGAATCAATTTCAACTGTCTGCAGCATTGACATCGCTTTGTCCTCGGACAACAAAAGCAGTGTTTGAAGTGCGATGCCAACAGTCTTCTTTGTCTGACGTTATAATAAGCAAAGAGCACTGGTTCGAGCTGTCGGCTGAAGGTCGTGTTGCTGATCTCACCCATCCGTAATACTGCGAAGGCAACATGTTCTCTTTTGGTGAAACGGTCTCGCGTATACACACATTTACTTTGTCTGATGTACAACTTTGTGTTAGTTTTCATCGATCGCCATTGCCATCGAGATAACATATTGATGTGTTGACAGCCAGCGTTTCAAAGAACTAGCAACAAGCAATAAAACTTGATCTTATTGGTCTACCAGACACCCAGACTTGCGCAAGACGTCTAAGCACTACAATCAAGTATAAGAGACACCGATCCAACTGCATATTACATCGTATATCGAACGAAATCGCATCAGAAGAGGCAAACTTAGGGTTAGAGTTGGGGTTTCAGCCTCTCACGAGAATCCCTCTCCAAGCAAAGCCAAATCGCCTTTTCATTTCCATCATTACAACAACACCACATACTGCATCGTCCGTCAACCATCAGCTACCCATCAAACGCATCACTCAGAACATTACTGCGCGCCTGCATTTGTGGGAGTCCATCAACTGGCGTCGTTCTCACGCGCTGTCTTCTCAGGAGATCCAGCCTCGCCAAAATGTACTTCCGGACTTACGCACAAGGGCAGTGCTACACGTCCAAGGCTTGACACATGGCTCGATTTCAAGGCTACATGACTAGCACGCTGGCCAGTCTCTCATCAACAAGCGATAACTCGCTTAACAACTCTCCTTAGCTCAGCTGGAAGAGCGCAAGACTGTAACTGAATACAACGATCACTCGTCATCTTGAGGCCCGCGGTTCGATCCCGCGAGGGGAGACATCTCTTTTGCGCTATGCGGCGTTGTTATACAATCGATATTGGTGTCGCTAGAAAATAAACCATAAGGCGTCTTTTTTTGGTTGAGAAGTTGTGATTCCGAGTCCGCTTTGTGGCGTGCGCCCGGGATTTTTGGCTGTGGTTGTTGAGGTGGGAAAGAGGAAGCGGAGCGTTTGTTATGGGGTCTGGTGGAGTTGATGTCGGTGCTGGAAACAAATAAAATGGTTTTTGCATTTTCTATATGTTGCAATCCAGTACGGTTGCAGTTTGAATGCTACGCATCGATTTGAAGGTCCGATGAACCGATGAAGGATACGGACGGCTTGACGATTTTTTGTTTCATCGATAACGGATCGACTAGCTTCACAATATTGAGTTGGGCAGTCGACAAGACTTTAACCATGGCGCTACGGCGGAACAGGGTAGGAAGAGAGATCGTAGGGGAATTTGCCTTTTCATATAGACTATGCTACTGAGAACGCAAAACGCAGTTCGATTAGACCGAACATTGGCTTTAACACTTTCCAAGTCACTGATGGTCCAAAGACTGCCTACGAGCCATCACACCGCGAGCTGAGCACCAACGACAACAACAACAACTACCAATTTACCGCCTCACAAATCCAAAACACCATCAACCTCCCTAACCCCACTAACCTCCCCCTTCCTCCTCATCAACTCCCTCCTCAAAATGCCCGCATCATGCATCCCCTCCCCCAAATCCACCTTCGCATTCCCACAGCACTCCCCAAACCTCACCTCCTCCAACCCACTCAGCGCCAACAAAGTCGCCACTCCCTCCGAAACCCACAGCGGCGCCATAGGGAACAACAGTCTAGGCCTCGCCAACCTGATCGTCAGACTCCTCAGCCTCTCACAGCACCCCATCAGCGCAAAAGCCATAGCGTCCTCCCTCTGTCCGCACGTAACATCCAAAGCCCTCACTCTATCCCGTCCCACGGGGCCTATGTTCCTCAGGAAGAGGAACAGAGCCCGGGTAGTGTCCAGCTTGAACACTGTATTCCGGAATAGCAAGTCCAGGGCTTCAGAGTGGATCGCCCGGCAGGTCAGGAGGAGATTTGCTTTTGTTTTGTCTCTAGGCCCGGGGCGGGAGAAGCCTTGTTTTGTGATTGTGCGGGGCGAGTCGCGGTGGAGGGTGACGATTTCGGTTAGAGAGGAGACGCTGGGGAGGATGTAGGAGTAGATTTGGAGGCGGAGTTCAGTTGGGAGCTTGAAGAGGGGACTTGCTTGGGGGTGTTCGGGGATTGAGGCCAGGGTTGGTGTTGATGTCGATGTTGTTGGTGGAGTAGCATGGCTACGTCGTTCCCAGCGATTGACCAGTGAAGAATAGTCCAGAGTTGAACGGGTTGCTTCTAGAGGCATACGGAGTTGAAGGCGGGGGCATTTTGGTTCGTGGAAGGTTAGGAGGGAGTTTGTGATTACTAGGGAACTCTCGAGGGCTGAAACGCTGGTTTTCATGGGCAGGAAGTGGCCACAGTCTATACAACGGGATCCTTCTTCGAGGCATTCGAGAGGTGGGCGATCGCAGACGTGTCCGAGGGCTGCTAGTTGGCGGGCTGTGGTTTGGTGGGCCGGCCATTGGTCTTGGAAGGTCGAGAGGCGGGTGGCGAATGAGGAGGTTGAGGGTGTTGGTTGCATCATGGTGTTAGCGGTTGATATTGATATCTTTCCGTTACTTCGCTCGAAGGCAATTCGGCTCTATTGTCGGGAAATCGTCTTCTTATAGCTCCGTTTCGTGAGTATGGTGTCGTCCTGGGCCGGTCTTGCGTCTTGACGATGATGGCTAGACCTTGAAACTACGCGTAGAGGGTATCGCACTTGGCTGTTTTACTTCTGCGCGTATTCTACATCCTAATCGCGATGGCTTTTTCGTCTCTGTTGATGGATGGTTGTAGGCAGAAGACTGTGGTGAGATCGAAGCTGGTTGATCGACGCATGCGGGCTGTAAACCTACCCTA
Source organism: Cladosporium phlei (assembly GCA_003614995.1). Lineage (NCBI taxonomy): Eukaryota > Fungi > Ascomycota > Dothideomycetes > Cladosporiales > Cladosporiaceae > Cladosporium > Cladosporium phlei. Next base: position 414,038 of record QZFA01000002.1, on the reverse strand, counting down.
CAGGTACATATGTACGCTTACATAATCGTCGACCAATACATGCAAGACATGTGGATCACATGCAACATTTAACGAGCGTGATGATCCGGTACAAGACAGTCCACCGAGTAAAGTCACTACCTTGAGCCCTCCTCAAGTCTTGCTATAAGCAAGCCGCCGGGCGAGTCGATCGATTGAACGACAAGAGCAAGACAACGAGACATACTACGACAAGAACATCGTCAGCCACGAACCTGTAAGACGAGAAAACCAGAAGCGATAAATCAGCAGAAAAGGGCGTTCCATAATCTTCGTGTCCAAACAAAGCAAAAAACTAAAAAGCACATTTCGCAGCTTTTTCCATCGGACTCCTCAGCCAGAAGTGACCAAGGAAACAAACAAGGGAAAAAAAGCATCCATCAATTCATTCCATCCATCATGCATGCATCAATTCAATCCATCGCTCCCGCGAAAAATCCATATCCTTCCTCTTTCGCCGTCGTGTGTGTGCGTTGAGGTGTGTTTCCGCGTTCTGACCGGCCTGTCTGTCTGTCCAGGTCCGGTTCGCCCTTTCACTCCATCTTGCCCGTCTTTTCTTCCAATCAATCAACCAACTCTTTCACGTCTCTCACGTCCCTCACGTGCCCGCCAATCTCACAGCCAACGTCAACTTCTCATTCCTCTCGACTGCAATCTCAAAGTCCTCTTCGCCTTCAATCCGGTAGTACTCGCCGCCCTCCTCGTCCCTGTACTCAATTTCAAGCGCGACATCATCTCCCTCGCCCTCGCCGCTGTCCTTGAACTCCAATTTCCGGCGATCAACGATCTTCTGGTACAAGTCTGCGAAGTTGAACTGGCCGCGCGGAGGCATACGGATGACAACACACGTCTCGCGGTCGAACCAGGCCTTCACCTTGACTGGACCAGTGCTGACGGCGCCTCCTGCGGCGCCGCGTGTGGGAGGAGCTGACGATGTGGTGTTTTGCGTGTATTCAGAAGGCGAGCGGTAATGACTTTGCGTTTGTCCAGGCCCATTCGCCGAAAGTGAGGGTTGGCCGCGCTGGTGGGCGTACGGACTGTTGGACGCCTGGCTCTGCGAATGCTGGTGCAAGCCGGCGCTGGAGCCTTGGCGAGACTGAGACTGCTGGCTGTGGACGGATTGGGCTTGCGAGTAGCGCTGTTGCGGTTCGACTGATCGGGCGTGCTCGTTGAGATCTGCTATACTCGGGTCGACTTCGTAGTCGCCTTCGCGAGGCGCAAAGAAGTTCCTCACGAGCGAAGAGCAGGTGATGTGTTGGGCCATGCCGAGGAGCTCGCGGAGGTATTGGTCGAGGTTTTCTCTCCGACCCTCGCTGATGTTGTCTGTTACGAACTTCACAGGACCCGGCATATAAGGGAGAGTCCTCGCCTTGTTGGGTACCTGGCCGGCCTCTTCGGGGAAAGCATTGATCAGGTTAATCTGCAGCTCATAGAAGTCCTCGTATATTCTTGAAAGATCCCAGTGTGTGTTGTTTGTCAGCTTACACTCAACGACGAAGTGGAACTTCTCGTCGGCAAAGATATATTTGGGCACCGCCGCTCGCACAGGCGCAAATAGACCTTGCGCCTGCTGTTGCTGGAATCCATAGTTGCTTGGTGCTCTCTGGTGGCCGTAACCATCTTGTGACTGCTGACGCGAACTCTGCAGACTCATCCGGTCCATTCCCTGTGCGAGACCGTCCGCTTGTTGCTGCTGGCTGCTCGAAACGGATCCAAGCGGAATGCTGGTGTTTTTGTATTCTGCGGCCATTTTCTTCCATTCTTCTACTCGCGGGATGCCAGCCTCTCGTACAGCGGCTAGAGGGTCTTCCACAGCCTTACCTGTGGTCATGTCTCTGATTTCGATGAAAGACACAGGAATGAGTCCAGGACCACCCAGCCGTGTGATAGGCTTCGCGACGAACCATTCCGGGTTCGACTGTGCGATAACAATAATCGCCTCGCCCTCTTTCGCGTCCAACTCATCCGGGCGCTCCGCGACAAAGTCGTACGAAACAATACCGTAGACACCGCCCTGCTTGCCAATGGACTTGCTCGCGCGGTGTCCGGGCATAGACGGCATGGAGACGGGCATGTTGGGGTTTGCGCCGTTGAGTCCACTCCCCCTCACAGGTCCGGTGTTTCTGGCAGGCGTGTGTGCTCCTTCGGCGTAGCCGCTGTCGTGTGTCGCACTCGCCGACTTGACAGATTCGGCGCTGTCTCTCACGGTCTTGCCAACTGTATCGAAGTAACTCACGGGCACCAGGCCGCGGGAGTTGTGCAAGGGATTGCAAGCCTCGTACCAGTCGGTGTCGTTTTCGCGGCTCACGACGTGCAGGAAGTCGCCGGCGGAGAATGAGAGGTAGTGAGCGGGTTCGCCGGCGGGCGCACTGTAGTCGTAGAGTGCTTTGATGACCTGCAGTTCGGGCAATACGAGTTAGCGCTGGCGGGCAAAGTGGCTGTTGTTGTCGCGGACGTGAGGTTACCTTCTTGGGCGGCTCGATGGCGATGGCGTCCTTTTGTGGGATGGAGGTCTGCACTGGTTTGGCAGAGTCGTGCTTGTCACTCTTGAGGGATCGTCGGAGCTGTTTGTTTGGAGGGTCACGGTCAGCGTTCGGAGGCCTTTCAGACCCCGGTCGGTCGCACTACTAGGGACGCGACACACCTTGACCATGGCCGGACCTTTGGGCAGCACTTCACAGTCGCGGAGCGGTGCGGGAGGCTTGGGTCGGCGCAATAAGCAATGGGTGCTATGGGTGGACCCGGCGTCGCAGGGTCTGCACTGTGCAGCGTGCAGTTTGTTTTGCGCGCGTTGGAGACTTGTCGTGAACCGCTCTACTCAACGTTCGCTGTTGAGTTGTGAGTGGTGCGCGGCGCGGGGTTTCGTGTTGTCGAGTAGTGGGAGTGGTGGTGTTTCCGCTCTGCGACGACGACAGTGCTGGTAGTGGGCGTTGTTGTTGATAGCGGTAGTGGTGCACGTGGCGAGACTGTACTCTGTGCTGAGCCGCGGCGGGAATGGTGAGGTAGGCAGGGAAGTCAAACAGCAAAGGCGGGTGGAAACGAGCGTGGTGGTGGTGAGTGAGACGTCGCTGTCGCTGTTGTCGTGAGTGAAAGAGGTCGTGTAACGTCGTGTCGAGTAGAAGGATGCAGGACAGCAGACTTGGGCAGACTTGGGTATGTAGCAGTGAGAAGATGAGATGGAATGGATTGCTGGCAAACTACTGCGACTGCACACGCACACGACAAGTCCTCTTCTCGCCGTACATGCTGCTGCCTCTTTGGTCTCTCGCACTCACGCACAATCTGCCCTCTCGCCCCAATCACCTCACCCCCCACACTGCCGCAAACTAAACTAAAGCCGCTCGAGTCCTGACGATCGGTGGCTTTTCGCCCTCGAGGCCCTGTGGCAGTGCTGTACCGGCCTTTGTTGTTGGTCCTCCCTCCACCAAAAGCGCGTGCCCACGTGGCGAGCCTCGTGCATTACCCTTACTGTCGTGGGATCCTCGTGGGAGATGATGGTAGTCCTCGTCATCATTCACGCGTCGAACATTTTGTTTCAGCCTTGCAATCAAACTGACAGAGAGCCTGGAATCGTGAGACGTAAAACAATCAAACAACGAGGTTCTGTAACGGGACGAGCTCGGCAAGAGAAACAAACAGCCCTGTAGCCCTTCCACAGTTCCTGTAAAGTGATTGGACGCGCGAAAATAATCCAAAAGGCTTGACAGCACCGAACGGTCGATAGTCTGAGTTTGTAGCGCCGTCCAGAAGAGCTCCACACCACCACCCACCACAAAGAACAGAAGCCGGCTGGTCAGGCGCTGTGAGAAAACAAAGAAGGCACCCACCAACGAACCAATCAACGGCTCGAGGAAAGAACGCTGAGGTCCAATCATTATGTAAAACATGAGATCAGATAATGATACCTATTCACTTTCCCCCTTCCTACCCGATTACATGTATCATCTCAGATAAATACAACTACCTTATCATTTCACGGCACTTCACACCCGGCCGGCCATCATCCTGCGTATCAACGTCAACACACATACGCATCGCAGCATGCACAAGCACACCTTCACCAAACTCAACCAATAACATTTCCCGGGGCAAAAGGAAAGCTCTAGATAATTCTCTCGTTTCGAGTCACACCTTTTTCTCAGGTGGAGAGCTTGCAGTTCATGCATATGCAGCGAGAAAGCTGTGCAGTAGTGCGACGTGGTCTCCGCCCCGCCGCGAGATCCGATCGAACGGTCACTGCTGCATGCGAACTGCGTCCCCGACTAATCATACAGCTTGTCGGTAGGTATATACATGTACAGTAAAAGGATACATGCGTGTGATTTATTTTCGGTGCAGTGTACGAGAATGGTGTATGCACATAAGCTACCTCAAGCACGCGACCTTTTAGGTGATTGGACGTAGCAATTTGTGTGAGACGATCGATTGTCAGCTCTGCTCGATTTAGCTCGGTAACTTATTTCAGCTTTGGAGCGATAGTCGTTCTGATCGATCGATAGCCTGGTCTCCCAAACAGTGCCGATGCATCTCTGGCACGCTTGCTGTGAACGGTTGACCCGCAGGATAAATATTCATAACATCATGTGACATGAACAACAGTAAGGTGATAATAAGAATTCATTGCATCTGGTAGCTGGTATTCCCAGTTTTCGATCCCCGTGCGCCATAAACCCAAATCCATCCCAGAACTTTCTGTTCGCCGTGAACGTTTTGCTGCCTTGCTGCCGCTGTCCCATGCCCCTTCATGTGTCGTTCGCCGCGCTGAAGGAGAGGATGGGAAACTGTTACCTTTTGGGTGGGAGCGTGAAGCTATGTCGTGAGGCGTGATCCTCGTACGGCGCTGACGCGTGATCGTTGCCGTCGCAAATCCTCGTCAGGAGCAAGAGGCATCGCTCTGGCGTTCTGCCTGAGGCCGCTCCGTGTACCGTGTAAGGTCTTGATGTTTTGCTTGAAAAAGCAAACGAGGTGATGGTGGGTGACTTGTGAAAGGGAATGCTGAAAAACAGAACGGAAGAGGATCGAGAGGCCATGCGGTTTGGAGCATGATGTGATGCTTGCCCGCTCCTTGAGTCGATCCTTGTAGGTCGCTCTGCAAAGGCGACCCGCGACGATGCGTAGCCTTGTGGCCTACAGCTTCTTGCCTAGCCCAAAGGGCACCAGAACTTCGCTGTAAGAGGTCGATGATACCATGTATAGCGCGTTATCCAATGTTGTTGGCCGTCCAACATTGAACGTCTCGTCGTATGGCAAATTGTGGTCGATGCAGAGAGATCTTATTTCTGACCCTTGATATCGACAACGCTGAATGCCGCAATCCTGGCAGCTTCGAATATGTTGCCTGCCTTGCCTGCCAGGAAACGAACGCGGCCGTCGCCCTTACGCTGGATCAGGTGCTCACCACCATGATCGCAGATGAACTGGATGCAGTTGCGATGGCCAGCGTCAGGATCCTCGTCTTCGCCTTGGAATGCAAGTCCCTCAACAACCATGTCGAGGTTGGTTTCTGGCTTGTACCTGTGACAGTATCAGCATCTCGCGTATGTGCAGCAAGGCTCGGGTGTTGACTTACGATCTGCAGATGGTCGACAGAGCAGCAAGGCGTTCCCGCGCGACAATCATGTCTAGGAGGTATGCGCCAAGGTAGGGGGTCTGTTGGAAGAGTCGGAAGAACTTGATGTAATTCCCGCTCGCTAGAGCAGCGCGCACTTGCAGAGCATGTGCCACGCTTTCCATTCGTTTTTCTGCTGTGGTTAGATCCGCAAGGACATCATTCATGTCCGTCCGGTTGCACGTGTAGATGAAATACAAGATTCGGTACGCTGTGAACTCATCGCGTCTGCCGCTCAGACCCATCCTATACAGTGCACGCAGCTGCGTCTGGCACTGATTGTACTCACCAAGGTCTCCTATTTCCAGGGCAATCCGTGCATGGGCTTCGTATACGCGCACTGTGAACTCGTTTTTGATATGTTGCACGGTCAGATCCTGGCGCAGGGATTTGAACTGGTCACAAGCATAGGAATACTTGTGCTCAGTCTTCCACTTCTTGCGGAGGAGAACAAACATTTCTTCCAGGACAGGGAGCGGTCGGACCTCCTCGGGCTTTGGCGCGGATGTCAAGCGGAAGTAGTTCTTCTCAAGCTTCTGGCATGTGCCGACCACAGGACCGGTCGGGTTTTCCACCTGGGCAGGGGAATCGTCACGTGACTTGACTGGGGAAGACTCGGGAGAGATGTGTCCAAAGCGTTGCCTGCGCCTCTCCAGTGCCTCGTTGCTCTTAGCATGGGCCATGTCGGTCTGCAAGGCCTTCGCCTTTTTCTGTTTCTTCTCTTGGTTCTTGCTCTTGCTGGTGATGCGTTCCTCAAGCCCGCGCTTGTTCTTCTTCCAGGGAGGTGTCACAGGCTCATGTTCCGGGACATCGAGATCTGCGCTCTTACGCTTCTTGCTAGGGTCGATGGAAAGGGAATGGGAAGAGTAGCCGTTCATGTTAGTGGATGGTGCGCGTTGCGCGTAAGCGGCCTGTTGGCGTTCTGCGATGATCAACTGCTGCGGCGTGGGGTATGTGCTCCAATCTATGGTGTCGATTTCACCGCTCGCTTGCACCTTGGGCAGGAATGTAAGGAGATAAGCGCGCCACTCGGAGTCAGGTATGCCCTGGATCGCGTTCTCGGGTGCAAAAGCGCGCTGGACCCAGTCTCTAACTTCGGCCTTCCAGGCGGCTTTCGGTGCTGGTGATTGTGCTTGGGGTTGAGTTGGAGACTGTGCTTGAAGTTGCTGCTGTGGTGTTCTTTGTAAAGTGTAGCGTGCTTGCACTGGCGTGAAAGCCGGTTGCAGGGAAGCCATGACGTCGGATTGTGCGGGAGATGTGCGAACGATGCACGTGAGAACTGCGCGATGAAGACGTGAAAGTGTTGTGGGTTTCTCGTGTGAGAGGACGATGGGCAAAGGTGTGTCGATGAGGGACGTCAGCAGATGTCGGTGAGGTGGGAAGTAGAAGAGCAGGCGACGCTGGCCGGGCAGACTTGCAGCGGCAAGCGCGTGGGCCTTGGCAAATTGGCTTAGTCACTCCCGTGACTGTGGCTTTGACTTCAGCATCGCACGCTACATCATAGAGCCGCGTTATCTTGCGACTCAAGTCTCGGGGCCATTTGCAAGAGATCTCATTCTTGCTCTTCACTGTCTTGTGACTGACCACGTGGCGTTTTCAATACCAGACTTCAAATACGATCTTGTTCTTCTAAACATCATTTCTGCACAGGCAATCCCGGTTTCGGAAGCCTGCACCCAAGGCTTCGAGAAGCCCGAGACAATTGAGTCTGGCCAATCCCAACCGAATAACACCACCTTCTCAATGTCTACATGTTCCTTCGTCAACTAGACCTCACGACTGCGCTCCGGCCTGCCCTCTACGATGATGAAACCCTGCTCTTCGTACAAGACAATGTCGGCTTGTACGATGGCAAATACAAGATCCCGAATTACCAAAACGGGCAAGCCTATCTGACGTCGCACAGAGCGTGCTATGTCGATAACGTCGAGCCGAGGAAGTACTCTGTCGCGATAGATCTTAAGCAGATTGACCGCACCGAGTCATACGCCGGCTTCCTAAAGTCCAGTCCCAAGATTACACTGTTCCCCAAGGCATCCAAGCGAACATCACAGGCAATCGCGAGTCCTGTGCCTCGTTATGGTTCGCCTGCGGATGCTCTTGTTAGAACACCTGGCTCTCCATCACGATCATACGCTCCATCGCCGGCTCCCGCACGCGACATCAATGCCACCTGGATATGTCCTATATGCGCTTTTTCAAACAAGGTGCCTCCCAATTTTGATCCTGCTACGGCGAACCAGCATACCACTTTACCGGCATGTCAGGCCTGTGGCATCCAGCCTCCGTTGGTTCACATGGTCAAAGCTGCCATCGCCGCCATGTCAGACAGACCTAGTGGTTCTTCTGGCAACATCAACTCGTCATCTCGAGGTTCCATGGATCAGGAAAGCTTCTTCAATCAAGACGCAACATTATCACCGCGGTCTCAAAAAAGTAATGGCAGCCTTATCTGCTCGAGGTGTACTTTTGAGAACCACCCATCGCTCATAGCGTGCGAGATTTGTGGAGCCTCGTTGACAGCGGGTGGCGACAGGCGCTCACAACTGATCAAAGAGAGTTCTCGACGACCTGAGTCTCCAGGGCCTACATTGAGTGCAGAGTCAATAATCGGGAATGATACCATCGAAACTATCAAGTTCTCCTTCCGAGCAGGTGGCGACAAGGTGTTTCTGGAGCGGCTCAAGGGCGCTCTGGTCCAGCGAAAATGGCTACTCCAAAGTGCCCCGCCCGTGCCAACACCCGCTGGGCAGATCAACAACGATCCCACGGGTGTTTTGAACGGCACTGGACATCCGAGTGCTTCCTCTCCTCGAATCGTAGGCATCGCCGGTCTAGAACGTCGTGGTGCCCAATTACGCGCCAACAACCAAGCCGTCATCGGCAGTGCCTTCGAGGATCTCGAAGCCCTCATGACCTCCGCCAAAGAAGTAATCGCCATGGCCGAGCAGTTCCGCGCCCAATCCTCATCAGCCGACTCACTCACTCCCGAAGCCCGAAGTCTACTAAATGAGTCGGCTTCAGCGCTCGGACTGACCACCACCAAAGACATGCTCGGCACCGGCTCGACGGCGGAAAACTTATACGTGACCGAACTCTCGCGGAATTTAGCAGAGTTTCTGACAGACGACCGCCGCGGTGTGTTGAGGCGTGAAGGCGGGATCGTCTCGCTCGTCGACCTCTGGGCTGTTTTCAACCGCTTGCGCAATGGCATTGAGCTCGTCTCGCCGCTGGACTTTGAGAGAGCCGCGAAAATGTGGGAGACACTGCAACTACCGATCCGGCTGCGACGCTTCAAGTCTGGCTTGCTGGTAGTACAGGAGCGGAGTCGGACTGATGAAAAGACGATTGCTTCACTGCTTACGTGGCTTCGACAGTCCGTTGCTAGTGGCGCTACTGATCAATTGACCGGGCAGCTGACTGCGATACAAGGCTTTGGTCGCAGCATCACTGCACAGGAAACGGCTGAGCGCTTTGGCTGGAGTGTGGGCGTTGCGAGCGAAGAGCTTGAGATGGCCGAAGACATCGGTGCGCTATGTCGCGATCAATGTTTAGACGGTGTCAGATTCTGGGAGAACCTTTTCCCTCAGTTTGAAGAAGCAATGATGCAGCAGAACAGCGCGGACATGATTGGAAATCTAAGCATGGTAGACGAATGAAGTCATTCCCGTTTCTATTGGACAGAACCTGTCATCGATGTACATAAATATGACTTTCGTAAGAGACGGGAACATGCAGGTACACACGTGAGGCCTACCCGTTTCTACATGCATGCATTATCACATCAGCAAAATCAATCATACACTCATCTTCATCGCAATCCCCTTATGAGGCTCATACCCAACCACCTTGAAGTCCTCCACCTTCCACCCATCAATACTGCACCCAACCTCCTTCCCCAACTCCAACGTCGGGAACTCCCTCGGCTCACGCTTCAGCTGCTCCTCCAGCGCCTCCCTATGATCCATGTACACATGCGCATCTCCCATCGTATGCGTCAAGCTTCCCGGCAACAAATCGCAAGTCCGAGCCAGCATGTGCGTGAGCAAAGCGTACGAAGCGATGTTGAAAGGCACTCCCAACCCCATGTCGCACGAGCGCTGGTAAAGCAAAGCGTGCAGCGTGCCTTGCTTTGATCCATCCGCGCGCGTGGGAGCTGACTGAGGGAAGGAAACGTAGAACTGCGCGAACATGTGGCAGGGAGGGAGGGCCATTTTCTTGAGGTCGGCTGGGTTCCAGGCACTCAGGATAATCCTACGATCGTAGGGGTTCTCTTTCAATTTACAAACGACTTCAGCCAGCTGGTCGACTCCCTGACCGCTGTAATCTGCGTGGCGATCCTGGTACTCTGCGCCGAAGTGACGCCACTGGAAACCATAGACGGGTCCTAGGTCGCCTTCTTCGCGGTGAGACAAGCCGACAGAGTCGAGGTACTGGCGCGAGGCATTGCCGTCCCAGATTTTGACGTTCTGGTCTTGCAGAGTTTGGGCGCTCGTGTCACCGGAGATGAACCAGAGGAGTTCGGCGAGGACGGCGCGGAAGAAGACTCGTTTTGTTGTTAGGAGGGGGAGGAGAGGCGTGCCGTCGGGTTTTGAGAGGGCGTATTTGTGTTGGGGTGGGAAAGGGATGGCGAGGGTTCCTGTGCCGGTGCGGTCGGGTCGGTGCTCGCCATTTTGTAGAATGTCACGGATGAGGTTTAGGTATTGGTATTCTTCGTGGTCTTTGTTGGTGGGAGGCAAGTGGTCGTTGGATGTGGTTTTGGCTGGCTCGAAGTCGGCTGCTGCGCCGTTCATTGAGCTTTGTTCAATATTTGTAGAAGACATTGTGATTCGAGTGTGATCTGTGAGTTTTCGAGGTGGTCCAAAAATGGTGTCTTGATATTCGTGTTTTGTGTTTGCAACTCGTGTCAGAGAGACGCGTTTCCACTTTACGCGCGTGGCGACCACACGATTGGTCGGCCGAACGTCGGACGCAGGCATCAGGCCAGAGGAACATATCTCTTGGAAGGCAGACTGACACTGACAAGAAACAATTGTTTCCATGATTTCGTGAATGAGCTAGCTCGTGGTGCTGGAAAAACACAGGCGATCAAGAGCTTGATTGACGATATATCATGTGGACTGAGCAAAAGCAAGTCGGCCCTTACATCACTTCGACGATGCCGGCTCAACTTCAAGGCAGCCTTTGATATCGGTCTCTGAAGATGGTGTTCACTCGACTGGGAATTCGCTAGAGAGCGTACTAGCACGATAAATTGATTGGGTCTCTCAGAATCATCTGCATCACGCCAACGTAACCACCAACTTCTTTGCCGACACGCCTTCCCTGGACATGTCAAAGGCCCTCTGCACGCTCTCCAGTCCCTTGCCAACGACATAAGGCTCAGGGGCGGGTGTGAAGGACCCAGCGGCCAGAGCCTTTCCAAGGAACTCGTACACACTGCGACCGACCTTGTTGTCACGCAGGGTACTTCCGAAGACGACATTCGACTTGATGCCGTCAGGCAGGTCCGCAGGCTGCACAGAGATGTTGGAGACGAGTTTGGCACCTTCGGTACGCGATAAGACCTCGACAACGGGCGCAAGGGAGCCAGACACTATAGCCAACCCGCCGGCGCAGGACTTGCCGGCAAAGGCGGCGACGATCTGGTCGATGATGTCCGCGGCGTGGTAGTCAAACACATCCGCAGCTCCAAGCTTCTTCATGAGGCCAAAGTTCTTGGGCGATGCTACGGTGATGACTTCGTAGCCAGAGGCAACGGCTAGCTGGATGGCACTGCATCCAGCGCTCGAGGCGCCACCCCAGACGAGGATGGTCTCGCCGGTGCTGGGCCGAGCAGGCACGGTGGGAAGCTTGAGAGCGAGCTGGTCTTCTTGGTACAGGGCGCATGAGGCGGTCGAGACTGCCAGCGGGAGCACGGAAGCTCGCTCGTAGGAGATGCTATCGGGGATAGGGGCAGCCATCAAGTCCGATACGATGGTGTACAACTGGAAACCCCCTTCAGAGGTGTTGTTGTTGGTGATGTTGATGGCATGGGCCACGACACGGTCGCCTTGCTTGAAGTCATCCGCGCCAAGTCCCACCTCAACGACCTCGCCGGCAATGTCGTTTCCGAAAATCTGCGGGTATGTCACCCAGGAGAACAGATCTGGTCCAAGAGTTTGCAGAGCTGGCTCGACTGGGTTGACCGCCACGGCATGGTTGCGGATCAAGATCTCGAAGGCGGCAGGGTGAGTGTAAGCGGCTTCCTTGACCTCCAGACTGGAGGCCTTCGGGGCCAACTGCCAGGCAGCGTAGTTCTGGGCGGTCATGTCGATGTGATGGAAGAGCTTACTGGACACGAGTTGATAGAGGCGGTCACGTTTCAGGTGTATGGTGTATCACTGTATGAGGTTGAAACAAGATTTCTAGGCCGGCTGAAGGTTGGTGTTGATACCTATAAGCATTCTAAAAGTGCGGAGATAACGGCAATAGTGGAGGACATCGCCGTCTGTGTAAGCGGTTGCCGATGTACCCTACATGTATCTCGCGTAGATGGTCAGCACACTGCATACATCACGGTAGGCGGTGCTGCATACACGACATCCTAGCCTCATCGACTTAGTCGTACAACCAAGCCGCGACATTGCGTGAATCCTCAGCTTTACTAGTCGGCGCATGGCGAAGTTGGCTGGGCCCTCTCTTCAGGTATTGTCCAGTGCCACATTTGCCGGTGATCTCTCCTTCGGCCCACACGACGGTGCCTCTTACGAGAGTATAGCGTGGCCAGTTGACAAATTCTTTGCCTTCGTATGGCGTGTCTGAAGTTTGGTTGGTTAGACAAAGCAGGGAAGTCGTCCAGGGTTGGAGGATACTGACAGTCGACGTTGTGGTGCAATCTGTCGTTCGACAATGTGAAGGGTGTGAACTTGGAGTCGGGGTACCACTGGCGCTAGTTGTTAGTACATCGTCCATAGAAAGTAGTGGTCGGTCGACAGGTTTGGCTTACAATGATAAGGTCGGCATCGGAACCAGGCTAAAGAAATGGTCAGTGTTTTGTTCAAGGTAGCGAGAACGTTTTGTACATACCATCAACGCACCCTTGCGAGGATATAATCCATACTAGTTCTAGATCAGTCTACAACTCGATCGAATATGAGTTCGAATACTTACCAGCTTCGCAGGATTTGTGGAAGTTAGCTCCACGAACTTCTGAGGTAAGATCCGTCCGCTGGCCAGTCCACCAGTGTACAGAAGTGGGAGTCGAGTCTCGACTCCTGGAATGCCATTGGGAATTTGCCGGAATGTGCCCGTTTTGCGCTGGATGAGGTCTTGCAGAGCCTCGTCGCGACAAGCTTCATCCTCGCCTTCCATGCTTTCAGGATGGTCGAGAACTCCGCTTGGTTTCCCGTGCGGATGGTCGTAGCGGAAGGGGCAGTGGTCCGAAGAGAAGATGGTAGCTGTGCCGTTGTGGAGAGCACTGTACATAGTCAGATTCATCAGGTCAGAGTTTCAGATGTTAATTGATGCATGCTCACGTGTAGAGTTTCTCATGTTCGGACGAATCGGGTGGCGGAGGTGGCGAGCAAACGTGCTTGCTGTTCTCGAAGCATGTAGGAGAATGGAAGCGTTTCTGCGGAATTGTCAATAAGATCCACTCGCACTCAGAGCTCGGAGGAATCTTACCAAATCGTCCCAAGTCAAGTTGAGGTATTGAGGACACGTCTCGCCATATACTGGCAGACCCTTGCCTTGCGCTCTGCGGATGTTGTCCATGCCGAGCTGGTTTACTTTAGTTACATGGATCATTTTTTGTGGTGGATTGGACTGACCGATGAACCGACGTGCACGAACAAAATCGGATTCTGGATCAGCGTGGCCAGAGCGATGGCTCGGTTCGTAGCTTCTCCTTCGACGATGGGTGGACGAGACAGGGCATGGAAGTACGGCTGTACCATTCCCCGAGCCTCAAGCTTGTCTTTTCGTACAGGTTCGATCAGTAAGTGATGCACCAGGTTTGAGGCCAATACATCATCGACGTACCTGTCAGCCATTCGATGGCGTCTCCGTTTTCCGCATGTATCATCTGTAGTCAACGCATCAGCCAAACGCCCTCTTGATAGTGGCATAAACGGGTCCACCCACCGTCGTGATCGAGTTCTTCTTCGCGGCAAACATCACATCGAGCAGCTGTCTGTCGGAAAGCCTTTGTGTCTCGTAGGTCAGGAAAAGCTTGCAGCTCGTCACACCCCAATCCTTGACGAGCAAAGGAAGATCGTTTTCAAGCACGTCAGCATCGTTCCGCACGATGATGATGTGGAAGGCATAGTCGTTGTAACTTCCTGTAGCGTCGGCACGCTTGTTGTAGCGCTCTACTACGCCGATCAGGCTGCGATCGGCCTCTGCTCGGGTTTGGGTCGCAAAAGTGATCATGGTGGTCGTTCCGCCAGCGATGGCACTGCGAGATCCAGTCTCGAAGTTGTCGGCACATTCGCCGCTGAGGCCGTGGGCGCCGGCCTGAAGGTCTTGACAAAGATGGACGTGAGCGTCAATGCCGCCGGGCATCACATATGCTCCTCTGCAGGTGTTGACTCAGCTGGACGCTCACAAACTGACTGGCGTTTGGAACGTACTCTGCATCGATGACTTTTGCAGACGCGATGTCCTCTTCAGAGAACGAAGTGGCGAGCGCAGCAATTTTACCATCCTTGATCCCTATATCGCAGACGCTGCGAAGGAGGAGTCAGCGGCGCACTGTGGAAATGACTATACACCCTCACTGACCTAACATCACTGGCTGTGACGACATTGCCGTTGCGGATGATCGTATCGTATGTCGGAGCCATTGTTGCTGTAAAAGTGTCTTTAACGCTTGCAGCACTTCACAACACGAAGACCGAAGACGGCGCTGTACACCTGGGAGAGGTGGGTGGACATGAGATCAACCGCACTGGTGATAAGACAACTTCGTCATCTGGCCGACAGGGCCGATGAGGCCGACGAAAGATAGCTTAGGCAAGCGAAGAGTTATGCCATTCGGACCTTAGTGGAATCGAAGCGAGTTGGTTGATGTCCTGCCTAAATTTGATGGGTCGCTTGAACCTGCCAATCAGAACGTTGGAACCTTGTGCCTCGCGATAAGATATAAGATAAGGGATAAGACGTAAAAATGGCAAAAATGGATGGTCAACTGTGATGACTAGGTACCTATCTACAACATTGAAACATGTATCCCTATGTATATCCATGGTCAGTCGAGTGCCTGCGTCGTGTGTGATGAACCAAGAGCAGATGAATGCTTTGTCAGCGTCTGGAGCGTCTAGCGCGAGGAAACGAACGCTCTCGGAATGGTGACGCCCACAACTTCGCCTCTTCTGCCCAAGACAACACGGCTGACATTCGCGCGCAGCCAAGACGAGGCCGAGAGAGAAGACGTCCCAAGTACGCAGATCGGCCTACGCAGGACGACGCGCGCATGCTTGCGTTGCAGAGCGCGTAAACAGCGATGTCTCCCGGTGCACGACGACGATGGCACAGTGCAGTCATCGTGCAGACGCTGTCGTCAGCTCAACACCACATGCTCTTTCGAGGTCGAGCGCGATACGCGTCCAGAGGCGACACCCACGCCCTCACGAGTGGCCGAGATTGTGGTCGAGCTACAGCGAAGGTGTGTGCGAGTGATACGCCACCGTAACACACCGCGGACGTGAGACTCATGTACACAGAATCGCCAAACACGAGCAACGGATCGCAAACCTCGAGAATGGTGAGGCAGACCGTTCACGAGTGCAACATGAGCCGATGAAACGCACACGGGATCGCCTGCCGTCGCCGGCAACCCAGGTGGCGGATTACAGAACGCCATCCTCGGTCTTCTCTATGGATAGACTCGATCTCGAGGCCCCCATTGCCACACTTCGAGCGCTTGGTGGGATTGACCGAAGCCATGAATCGACAGCGCGACACAGCACGGCGTGTTCGAGCGCAAATTCCATTTTTGACCCTGTAGCGAGATCCATTATCTCTGAGGCTAACGCGCAGATGCTGATTGATATGTAGGCCGGAAACTCTCATGTTACAAGACTGACAGCAGGTGTTGACATAGCTCGCAGATTCTTCGAGCATTGTCACGGCATGGCAGTTCTGCTCTCAAAAAGCTCGCGTCGCAATGTTGCGGACATGAGGGTTTCGGAGCCTATGCTCCTGCTAGCGATATGCGCAGTAGGAGCAAGATTCTGGACCCCAGGCGATCAAGAGTACGTCTGCTCTAGAAGTCTAATTTTCCACCGTAGAACTTACAGTAGTGCGACAGTGCCGAAACGATCTCCATGGAATTCCATCCCAGGTACACAGAGATCATTGCACTACTCGATGCATTAATCTCTAGACTATGTCTCATGCCTAGCCTGGAAGACGTCAACCTGCAAACAATCCAAGTCATCTTGCTCTATGCGCAGTGGATGCCTTGTGGACAAGAGTTCGGGAAACCCAACTCGACCCATAAACGCCCAAGGAGCCGGTACAACGACGTGAGTGCCTACGCAATCCTCGGGCTAGCCCTACGCTTCGCCAAGGTAATGGAACTCGAGAAGAATGCCACATCTCCCTTCCAGCAACAGAACAAATCCGCATCAATCGGCGATGTGGACCGCCTGCGGGTCTGGAACAATCTTGTTACCTGCCACTACAACCTGATGCTAAACTCTAGGTTCGATGCGTCCGTTGATCCTACTCCCGCATCCAGCGCTTCTAAGCAGATGATCTTGCACTATGCTGCTCAGCAGCCCGAAGACGTACGTGTTGCAGCACTGGTCGAACTCAGCGTTATAGTCCATCGCGCGAAACGGAATGCCGGGACCCTGGCTCGCCTGCTGTTGGATGGTACAAGTCTAAGGAGGGCGAATACAGAGTTTGATGAGTGGGAAAGGACCTGGCGTCCCCTACTTTCCGAAACGGACTACCAGCGTAATTCCATGCCATTTACGTCGCTTCGATGGTATCGCCTGGCAATGAACAGCGCATCGCTAGAACCCTTACTCTCAGTGAAAGAGCCTCCCAGCTCGCGACCAACTCAGCTTTGGCGCTTACAGTCCCTCGAGACCAGCTTGACAGCTGCGTCGCAGATGCTGATGGCCCTGTCGACTTCGGCACCGGAGAGAATATCGAGTATCGACTCGCAGGATACCGACTCTTTCCCGTCTGGAGCATTCACAGAAGATCTTGTGGCTTGCAAACGTCTTTCCTACGCTGTTGACTCAACATGGATAGCACACACCTTTGCTGCTGCATTCTTGGTTCTCTGCTACGTTCGAAAAGTTGTAGACGGTAGGATACATTCTTTCACAGGTATAGAGGGCGAATTCTGACAAGTTACAGATAATCTCAGCATCTGCGTTCTGGCATCTTCAACGTCTCCACGCAACTGCGCACCTCTGCCGCCTTCACAAGACTCAATCATAGCCCGACTCATCCGATTGGCAACAGCAATCTTTGACGCCGTCTGCCAAGATGCTCCTTCACATCCCGCACGATGTTTCCAATCGATTGTTCACAACGCTGCATCATTGATCCTCGTGAACGGTGATGGGTTGCCCGCCGAATCCATGGATGATCTGACTATGCAGTCTTTGGCGCAATTGATGGGCGAACCAGGGCTCGAGTGGCCAGGAAATCTGTTCGACATGAGCATGGAGTTCCCCATCGACATGAACGGAGGCCCTACTATGGGTTTGCAATTTTGATTTCCGAATCCGAGGCAACACCAAAGATCAGAGCTTGCTGTGCCGAGCATTGGCTCCGTGTGTCTTGCGGAAATCTTTGATCCTGTTGATACATTGTCAGCACAATTTGCTCGTTTGTCGGTTCATCTCCATGCAAACGTACGCTTCCTCGTCAGCGACCTCGAAAACTACGTCCTTTGCGCCTTCCCAAAGGACCAGGTTTCCAAGTGCGTTCAAATTCTCATTCCCCTCTTTGATGGTGAGGAAATGGTTCGCAGCCAGTACGCCCATTTTGCTGGCAAAGTGGACACCTCCGTAGCAGAAAAGAATCTCAGTCTCTGAGTAACCGCCTGGGTAGAGTAGAACCTGTCCGGCGTTGGGATGCGAGGTGTGGTTTTCGAAGCCGACGTTGAACTTTTGGTCGCCGAGCGGGATCCAGAGAGCTTCGCCGCTCCAACGGACATGGATCAATTTCTGTCGGTATGGAAGTAGCTTCTTCATCTGCTTGACTGTCTCTGGCGCTGCATCCTCGAATGTGGCTAGGAACTTGTAAGGGCCCGCCGTAATGAGGATTGTATCTGTTTGCGACATGGCTGCGATTAGTTCGGGCTCCTGCGTGGACTTGTTAGACGACTGTCTGAAACGAAGATGTTTTCCTCAAATGATGAGTCAAGGTTGTATCGGCCAAGACCAGCAACATACTGAACTCTAATGTTCTCGGTTAATGTCGCCGGGTACGAGGCGCGGCCTGGGCGGCTCGTCAACCGACATCGCTATCAGCGTTCCTATCGGCTTAGTCCTGACTATCGCGCCGACGGCATCTTGCCCATACTCAATAACGCACGATTCGAGGCCTCTGATCTATATAGCAGCCTTATTAAAGCTAGAGCTAAAATGTTGTCAACACTATCGATACCGTCATGGACTTTTCCACTCGCGTACACAAGTTCCCGACGACGTACCAAAACACTTGGCCGTATCAGAAGGATCGATCAGAAGCAGGTCTTGAGCCTTTGCAAGAAGGCAGACTGACTGTCAGACCGATTTTGAACTCTGGATCATCCGTATTCGGCGCCGAAGTGTTTGGAATCGACTGGAGTGAAGCTGTTCCAGAAGATATCGTATATCAGGTGGGCGATGTTACAATTCTTGTACACAACAAGCCAATGCTAACACTCAGCAGCTTGTGGAGTTACAAAACAAGTATGCTGTGATCATCTTCCGCAAGACCGGGCTCGACAACGCGCGCCACATTGCCTTTTCCCAGCAACTCGGAGATAAACTAGAAGTCAATCCATTTTTCTACGGCAGAGAGAATGACCGCTTGGGCGAGCCTTTCTTGTTCGATGTTGCAAAGTATGTCAACCTTTATATCGTTTCGTGGTAGCAACTGACAAGATCTCCCAGTATCGAACTTGATGGATCTCTCGTGAAGCCGAACAGTCGCCGTTGGCATCACAGCATCGGCAATGCCCTTTGGCATACCGTAAGTCGTAGTTCTTGCATGTCAACACCTCCGATTCATCAGTTCGTCACTGACTACTCTGCAGGATTCCTCATACCATCAGCAGCGATCCAAATACTCCATCCTTCTCTCCCATGGAAAAACTGAAGGCGCAAGCATGTGGACACATTTCGCCGACACTCGATCGGCATACGCGGATCTACCGGACGAAGAGAAGGCAGAGTTGGAAGACCTGATCGTCGAACACGAGTAAGGACCGTCTCCCTTCGACGAATGAGTTCACAGCTGATGTTTCCATTTGTAGCCTGTGGCACTCGAGAAAACTCGCATCTCCGATCATATACGGCCAGCCAACAGCTCGGGAGCTCGCTTTGAAACCCCCGGCGCATTACAAACTTGTCCAGGTCGTCCCGGATGGCCGCAAGACTCTATTCCTGGCAGCTCACGCCAAAACCATCGTCGGCCGATCGTTCGAAGACAGCCAGAAGCTGATCTGGAAGTTGATTGATCATTGCACTCAACCAAAGGTGAGCTCATTGTTACAGCATTCACGAACATGTCCGCTGACAACATCCCAGTACGTCTTCAGCATGGAATGGCTGGATGCAGGCGATATGGTCTGGTGGGACAACAGGTAAGGACATCTCTCGTATCTGAGGGACAATGGACGCTGACTACAGATTCCAGGCAATCTATGCATCGAGCCAACCCTTACACCGAAGAAATGTCGGCCAGAGATGTCAGACGCTCGACGATCATAGACGATGGTCCACTGGCTTTTGCAATCGACCCGGCCGGACTTCAGAAGCTCTGGTGTTGTTTGAAGAGAAGCCATGAGTAGCTAGCCGATCAGTAATACAAGCTGTTGTCCTCGACATTCCACGCGAAAGTCTCAACCTCCTATCATCTGCCTTCAGTCATCCCAAGAAAAGATGTTAATTGGCTGTGGAGGCGTTTATCCTTTCCCGCGGAGCGAGACCGGAGGGCGACTAATAGACCGAACACATATATATAATGGTTCAGACAAGTCATCACGCATTTGCAATCTTTATATAAGCTTCCATTCTGATCTCGATCGCGGCAATATCCAATCGTAGCTAAATTTGCCAACACCAACCTACACATTCGTAGCCAACTTCTTCCAAACTCCCTTCAAAGGAGGGTCCGCAGGCATCTCGATAGAAGTCCCCGTAACGAAATCCATGTCGCTGTAATTGACCAACTTGCTCTTCTTCGCGAATTTGTAACCGACGAGGAGGACTGCAAAGAAAGGAATAGGGAAGTAGGTGGTGATAAATGCGGAGGAGTTGAAGTGGTGGACTGCGTGAGCGGACTTGTAAGCAACTTTTTTGAGGTCTGGGTGACACGCTGGACTTACTGAAAGTGCTGAAGCCGCCGAAGACCATGACGAAGATGGCTACTGTTAGACCATCTACTGTTGTTAGCTGGGGCTCAACTCGACGGTAGGCGTGGAACTCACAATAGCTCAGGTAGGGCTGGAAAGGCGCTTTGTATGGCAGGGTGTTGCGATCAATGCCTTGGACTTTGAGACCCTTGTGCCAGCGGAGCGAAGTATAGAGGATAGCGGTCCAAGAGATCATGCCGCAGATAGCAGTCATGTTGGAGACTGGAAATTCTTGGTTAGCTGTGCAGCCGTTACTGGTGAGGATCATGACTTACAATATCCAAAAGCAGTACCCGCCGACCCCGTGGCCGCAGCCATGAAAGACAAAAGCGAAAAGGCGCCACCCAAGAGAACACAGACCCAGGGCAATCCAGTCTTGTTGGTTTTCAGGAAGATCTTGGGTGCGTGGCCGCGGTATGCGAGACCGTACAATGCACGCGAAGAAATGAACAGATCGGCGATACCAGCTGACCATGCGCTAGTGACCAAGGCTGCGTTGATGATCGACGGAAGAACCTTGATACCTGCGTTCTTGATGGCAATGACGAATGGACTTTTTGCTGCGGCAGTTCCAAGGCTGAGGGATGGGTCTGTCGGAGAAACCAACAGACCGATAACAAACGCACTGCAGAGGTAGAAAACGACCAGTCTGATCCACACAGTCTTGATCGCACGAGGAACGGCTCGACGTGGATCGGCTGCTTCCGCCGAGGCAATGGCGGTGATCTCGGTGCCGATGAATGCGAAAGCCGCATTGATGAGGACGCTGAAGAAGCCGAGGAATCGACCTTTGGCGCCTTCTATGCCTTGATACTGCACAAACCCGCCAGTCTGATTCCAGTAACGGAAGCCAATAGCTTCACCATCCGGCCCACCGCCAGAAGTAATGATGACACCGACGATGATCAAGCCGATGATTGTGAGAATCTTGATCGAGCAGAACCAGAATTCGATTTCTCCAAAGACGCGAGTGCCGGCAAAATTTATCACAAGCACCACAATGAGCATGAGCCCCACCCACATCGCTGAATCGCAGATACCGGTAGTGCAAGTGCTGTTCGGGTCGCTCAATGGAGTCCAGTAAGAGATCAGAACAGCTGCCGCAGAAAGCTCGGCTGGTAAGACGACGATGTAGTTGTACCAGTATAGCCATCCCATGACAAAGCCGAGCTCTGGACTAACGAATCGCCCAGCGAGTGCGAACTGCCCTCCGGGGATCGGGAATTGAGAAATCATTTCTCCTAGCGCGACCATAACGGAGAAGAGGAGAGACGCCATGATGCAATATCCGATCAGAAGACCAGCAGGACCACCATGCTCCAGATCGCTACCTGTGCCGAGAAAGAGGCCAGTTCCCTATTCAAGGCCAGCTGTCAGTGATAGACGATTGTCGTTAATGTTCCAATTGACTTACAATGACACCCCCCAAAGCTATCATCTGTCTACATGCTGTCAGGGTACCGTCTTTCGAGACTAATTTCTGATTTACTTACACATGACGAGGCTTCAGTGTTGATGTTAGCTCGTGTAACATTGATACGTCAAATTGCATCATCTTACCTTGAGCGATCGCTTCAGTGTGTTGTCGGGAGCTGTTGAGGCATTACTTGCATCGCGCTCAAAGTCGATCACTTCACCTTCCGCAACATCGGTGCCACCCAACGACCCTGACGTCTTCGCAAAGACCTGCATGACCGTTAGTGAATGGCGAGAGAAAAGGAAATGATATGCAGCGACTGACCTTCTCGGATGCCATTGTAGCTTTGACGATATGTTTGTCGATTCGAGGATGAGGCGAAGAAGGCGGAGATCCACGAGACCCGCCATGTTATACAACTCTCCTATAACCTTTCTCAGTATCTTGCGGTATCTTTGTGGCTTCTGGGATTCTTGGGCAATGGCGGGTCGATCGGCTGGATGCCGCTTGTGTCGGCGCACCCCGGTCAAAAGCTTATCTTTGTGATGGCCGACCTGCCGATTAGCCTATCTCACCTCCCATATCTACAACCGTCCCCTACATGTAGTCGGCCAGTAAAGCCTTTCGTTTATTCGTGGCCCGTATCGCAAGCAGTTGACGAGAGAATGCCTCGAAATCTGGGTCCTGGCGTTTACGGGCCCTTGCCCACGTTCTTCGACGATGATCAGCAAATCAACTACGATGACTATCGCAGACACCTTCTGAGTGAGCTTCAATGTCTTCGAGGCATTTCGATCAGTCGCTGACGTTGCCTTTGCCTAGACGCTGCCTCACAAGGAATTAGTATGTGACATAACACTGCAATCGGACAGTCGCAACTGACAAGCCCGAAGTCCCTGTATTTGCTGGGTCATTAGGAGAAGCATTGCACCTTGTAAGGCCGAATATCAGGTTCTCACGAACGCAAACACTGACTTGTGAGAGTTCGTAGACACACGAAGAGCGCGTGACTTTGATTCGATTCATCAGAAAGACTCTTGACGAGAATGACTTTGAAGACCGGCCGATCGTGGCTGGTGTCGGCGGTTCATGTACGATGGAGAGCATCAAACTGGCCAAAGATGCAGCTGAAGCTGGCGCGTAAGTCGATGTCCTCTGTTCAAGCACACACGATCGTCAGTATCTAACCCGTCAATCCAGCGATGCAGGCATGGTGATTCTGCCGAGCTACTATGCTGCGAGCCTCAATGCAGATCAGGAGCAGGTGATCCAATACTATGTCGACATCTGCGAGAGCTCGCCGGTAAGTGTGTCCTGGTCGTTTGTCGAGTGCTCCAAGGCTTACGGTACAAATGATGAAAGATCCCCATTCTGCTTTACAATTTTCCGGCCAACTCCGCAGGCCAAGATATGTCTTCAGACGTGATCGAGGCTATCATGCAGCGCACGACGAATCTTTGCGGCGTGAAGTTGACGTAAGTCGCAATTGGATGAGACCTGAACGAAGTCGCTGACAGTCTGCAGGTGCCCTGGCAGCGTTGGCAAGCTGATCCGCCTGAAGTCAACACTCTCGAGCGAGCAGTCTCTCGATGGAACCCGGCCATTCCATTTCTTGCTCCTAGACGGACTGATCGCGGATCTTCGAGCTTGGAAGGGGTGCAATGGCGATGGCACTGTCAGTGGAATCTCTAATTTTGCTCCAAAAGCGACCATGAGATTCTGGCAATTGTTGAACAAATCGAATCTTGAGCCGAAGGAAGTTGAGGAGTTGTCGCAACTTGAATCGGCTTTGTCCCGAGCGGATGTCCATGCTGTGCCGGCAGGCGTCCGAGGCATGAGTAAGTCCAACATACCGTGGACTCGACTGGGCACAGCTAATGAGCACGTAGAATACGCGCTGCACAAGATGCATGGCTATAGCATAACACCCCGACGGCCACTGCTACCTCTCGGACCAGCAGATGGCGATGGATTCATGGCCGTCTTGGGAGAGGTACTGCGCATTGAATCTACTTTAGCATAGTCTTATGGCGGAATACGAACTTGAGAGCGATCGAGGAGGCATCGCCTGATCATCGAATTATGCCGAGTCGCGTGAACGATCTTGACATCTTTCCGAGGAATGAAGTCCAACATGGATAAAAAAAACTGAGCAAATTGAAGGTAATGTGTGAGTGACAGCATGGTTTGTCTTTCTAGACGCGTGAATGCTTTCTCGGCCGGCCGAATGACGGTCCAATCGGAGAAGCCACTGTGGCGTTCATGGGTGGCGTTGTTGCAGTCGTTCACATGTCACCGCAACCTCGAATCCATACACTTGTCTCGTCACTGACCCGAATATCACTACTCCCCACCAACCCACTGACCGACTTAACCACGGCACTCATTATACACACACACACACCGACCGCCATCATGGGCTCCGATCGACGATGGTTCCAAATGATTCCCCAAATGCTGCCAGAAATCTTCATGACCGCAGCGAGCGTAAGTGCAACCCTTCGCGCATGCGCAGTTGCGCTTATAGTCGTGCTATACTGACGCTTTCCCAGTTCATAGCGACCGCCTATCTCGCTCGCCAGATCATGTCGCGCCTTGACCCCGAGGCTGGCGCAAAAGCCGAAGCACAGCAGAAAGCGCTCGCCGCCAGCACTCGCCTAAGGAGCATATTCAACGGCAAGGGAAAAGAAGACGACGAGGATGATTGGGATGACGAAGAGCGGACACCGGAGTCAGGTGGAAGAGTCGCACCAGAAGACCTCGTACTTTCGCAGTACGAGCAGACAATCGCGATGGAGGTCGTGAGCCCGAACGAGATCCCCGTCACCTTTGACGATATTGGAGGACTCGACGGAATTATTGAGGAACTGACCGAGAGCGTCATCTACCCGCTCACCATGCCCCACCTGTACTCACAACACTCTTCTCTTCTCTCTGCGCCCTCTGGCGTGCTACTTTACGGACCTCCTGGATGCGGAAAGACCATGATGGCAAAGGCGCTCGCGCGGGAGAGCGGCGCATGCTTTATCAACCTGCACATTTCAACTCTGACCGAAAAGTGGTACGGCGACAGCAACAAGCTTGTCGCTGCCGTCTTTTCGCTTGCGCGCAAGCTGCAGCCTACGATTGTCTTCATCGACGAGATCGACGCGGTACTCGGACAACGTCGCAGTGGTGAACACGAGGCTTCAGGAATGGTCAAGGCCGAGTTCATGACACATTGGGACGGTCTCGCCAGTTCGACGAAAGCGGACGGAAACCAGCGCATTTGCATCCTCGGCGCCACGAACAGAATCCAGGACATTGATGAGGCTATTCTCCGACGCATGCCCAAGAAGTTCCCCGTCAGCCTTCCCAACTCGAGCCAGAGGCGACAGATCTTTAAGATCACTTTGGCTGAAACAAAGCTGGACAAGTCGGTTGGTCTCAGTGGGACACCCGCTTTCGACCTGGGCACGCTGGTCCGTGTGAGCGCAGGTATGAGCGGCTCTGACATCAAGGAAGCGTGCCGCGACGCAGCTATGGTACCTGTAAGAGAACACATCAAAAACATGAGAAGGAGCGGGCAGAACGTCAGCGGCATAAGGTCAGAGGCTGTCCGAGGCTTGCAGACAGAGGACTTCTTTGGCCAGAGAAGCGCACAGAAAAAGTTCCCAGAGATCGAACGCGACGAGGTTGGCAGCGACGGAAGTGGAAGCGTTGAGGAGGTCGAAGAATTTAGCGACGACGAGAAGACTCGGGCGTAAGGAGAACTCGAGGATATGATCTCTACTCAGCCCTTGGCCTCTGCACAGCAAAAGTGCTGTCCATTATCGGCCTTACAGCGGGCATACGGCTGCGTTCAGCCGCGGCAAAGAATTGCCTTTGTACGAGTACGGAGAGATTTCAACCCAGCAGGCATCGCCTTCCATCTGGACGAGTCTGCATGTGGCGTTCAAGAACTTGGACGCGGCCGGCACACTATCAGCTTGTTGCCGCAAAAGCGCCACCAAGTCGTTGCGCTCTTGTTACTACATGCGTACAAGCCTTGGATACGATATGGTCGCCGCATCGGCACGGTAGCAGAGGACGCCAGATATCCCCTTTCCCGCCTCGGAGCGCCGGAGTAGTTGAACGAATCTGATGACTCTACAGTCCAGTATTTATTAATGCACATTACCTACAGACATACAGACATGCTCTTGTAGGTCATCTCGAATCCCTGGTTTTCCCCACGTGGTAAGCAGGCTGTGTATTGCAAAGTTATACAGCCTTCTCGCTTCCTCAGAGGTCAGCAATGAGGACAACTCAAACCTAAAATGCTGCTATTATGGCAGGCCGCCGCCATTTATTCTGCAATATATACAGCTGATGGTTCTGCAGAATTCATAACTTGTAACAACTCATGTCAAAGCGTATCGAAAAACTTCACGCGATTGCAACACCCAGCCCTTTCTCGCATACAGCCATACGAAGCAACATACACTTCTCGTCCCATCCGATTGACCACTCGACGTAGCTCCTACTAGCACTTTCAGATCCACGCTCCCACGACCAGTCCAAGGAACAAGTCAATCTTTTCAACAATGTCAACTCAACAGGACGTCCCCACCGTCAGCTCCGCAGCTACGGAGGAGTCAAAGCATGGCTCTACAACAACTACGTCCATGACATGAACGCCGCCGCCGCCACCACCAGCGGCGACCCACCCCCTCTCCTCTCTCGCGCCAAGTTCGACCGAATCCACCTGGCGCCGATGATAGCAGCTTTTGCATTTCCGTCAGTCCCACGCCCACCCAAAGTACACTCTCCCTCGTCCGAATCCGAAGCGCACTCCGGTGCGATCCGCTTGTCACAACACAACGACAACGGTTTTCCGGACGAGATCTTCGACCCCGAGGGCAGCATGCGGTATGCGCAATCAGAATGCTCCTCGGACGACTACTATATGATCGCCTCGGGTCTTGCGCTAGGCTGGTACGCTCGCGTTCGCGGTTCGAGCTTCTGCACCGCCTACGAAGAAGCTCGCTCGGAATATGCGGCGTTCGAGGGCTACTATGCAGATGTTGAGGATAATGCCGATAGCCTTATGTCTTCGGAGCGATCCTCGGTCTCACGCGAATCCTCAGGCACGTCGACCACAGAGACAACCTCGTCCGACTCCGACTCCGATTCCGACTCCGATTCCATAGCCTCCAGAATCGACAGTATAACCGCCTACCATCGATCCGAAATGGCGCACATAACGGAACGCGCCGCTGATCTCTCAGGGGAGAAGTCGGCCGCGACACCGCCACCATCTAAGACCATGGCCCAAAATCTCGAGTCCGGTCCGCACATCCGAGCCTGGACGAAACAAATGGATCACACGCATGCCCGCGAGCGCCAGATTGCGTGGACAGGTGCGGCGTGGGCCTTCCGAGAGGCAGACGACTCCAAAGAGAGCTACGCGGTTCTGAAGGGCAAGCTCGACCTGCTTCATGATAGGCAGAGGGAGGCTAGGAAGGCTCTTGTGAAGGATGTTGAGACGGCTTATGCTTATGATTTGGTGCTGGAAGGTGCGGTTTGTTGATATTTTTTGGCATAATGGTGTGAGTGATGCGCGATCGCCACCCTGCACGCCAAACACCGCCCTCTTCCACAACCGACAATATGCAACTCATCGCCGCTACCAATTTTCTCGCCATGGCCTCCATGAGCACAGATCAGTCTCCATGTCGGCCATCGCATCTCATCAATATTGCTGACAACCGACAGCTCTTGTCACCAAGAAGCCCGTTCCCACCGACTACGCCCCTGGCTCGTGATTACAAGCTGGATGACTTGGATTGACGGTCATGGAATGCAGATCATTTTAACATTAGCACAGCTCAGAATATTACTGATACACTCGAAGGAAAGAGACTGATTGTTCTAGACAATCTGTTTGCACATAAATAGGTGGCATTTCAACATTGTATGAATTATTGAAACCTTATAGCCTATCAACGAATCTTGTACAAACAAGGCTTGAGCGCCTTCGACTCGTCGTCCGTAGGCACATCGTCATTCTTCTCCTGCTCCTCAATGAACCTCTTAGACTGAAAGTTCGTAGGCCTGGGCTTACGGTGATCCTCAGGGATCTCAGCCACACCCTTACCCTTGACAGGCGCCGCTGACTTGGTGAACTCCATCTTGACGAACATCTTGTTTCTGAGGTCAACGCTGTTGTCGCCGTCCTTGAGGACGAAACCGCGGCGTCTCAGGACTTCGATGAAGCCGCTGACGTCGGTTGCTGGTTGCTGTTGGGCCTCGACGCCGTCAACTTCGGTTGCGAGAGTCTGCTCCTCGTGGGCTTCGTCTTGCTCCTTTTTCTTCGCTGCAAGCTTGGGAGCGAGCATCTTGGCCTTCCTCTTTGAGCCCACCGAGTGCTCGACCACCTTCTTCTTCTTGTCGACTCTGCCGAATCGTGACTTGATTTCTGCGACCCAGAGCTCGCCTCTCCAGTGCAAGATGCGGTATGCTTCTTCGATGAACGATATCCAGTTGGTTCCCATGAGCGCCAGACAGAAGATCGCGACGTCCGCGGATCCGTCCTCCAGTGGTAAGTTTGAGATGTCGGCCTTAGTGACCAGTTTCGAAGGCGAGTGCAGATCGAACGAGTGGAGTTGCAAGTTGAGTGACGAGATCTCGTTGGTGGTAGTCAGAGAGTGAGCAAGGGCGGCATCACCACAACCCAGATCGGCAATGATCGCTGTACCGTGCGTCCTAGGTAGAGGCTCCAGAGCACCATCGGACTCTGCGCCCTTGGCAGGCCTCGATTTCGAGCCCTTCTTGTTCAAGTACGACTGCTTCACTTTTCCGCGCGCTCGGATGGTGGCCACGAAGTTGTCGACCGGGTTTTGGGGCCAGACCTCGACTTGTTGCCTGAAGCCTGCGTGGTAGTCCTCGAACATTTCGGGGTTTGCGTCGAAGAGTTGTAGGGCGTCGGCTGAAGGAGCAGTGTAGAGAGTCTCGTTCAAGTGACGGAATCGCGCAGAGACTAGCTTTTGTCGCATGGCTGCTTGCATGGGTGTGAGCTTCGCCTTCAGAGGGAGAGCAGGCGGTTTGGGTGGTAGTGTGGCTACAACAGCAGCCGTCGTCTTTGCCGCGCCATCTTGCGCTGGTGTATCGGCCTTGTCGCTCTTGTCTTGCTTGCCCTTCTTCTTCTCTTTCTTACTGCCAGACTGAGCCTTCTCTGCGCCTCCTGCGACCTGCACATCTGCTTTCTTCTCGACAGGCTTCACACCATCCGCGCTCTGCTCATCGCGCTTCTGCTTCTTTCCTTCCTTCTTTTTCTTTTCCTTCGGTTTGCTGACATCCTTTCCTTCGACATGCTTGTCCCACTGCTTGCCTAGATCCGGCTCGTTCGCTGCTGCGATCTCCTCTCTTTTGCGCTTGAGGTTTGCCTTTTCAGCTTTTTGCTCGGCATTTGGTCCGTCGTTGACTTCCTCGTGTTTGGCGGCTTTCCGGTCCAGAGCGTCCTGTGCCTTGGAAGATTTGATTGGTTTGGTCTGCGGCTTCAGCGCCGAACTGTCGACTGCCCATCCTTTAACGGCGAACATTATTGCAGAATTGTGGTTGTGTATGTAAATTGTTCTTCACGAGATTCAGCGCATGCGCAAAGCTGCGACTTTCTTCGAGAAAGAACGCCGATCGCGCCAAGGCGCTTGGGCCACCGGGACTTCAGGGCAACTTCTGACTTCACTTCGTTCGAGACGACTTCACTTCACTTCACTTCGCTTCATTGCATGCCTCATCTGTCGCCTGAAAGTCTTCATACTATTATTCCTGTCTGGAGAGCCACAGTTTGATGCTACTTATATGCTTTCTACTGCGCATCTGTTGCTCCTGACCTCGTTCTCCAGACTACAGGACCTCTGTCAATCAAGCCTTTTGTACAATACGCAATGCATTCACCACGTCGTGCCTCTCGTCTTCCCCAACGAGAAGTCCCTCGGCGGACCGTGCTTCTTTCTGGTCTTCACTGGTCGGGCTTCTTCATCATCCTCTGGTTCTTCTCCTTCCTCTCCCTCGGCCTCATCCTGTATGTCTCCCTTTGCTGTTTTGTAGAACAACTTCTCAATCACGAGTTCGCCAGACTCGATCCGTCTCACTTCATCCGCCGATACCGAGCGTATGCTGCAGCGTGCAAGAGTTTCGGCGGGTGTAACAGTCTCTTTGTGTATCTTCCTCAAGTGGCCTTGGATGCCACGGCCGCCGAGCCAGAACTTGCCAGTGACACCTGACGCATTGCAGTGGCATATGTCGCATCTGAGCTCGAGGAAGCCGTTTCCGTTCGCAACTACGACAGGGCAATTGTCGATGGTGTACTTCTTCTTCCATTTCTCGCCGCTCTTTACTATGGGTGCGATTTTTATGGCCCCCGCCGTGCCTTGCTGGGAGTTCTTTTGAGTCGGGGGTGGTTGTGCCTTGCGCTTTGGACCCACCATTTCTCCCATGCTACGCTTGTTGATGGTTGGAATCTGCTGCCTAGGCTCAAAGCCAAGTACTTGTTCTGTGGATGCGAATCCGTCTTGAACGTCAGATCTATACTGTGGCTCGCGGCCCTCATAGATGTCTTCCAGTCTGAACCTGGAGCCCACTGGACCGTTCTGGAACGAAGGTTGTGTGCCATCACCGAAGGCATCGTGCTGCCTGCGCTCGGGGTAGGGTGCCGGTTCTGCACCTGCAAGGCCGCTTTGAAGGCGGGATTCATATGCTGGCACGTAGTCCGCGTTCTCGAGGATGACTTCCGGCCTGGCCCTGGAGCCTAAAGCTGCCGGGGCGCTGTGCACTCGAGATCCAAAGTCAGGTACACCGCTCTCGAAGTTGCCCCACGATCTGGGCTGGGAGCCATGTGATGGCCTCGCAGATGCGAGGCCGCTCTGAATTAGGGATCCAGAATTTCGCATGCCGGCCTCGAAAGTATCTTCTGGTCTGAGACTGGACCCAAACACCGGTGTCGCGGGCGATTGGTAGCTCCTCGATAAGGGTTGCTCATCGTCCCCGGGGGGGTCCTGCCGCCTTCGCTTTGGGACAGTCACCTGTCTCCCCTCGAGATCGTTTCGGGGAGAGAATCCATACTCTCGTCTCCCAACTTCGGCGTCGAAAAAGTGCTCTCGCTTACGCTTGAAACCAGGTTGCTGCACTTCAACTTCCTGTCGTGCAGGCACTCTTCTCTGGGGCGGCTCGTGACCGCTTTGGAACGAAACACCGGTCTGCCACACCTCTGCGCCGTTGAGTATGTACTCAGGTACTTCTATGCCTTGTCAGTATAATGGTTCAACACAGAAGACGGACACAAAGCCTACCGAATGGCTGCAACAATTCGTGGAGCATAGCGTCGTCTTTTGGGTCGATTCTCATGCCAATGAACATAGCAAGTCTCTGATGCTCTTATTAGCGCAGGTTTTCGTGCAAGAAAGGATCTGGCAACTCACATCAACACGTTCCATAAGCTCAGACTCGTGTTCTCTGACCCACCGTCCGGACCGCTCCACCTTTTGCGCGGACCTTCTCGATTCTTCCCTCGCATGGCGCTCGATGGTGTTCGGCAGACGGTTCAAGAGGATCATTGCATCCGTAATCTGCTCATCGACCTTGCTGAACGGTGAGACAAGATTGCGCGCGCTAGGACTGTGGCGGTCTGCTGGTGCTGCAGATGCTGCTGCCTGGTGCTCTCTCATATCTGCGGGATCGACTGCATCTGCCATCGCCGTTGCGTTTGCGTTTGCGTTTGCTAATGTACTTGTATATTGCTCTGAAGTGCAGGATGCGGTTTAGTATCGGCAAGGCTTATTCTCTCGGGATTCGAGTGGTGGTGTGTGGTTGTTGAGGTTTGCAAAGCGTGAGCGCGCGGTGCGACAGTAGAAATTGGCGCGTCACACGTGCTGCATTTCACTTACACCGGTTTGACTTCGGCCTGACGGGTTTAAGGCAGCATTCCGCACTCCCACCAAGCGCGTGCCAGTGTGAAGGAGAGCACAAGATCATACTCGCAAGAATATGAGTAGATGGTGACTCAGCTTTCGACTGGACCTCCCTACTCATACACAAACACCGAACGGACCAACCCTTCCCCTTCTCGTCCTTCCTACAACCTCAGATAACCACTCGATACCTTTTAGACAAGAAGCACCACGCCGCGCGATCCCTCGATAACTAAAACCCTCTGCAAACGATCACACTCACGATGGCGGAACCCGCAAGCGACCGTTTGCACATCCAGAGAGCATTGATAATGCTCAACCTGCAGCGCGCACAGGTGTTCGACACAACGATCGAGGGCGGCAACGATGCAAGCGACGAAGCTGTCCGTCTCTGGGTTGATGCAGCTATCGATGCGATCAACACTCGCCAATCGGTACGCGCTCTGCAATCTAAAACCGTACGGCCGACACTGACATGATCAACAGGCATTGGCTGCTTTCCTCGGCCTGAGCGAAACGACGCCGAGATCCCTCGCGCTAGAGACTCTTCTCGAGCCACTTGGTGAGTACTGCTCACTGTGCCATCTGCTCGATTCCATGCTAACATCAAGCGTAGTGCTACCGCAATCTCCACAGACAGCAGTCTTACCCCGCGCAGAAGCGTTGGTTTCTGGCGATCTAGGCGTCCGGTCGACCAGAGCCGCCCTCGACAATCTTCCGGAAGTGATGGCCTCCACCGAACCGGTTCCCTCTCGGTTTCGTGGGCCATCCAACGTAAAGACTGCTGGTAACGACAGCGCCCCGCCATCAGCCCGCAAGTCCAGACCCGCAAAAGTCGAAGGTCCCATCAAGCGCGACACCGGCGGCGTCGAAAATCTGGTCGCCAGTCCGACCATCATCAAGCTCCGGGACGGCTCTTACATCGAGATTCGGTGCGATCGCTGCCATGGCAATTCCTCTTGGGCCCATGGGACTTTCATCGCCGGCGTGCGTGGCTTACAGTCACACCTCCGCCAAGTCCATCAAGACACACCGGCGCCGCAGGTGTTGATGCAACGATGCAAGTACCGCGATGTGTCTGCAGAAGAAGTCGAGAAGATCATCTCGGGCGAGGTGAAGATTCTGTCCGTTTCTTGTCAGTCGACTGCCAACATTGGAATGGGCACAGAGTACGTGGGAAGCTCGCCTGTCAAGAAGCCGGCTGCGGTCGCAAGTGGCTCGCCCGCTGCCAAGAACCTCCTCGATGCCACCGCTACTACCAAGAACGAGGACTCTCCCTCCAAGAAAAGGAAATACCAGCTTCAAACGACGTACCTCGACAACTGCCACGTCGTCGTTCAGCCCGCCAGCGAGACAGGAGATGCCGGTTTCATCGAGCTACGCTGCGACATCTGCGGCGGCAACGGCTCTTTTGGAAGCGGAAAGCTGCTCTGCGGCGTCAGAGGCTTCAAAATGCACTTCCAACAGATCCACGAGGAGGCCCTCTCGACTGCCGACGTCTTGCAGCGCTGTTGTCATCGTGATGTTCCGCCGCAGGAAGTGCAGGAGATCAGGGCTGGTAAGGTTTCTATTGGATTTCTTCGTTGCGCTGGCTCTTCGACAGTGAGGCCGAAGTTCACTTACAAGAACTTCGATAACTCTCCGCTTACGTAGAGCGTAGATGATAGAGTGGAAGACTGTTTGTATGATAGGAAATTGTAAGAATTATGCATGGTCAATTGGGTCTCTCAGTGGCAAACATGACGTTTTGGTAGGCTGTGGTCTTTGATACGAGCTCAAGTGGGATCGTAGTCCGCTGAGAGTGCACAATCACTTGAGCAGGCTCTCAGCGGCAGGCATGACTCGTTCGTAGAAGGTCATGTTAGATACGAGCTCAATGAGAGTCGCGAACCGCGGAGAGTACCGGTCGATGGGTACCTGCTCTCAGCGGCAGACATGACTCGTTCGTAGAAGGTCGTGTTTGATACGAGCTCAATGAGTACCGCTGTCCAGGGAGAGTACCGATTCACTTGAGCATGCTTTCAGTGGCAAACACGACTTGTTCGTAGAAGGCGTTGTTAGATACGAGCTCAATGCGAGTCGCAGACCGCAGAGAGTACAGGTCGAAGATTGCGTGCTCTCAGCGGTAAAAATGGTTGCATTCGAAGAGGAATGCTCAGATACGAGCTCGAATGGGATCGTAGTCCACTGAGATTGCGGGTTCGCTTGAGCACGCTCTCGGTGGTAATCATGGCTTGTTTGTAGAACGTATCATTAGATACGAGCTCAATGTGGATCGCAATCAACGGAGATTGCACATCGATGTGAACATGCTCTCAGCGGTAACGATGGTCGGTTTCCAATAGAAACGCTTAGATACGAGCTTAACGATAGTCGAAAGCCACTGAGAGAGCATGTTAGCTCGGATGCTCTCTCCGTAGCAACAACAAGGAGCTTCGAACAGGAGCACTCAGATATGAGCCGGGAGCGAGACAAATACCATGGAGAGTGCAAGCCGGCTCGGCTATACTCTCATTGGTAACTACGTATAGGTCTCGATTCATCGGGTATGGCATGAGCTCGGAGAGAGACAAGACCATCGGGATACCAGATCAGCTCGGCTACACTCTCAATGGCAAATACGGCCGGTTTTCGTAAGGTCACATACGATATAAGCTCTTAGAAAACCACAAAGCATCAGCCTTGAGTTTGCTCTCACGACCAACAACATCTGGTTTTCGATCGATTGTATCGGATACGAGCTCGAAGAGAAATCATCGGGAATACAAGGGAGCTCAACTGATCTCTCACTAGCAACTTCATCCATTCCTCAATCGATTGTATCCGATATGAGCCCAGAAAACGCAGAATGGCTTCCTCTATAGACTGTGCATGCTCTCAATGACCATCCAAGCTCTATTTGCAGTGAACCTTTCAGGTATGAGCTCGGGAAAGATCGACGAACTGTGGTCATGACTACAAGAGCTCATAGTACCTCGACATGAGGTCTCCGTCCGCGTCGAAGGCGAGTTGAGTGGCGTCCGCTGCCATGAAGGCTGGCTGTGCGATTTGGGGATCCGACCATGAAGAGAGGCCAAGGAGAGAATGGAAGCCTAGTCCAGAGAAATTTATGAGTGGTGGAGGGTATTGGATATCTGACGCGTACTCTCGATGCTGGCTATAGCTATTCTTCGAGAGATCGTGTCAGAGATGAGCTCGGAATTGGAGACCATTAAGGGCGTATCAGTCGCTGCCTCACCTCTCGCGAACGCTTCATGAACCTCGATCACTATTGAGCTGATGTCTGAGATCGTCTTGCAAACGGAAGCCACGTTTGCTATTGAGAGTCAGTGCACTACACGTTTTATTTGCTTGCATTGTTCTGCTACACAGCATAGTGACAGGCTTCCTTCGCTCGCCATTCTCAATCTGTCCGCTCTGCCTACTCGTACAATCCAATCGCCGCCGATACACCAACAGAAGCCTTACCCCCTCAATCAGACTCAGACCCATCAAACGGCGGCGTCTCATACCCATCATCCCCCGGACCAGCCGCCTTGCCTTCATTCACCATCCTCGCAAACTCCTTTGTGCCAGCCTGCGGCTCCTTCTCCACGAACAGCGGCCTCATCAAATCCGTCAAACCGCCCTCGACAATCTCCTGTGCGCTCATACTCTGCATAGCAACCAGCTGGCGACGACGGTGGCCAATGACGACGAGCGCATTGCAGCGCACTTCGATGGCTCCGACGAGCAGCTGGCGGGCGAGAGCCCATTGCTCGGCCAGCTCATCTTCGCGGTCACAGGCGTCGTTCTCGAGGTCGAGGTACACTTGGGCTTGCTCGTCGAGCTGCCTATGGGCGGCAGCGATGAGGGCTTCTGGAGTTGGGGCTGTGGCAGCGGAGAGTGGGGGTGGTGAAGCGGTTGGGTTGGAAAAAGTGGGGATGGGGTTGTTGGTGGGCTGGGAAATGGACATGCTGGGGATGGGACGGTTGTTGCTGCGCTTGTCTTCACGCTGCTGTTCGCGCTCGTTCTGGCGCCTCTGGGCACGAGAAATGAGCTTGTTGAACGCCTTGTCAATCGCGGTCTCTGCTTGGGTGGGTGTTGGGGTGCTGTTGGTAGCGGACGTCTCCCTAGGCTGAATTCCAAACGGAGTGCCCGAGCGCTCGCGGATACGGGCTGCTTGAGAGAAAGCATCGCTGCTGGGGAGAGTGGCCTCTTTCTTCTCTTTCGCAGTGCCTGAACCGGTGGCCTCGCCGTTGGGGAGAGTGGCCTCTTTCTTTCCCTTCGCAATGCCTGAACGGGTGGCCTCGTTGCCGAGGTGAGTGGCCTCTCTCAATTCTTTCTTTTCTTTCGCTTTACCAGAAAGGGCGGCCTTGCTGCTGAGGAGAAGGGCCTCTTCCATTTCCGTGTCTTCTTCCGCCTTGCCTAAACGGGTGCGAGCGCTGTTTGTCTGAGGCATCGCCATACTGCTGTCGACGTCGCGATCTTGCTCGGCCTCCTCGGACTTGATTGCGTTGAGTCTGGCACGTCGAGCGCGTTCGGCGCGCGAGGTGAACGGCGAGAGTGTTGCACTGGCTGGCTCGCGCTTGATCGTTCGAGCTGGAGTGGCTTTTTCCTCGGATATAGGCTGAAGTGCTGGCAAGTCGAACGGGTTGTGTAAGTTGGGTGGTGAGAGTACTGAGTTGGCTGGCTCTCGTTCAATGGTCAAAGCGGAAGTGGGATTGTCCTTGCTCTCGGACTTCAGTGACGGGAAGCCGGATGGGGTCTGCGATCTGGATGGTGAGTCGCGTTGAATGACTAGAGCGGAAGCGGGACTGTCCTGACCCTCAGACTTCAGTGATGTCGCGTCGAACAGTGATTGCGAGCTGAGTGGTAAGAGCGCCGAATCGGTCTGCTCGCGTTCGATGGCTGGAGCGGGAGCGACTTGATCCTCAGGCACCGACTGGAGTGGTGGCGGCGAGCCGAAAGGGAATTGTGCGCTGAACGCCGACTCTTGTCTGACCTCACGCTCTGCGTCGCTACTCTGCTGGTCGACAAGGAACTGACCCTGGTTGGTTTCGATCGCAAAGTCGTCTGGCTCACCAAAGCTAAATTCAGGCTGACCGACGTCGGTCGCGAAGCTTGGGAAGAACTCTGACTCTTCCTCGCGGGTGATGTGAGGTTGAGCAATCGAGAGGTCTTCGTGCGGCTTCGCGAATGGCGGATCTTCCGTGGGCAGCTCCATCTCAGTGTCCATGTGGGAGTCACCAAAAGAGAATGGATCCGCATCGAAGTCGAAATCAAATGCAGCAAGGGGAGAAATGGTGGCTGGGGAAGAAAAAGAAACATCTCCGCCTACCATGGGTTCCTCCCTCATTTCGATATCTTCACTCTGCTCGGTCGCCTTGCTCTCTCGGGGTTGGGACTGGGATTGGGATTGCTGTGTACCTACCAAAAACGTGTGTCCGGCCGCAGGCAGTCGAAAGATCGACCTACCGATGCTTACGGGTTTGGGCTCCGGGTTGCCAACATCCTCCAAGTCATCAACATGGTCCATGTCGACATCCGGCGCCTCGGGCGGCATATCCAGATCGAGCTCTTCGAAGGGCATGCCGAGATGGTGACCGTCGCTGCTGATTCCCAGTTCAGGGGAGTCCTGTGGGACGAATAGCGGCGAAGAGAAGGCATTGTCGTTGTCAGCCATTATGGAGTGCGTGGAGGGTTTTGGTGGGTTATCTTGCTGAACGCGGTTGTGTGTGTGTGGTGTTTGAGAAGGGCACGCTCGCTTGAGGGAGAACTTTGGCGATGCATGATCGGAATATCACGAAATATAGTTCCTCCAACATGTGCAATAGGCAACTATAATCGCCATCATGTGATGCTGTAGATCAGGCAGCAAGAACGTGTTCACACTTTGTTTGTTGTACGTGTGAACGAACCAGCTCATGCGCCTGATCATTAGTGACATCACAAGTGAGATTATTGCTGACAATGACCTGACCAGGGCCGGGTGTGAGGTGGGTCATGTAGATTTTAGCTATGGACCGGTCGATGTTCGTTACATATAAAATACACTTACACTGCACAGCAAGTTCGTCTCCAAATCTTAGGTTCAAGATGGCCAAGCAACACCTCAGATAGCCCTCTGCCTCTTGCGGGTACCACTCTGGCTCGACGCCTCCGCGCGCTGGCTTCTCTTCTCTTGCATGTCGAGCACCAGGCTGAGCACGTCGAAACCGAACTGCGGGTGCTCCAAGCAGAGCCTCTTGAACTCCTGCTCGGCCTCGTGCCTGAGCACGTGGCTCCTGGTGGCCCAGAAGGCAGCCACAGGCTTCCTGATCGCCTCGTCCTCGGTCGAAGTCTCCTTGTACACGAAGCGCGCGTAGGCGATCTCGCCCTTGGCGGTAGATTGTGTGAGGTGGATCTTCTTGTGCGCAACACCGGCGAGTGCAGGCAGACCAAATCGCTTAGCAATGGTGTAGACGCGGGCGTGGCGGAGGAGAGCGACACCGCTGTCGTCTGGGCTCGGGACGGACGGGTCGTATTCCATGGTGTTGCCGCTAACGGTGGGGAAGTAGTCACCCTTGTAGATGTACTCCAGAACGGCAGCACAGGCGTCGATATCATCGTTGGGCAGTTCGATACGGCGAGGCGCGCCGGGCACGAAACGCTCAACTTCGCCCTGGAAGTAAGGCGCCTGCACGAGGAGGCCTTGGTGAGCGGAGAGCGTGGTCTGCGCATCGCCTGAGCCAATGACAAGCTCAACGATGGGTGAGCGCAGGTAGCTGTAAGGTAGATACTGTTAGTAGTGGACTCGATATCCATGGGCTGCATCCCGCTTACTCTACGAAGCCAACGCGCTCGGTAATGGTCGGCTCGATATCTTCCAAGCCAGCCTCGTCGCCTTCACCGGAGCCGCCAGCCATGCTCTCATCGACGGTGATGTCGGGCACGTTCTGCATCTCGGTATCATCCTCCTGAGGAGTCTGGGTGTCGACGACAACCTCCGGGTCGGCCATTGCTGCTGGTGGTCGCGACTACGAGCGATGCGCCGGGTGATCGCTTCTAACTCAACGCGTGAGGTAGGACTCAATGGAGGAATATACTACAGTTTAGGGGGTAGCATAACTCGAGAAGGTTGTTGCGATAGGGCGAGAGGTCTGTGGTGGTTGTGGGAGCGAGGATCGGTGGATGCGACGCGTGAAGCTTGAGACGGAAGCTGAGCTCTTCGCGACACCAAGCCCACACACGCGCACGGCCCCCTTCGACACCCAATTACCCTGTTCCTGACGATACCTACTGCAAAGTACCTCACTAACCTATAGAACCTTTTCTTCCAATCCCTGACCGCTGGGTGATGATGCCTTGTTCACTCCCCAGCATCTTACAATCGAAAGCTCTGTGAGGTGATTCAGATCCAGCACAAAAACCTCTTCCCTAAGGGACAGATAATACCACAGGTAAAGGTCACGAGAGAAACAGCGCCCGGAGTCTAGAAAACTTAGATCTTGAGGAGGTGCTAATGGGTGAACTCTCATGGATGGTACAGTGATGGTGAGAGTGCTGTGATCTAACTCTAGCAAGTGCCTCTCGGCTGTACAATCAGAGCTCCTGAGGTACTACCTAAAGATTTCGAGATAACTCGAACCGGCTGTGCCGGTGAGAGTTATGTGCTGAGCCAGAAGCTCTCTCCCATGCGCACAAATTTCAGAGGTACTACCTGAAGACTCGAATTTGTTCTGATCATACAATGCCGGTGAGAGCGCTTTGCTTTGAGAAGTGGCTCTCCGTTGTATTCAAGAATTCAAGAGGTACTTCCCCGGGACTTCGATATCGTTCCGACCGTACTGTGCCGGTGAGAGTGCTATGCTCAAACAAGTGGCTCTCTCTGATGCTCACATATCTTAGAGGTGCTACCTTAGGACTCCTAGTCGTTTTGATCATACTGTGCCGGTGAGAATGCTATACTCAAGTAAGGGGCTCTCTCTTATACTCACGATTTCGGAGGTGCTATCTAAGGAGGTCGAGCCAACATTCATCCATCACACCAGTGAGAAAGCGGCTAAGAACTCCCTCCATCTCTCCAGCATTCTATCCGATTCCTGCACCAGCGCTATTCAGAAGCCCTCCAGACACCATCAGCACCGCAGTACTCCCACTTCTGTGCCACCGTATCGTAGCGCTTGAAACCCTTGCGCTCATTGTCCCACTCGGTATTGGTGTACCTGCCGCGACTTGCTGTTGCTAGTGCTGGACTGGATGGCTGCGCTGTCTCGTTGGCAACTGGTTGGATGACTCGAGCTGTGGAGGCTGTCAAGAGCGGAGCGGCAGTAGTCGAGCTGGAGCCTTGTTGACTCATCAAGGCTGTCTTCTTGTCCTGGAGGCTGCGTACAGTGTCAAGTACAGCAGCGTCGACCACTCGTCTCTGCGACAGGCGAGTGATGAAGTCGTAGACCCAATCCTGGCAGTCGAAGATGGAATCCTGTTTTCGTTAGTTAAGGTTTAATGCACATGCTCAAATTTTACTTACAGCGTCCCACAGCTGCTGCGAAACTCCAGGCGGGCGAACGGTCAGGGCGATCTAGTCCAAGATACCGTTTGGCTTGGGATCGTTCGGAAGAAATTCCGAAGACTTGGGCTCCG
The DNA here is from genome assembly GCA_003614995.1 of Cladosporium phlei. NCBI lineage: Eukaryota > Fungi > Ascomycota > Dothideomycetes > Cladosporiales > Cladosporiaceae > Cladosporium > Cladosporium phlei. The sequence continues at coordinate 373,893 of QZFA01000002.1, read as the reverse complement.
GGGCGTATTTGATGTCCACCTGGCAGAGCAAATGGACGGATTCGATGTTCCTAGTCCTGCGACGGTCCCAGTTCCTTCTGATCTCGAGCACGAAACCTCCAAAAGGAGACCCTATGACGTGAATCATTGTGCCCAGACATTCTTCTTCGGCGGGATCGGCATCTTTGGATGAAGGGTTTGCGACAAAGACGGCCATGTGTCTGCGGCCTCTCTCTCTGGGCGTGATATTCCAAGTGAGGACGTAGAGGGGGGTAGATCCAGAAGACGACATGATGGCGGGCGAAGAGGTGTTGTTGTTGAGTGTATGGTGATTGAGTGAAGACGAAGCGGTTTGCGAAGTGATGGTTGCTGGCGCCTAATCAGCAGTTGCCGCCTAAACATGTGATCAGCAGCTGCCGCAAACATGTGATTAGCAGGTGCATGTGGCCCGCCGTTCCTGACATGTGAATTCGTAGGTATTCAAAAAACCAAAGTGCTGTAGCGATATCTCGTTGGCCTCACGCTGGTCCGTGCCACGACCAGTACGTCTCAAGTGCCTCCGACTCATTAGGATAGCGCTTCAGCACACGATCACTCCAGCCCTGCTCAAACCATTCATGATTCCACACAAAACGTTCCATGCACACGTACTCCCAGAACTCCGGATACCAACCAGCTTGACCCCAATCAACCACACTAGTAATATGCCGCGAGCCCGGCTCTCCAGAGATCATGATGTTGTCCAAATGAAGGTCTCCGTGAGTGAAGCAGATAGCCGCGTCGTCTGGGAGTAGATGTCTGACGGGGTCCGGGAACCTCTGCTCCATTGGCATCCAGTACAAAGACCAAAATTGCACGGCATCATTGAACGCCCCGGCATCAATGAACGGACCTACGGTGTGGCCGTAGAAGTAGGCGGCTTGGACCGGACCATGATCAAGTGCGCCTAATGATTAGTTAGCCAGTGTATCGTGCGCGAAACAAATCCTGCGTTCTCACCAATGTACTCAATTTCGGGATGCTGCTGTGCGCTCCTCAGATGCTTGAAAATTTCCCCAAGCTCGTCCGCGATGGTCATCCGCTCGGCTTTCGTGAGTGTCGACCAGCAGGATTCCAAAGTTACTCCTGGCACTAGGCTCATGTAGATGTAATTGATGTCATCTTCCGATCTCCATGCGACGAGCTCGGGAACAGGAACTTCGTTTTTAGGGAAAGCCCGCCTGATGGCCTGGAGACTCTGTGCTTCTTCGATCCTCACAAGATGTTCGCGTCCCCACTTGACGAAAAGGCCAAGCTCGTGAAAAGCGACAGCGCCGTAATTGTCGTGGCCTGTATAAGAACGGACTTCAGTCGGCGTCGGCAGCTTTGGACCTGGAGCGTTCGGCGAGGTTTCTTGACGGCGAAAAAAACTTGATTCGAGGATATCCACGGCACATGGGCACAGCTCTGTGCGTAGCGAGTCGTCGAACACGAATTGCGACATGTTGAGAGGAGGATCCATGAAGTTGTTGTTTGATAGAGAGGAAGTCGGGAGGCAGCAGATAGTGGGTCGCCGGCAGTCAACGTCATGCTTTGTTTGCTGCCTGAGGCATTCACGTGAGTTCTGACCAATCAGAGTCTATAAAACTGTCGCCTTCTCAACTTCACATGATACCTTCACTAAGCTGACGGCAGAGATGAGCGTTGGGAATACAGTAACTGCACATGATTTTTTGATTGTTGAATTCATACACTCGCTTTCGAGATTGCTGACAGTATACCGACAGGAGGCGACGAATCGGATCGAATACCTTCAGCTTCGCCCCAATCACATTTTCTCTCATCTCCCAGACTCCTCCCCAATGCACGCGAAAAACTTCAAACAACAAGGCGGTCCAATTCGATTACTGGACCCGCAAAGCAGCGCGTACATGCCTCCCATCCATCCAGCAAGCGATGAAAGCAAAATGACAAAGAAAATGAATAAACGCCGGTGGAAGTGCTCAAGACGAACGACTCCGATGGAAAGCAAACGCGAGAGCAGGGCCGGCAGGACCACGATGCAAGGCGCACGCACGGCTCCACGTCCCTCACGGGCTCCATCATTTTTGCTCCTTTTTTTTGTTCATGCCCCTCCGTCTATATTCTATGTGTTTTTTTGGTTCGTGAAGGAGCTCAGTGTCATTGAACGTACTTTTTCGTCTCAGTCGCTGCCTCCCGTTCGGTCGTGATTGCGCGGCCCGCGCGGCGCGGCCAGCAGCAGATGTTTGACAAAGCAGATTGGAAGGGCGGCTGCCATGTACTCCTTCATCACTGCGAGGGCAGGTAATGATGTTCCCAACGTGCTGATGCTGTTCATTGTGAACAGGTGAGCAAGAGTTGAACGGTAACACGGCATCTGTCGCTCGACCTTCAAAACGCCATGTCCGTATGAAGTAAAGTCGTCATATCGAAGTTGTTATACAGCCTCGGCCGTGAAGTCGTGAAATTTTGCGCTAGAGGGCGCTCGTCTGTACACTAGCCACAGCGCTGTGCACTTGAGAATTGTAAGGCTTGAACAGCAGCTTCATGTCAAGGGTCAAGTCGTCCAAGCCGTATTGGTCGTCGATGTCGCCAACCGAGCCGATCTCGTGACCATAGTGAGAGGGATCACCAACAACGAATTGTTTGATGCGTTTAAGAAGGCCCATGACCTGCTTGAAGCGAACATCAGGCGGTGCCGTCCAGTCGCCCGGGCGGTTGGACTGGATGAAGCTCCTGCCAAGATAGAAGAAGTGCACACCGTCTCTGCTGAAGCCGAAGCGGCGAAGTTGGGCCTTGCTGGGCGGGTATTGCAACTCGATGTCGCTGTCCCACATGCGCTTCCACTTGTCAAGAGCGGCGTTCAGTCGCTTCTTCTCGTGCTGTGCCTGGGCGTTGGGCGCACCGGAGCTGTACCCGTCAGTCGGAGTCGCCGTGCCACTGTTGCCGTTGCTTATGTTGCCATTGCCATGCTGGTCGAGCCATTCGTTCTGTGACAAAGGCGTTGCAGGCCCGCTGCCACCGAAGGGGTTGTTGAATCCTTGGAAGGCACCTTCAGGGTTGAAGAGCACCTTTTGGCAACCCATGATCCGCGTGATAAGAGCATGGATGAGGATGAACTTGGAGTAAACGTTCGTCGCGCCAGGCTGGAAGTTTCCGTTGAGCTCAAGAAGCGTTCGCGTAGCATCGCGCATAGATGGCTGACGTGCGTTGCGGGTACCGGTAACGTTCCTTGATTGCGCCTCAGGGCCGTTCAGACCCAGAGCATCAGCACATTCGCCGCCATCCTTGGCATCCCACGCAGCATCGTCGGCAGGCAGCGGCAGGCGTATTTCCAGAGGATCGAGCTGCGGCGTGTTGTTGAAGTACATGCACATCGCAGCATCGCACAGGAACAGAAGGTAGGCAGCACGGCTGCGTTTCTCTTGTTCGAGCCATCCGTGCCAGTTCCAGCGAGACCAGTCCTCTTGCGACAGCGGCCCACCTTGGGAGTGATGGAGAATGCTGTAAGCGTAGTGTCCAGGTGGAGCAGAGTGCAACAATCCCATGGCACGCGAAATCCGAACCATGATTGGCAGGTCACTGCACGCTTTCTCTCTCTGTTCAGGAGAGCCATGCCAGGTGAACATTGTGGAAATGATCAATAGGGCTTGCAACTCGTCCACTTCCCAGCGTCCAGTTCCAACGTCCGGGTTGTGGTTGCCTGATGCAACTTGTTGCCACAGAGTCGAATTCTTAATGACTGTAGCGCGCACAAACTCCATCATCTGTCTCGACTGGCTGACATTCATGCGCGGGCTGTAGATCGCACCGATGGTGATGATTGCAAGGACCAAAGGATTGCCGGCATCGGTAAGCTTGAATGTTGGCATGTGGATTATGGGCCAGTGTCCGTGGTAGGACGTATAGTGCTCGGCGAAATGCTTGACATTTTCGATGCTGAGGCACATCTTGACCATCTCAGCTGCGTTGGGGTCGCTTCGCGCAGGCTCGCCTCCATCCGGGAAGCAATACTGCATCAAGCTGTCGACTTTTGCCTGGAGAGGATCTTCCATACTCCAATTGGGGAACCCGGGAATGCCGTTCTCATTGTCGGCGTCCTCGCATCCAAAGGCTCCAGGATGCGAGTAAAGACTACCTAAAAAAGAATCGTTGCTAGGGTCGTTGAACGGTTTGGTGTCAGGCTCGGTCTTGACATTGTTCATTCCTTGCGAGCTCGCGTTCGCAGGAAGGCTTCCTCCGATGAAGCCATCCTGGCCACTTTGGTTGAACACACGGCTCCAGTCCATCTGGGGGCCGCTTGTCTCACCATTTGAAGTCTGCGGATGAGGACTATTGTGGCTGGTGTCGAAGCGCGAGCTCTGCTGGCCTAAAAAAGACATCGGCTGCTGCTGTTGTTGCTGTTGCTGTTGCTGTTGCTGCTGGTACATTCCACCGTTCATATGCTGCTGGTTGAAAGGGTAGCCTGGAGGCATCTGGCTGCCATTGCTGCTGTTCTGCAGAGCGTACGCGTGAAGATTCGGGTGGTAAGGCTGGGATGACTGTTGCTCTCCGCCCGGAGCGTTGGAGCCCAATATTCCTAGGCCAGCGACGCTGTTGCGATGACCCATCGCGTTGGGCGCAATCAAGCTGTTGGCACGAGAGGATCGACCAGAGATGTCACCATTGACGGTCGGGCTGCTGGAAACTACACCAGGGTTGTATTGGTTTCCAGCTACTTCGCTCAGGCCGGCCAATCCAATGGGTCCATCTGCTTGGCTGATCGACAGGCGATTGTTGCTGTTGGTGTTCCGACGCTGATGCGCCAAGTGGTTGGCTCCAGTAGGGTTTCCGCGACGTATCGAGCACTTTTGAAAATGGCGTTTCAGAATGTCACTACGCGAGAAGGTGTCTTTGCACAAGTGGCAGGAGTACGGTCGGTCGCCGGTGTCTGTCTCAAGTCAGTATACTACGCGTCGAGAAGGACTTTTCAATGATGACTCACGTCTCAGCAAATGACGCTTAAGATGCTTCGCGTGCAAGTAGGTCTTGTTGCAGTGAGGACAAGGGTATTTTCCATCGGCGTCTTTCTGAGGAATCATGTTTTTGCTGGCCTGTCCGCTGCCCGATACAGGCGCGTTAGGTCGACCAGGCGCGCTCGGAAGAATACCACGTCTACCCTGCGAACCAACCACGTGTGTAGGAGCCTCCTCATTTTGCATGAACGATGCCTGCTGACCCATGTGAGGGTTACCAAGGCTTGGAAGGCTTCCCATGGGACCACCGACACCTCCAGGCGGCATTGGTCGGATTGTAGGCAAGCCACCAGCGGAGGAGCTCGGTGGCATCGAGGTCGAGGTTGATGACGGGTACATCATAGAGGACGACGACATGGAGTACGGGTTCTGGGAGTATGACGGCGGACCCATGGCGCTGGCGGGCGACACGTGAGAGTACGCGCTCGTCTGGCCATTGCCCATGGACGAGGTCACGGGCGTGTGCGGTGTCGGCGGAGTGTGCGTCTGGCTGCCGGGGTGGGCGTAGGAGAGCGATCCAAACTGCGCGTAGCCGCCATTCTGGTTCTGCAGTGGAGGCAGGGTGGGATGACCAGAGGCGGGAGAGTCCTGCTGCGAGTGGGACGGCGTGGCAGAGAGGCTACCGAACGAGCTCAGGCCAGGCTGTTGTTGAGGAGGAGGGTGCTGGGACTGAGACTGCTGCTGGCTCTGCTCGGACTTGAACTGCTGCTGAGACTGCTGGCCAGGCTGGGAGGCAGGCTGCTGACCGGGCTCCGTCTTGAACTGCGAGCCATAAGACATGTAGCCAGGCGTGAACTGGTTATCCATGCCGGGTGGTAAAGAAAAGGTAAAGTCCTAAGTACGATGTGGAGTGGGGTGGAGAGGAGGGGAACTGGAGATTGGTGTCCAATGGCCTCTCATGCGGCTCCTCCGGCGGTGCTGAGTTCGGGGAAAAGTGGTGGGTGTAAGAGTGTAAGGACGGCGGCCGGCCGGCTTACCAGCATCAACCGGTCGCTGGGATCCTGCACGAGCGACGGTGCGAGGAGTAACGGTGATGATGACGGCGGAGCAGCAGCAGAGGGCGGCGGGCGGCGGCGGCGAGGGCAAGCAAAAACACGCGCTGCTGCAGAGGCAGAGATGCGGCGGGCGTCGAGGATTGGAAAGCCGGGTAAACCTCGCACAAAGGCTGGATGGAAGCTGCGGCCAAGAAATTTCAGAATTCTGTTGGGCGCATGCAAAGTTCACGGCAGTGCGTCACCGAGTTAGCGGATGTCGCGGGCACGCGGCGGGCAAAGTTTTCCTGCTCTGTTGCTGGTTGTAGACTGGTGGTCGTAGTGGTGGTCGTGGCGAGGGCGCGGCGTGTGTGTGTGTGGCTGCGTGCAGAGATAGATCGCCAGCAACGCAGACAGCAGACGGAAAGATACTACCAAACTGTTCACCCGCTGCAGGAGGCGCTTGTTGTTGCTATACTGTACGGGCACGAGCGGATTCGACACAGCTAGTTCCGCACTGCGCGTGGCGGCGTGTTTGGCGTACTGTATGGCGTAGGTAGACCCACGGACGATGCTTGCTTGCTTGCTCGCTCGCTCGCTGGCTCGCTGGCTAAGTTGCTTCGTGTGTGTGTGTGGACCTAGGCGGCTGCCGGGAATGGTGGAGCAGCGTCCAGCAGGTACCGGCTGCGTCTGGCGTGACGAGGGGCAGCGGCGCAAGGCTGAGACGAGGCGAGGCAGAGTGCAGAGTGCTGACAGGCAGGCGATGGGATCTGGCTGGATATGCGGGTCTTTCGCCAATCTCACGGGCGGGTTGTGGGACTGTGGCCTGGCGGGGAGAGGGTAAGAGGATGGAGAAAAGGTGGGAGCGTGGGCAGCAAAAGATCTGCTTGGGCCCAGAGAAACGACTCGAGAGAATGAAACGTGTGGAAAGGGTTCGAGATCTCAAGATGGGTAAGCGTGTTCGTCCAGCGTAAGCGTTGAGCCTGCGAGCATCTCTAGGCTGCCCTAGTAGCTGAGGTAGGCAAAGAACCGCCGGGCGAGCTCGCTCGTTTCTCTCTCTCACGAGAGTCTTGCAGCACAGCACAGCAACAGCACAGCACATCACAGCATGCACTCGATGGCCGGCCTCGAAGCCATACGTCACCTTGCCTGAACCTCTGTACCCTCTGTGCTCTTAGAAGTCTGTTCCAGATAGCGTGGCGTTTTATTATCGTTAGCACATGACTCGCCGTATCGTCTCCCTCGCCAGCCACAAGACCCATACTATGCATGTCATGCTACCGCTCCAAACAGCATGGACGGACGGCGGTGGTGTCGGCCTGCTCGGCGTGGTCGGCATGCTCCAGTATGGCGCTATCGAAGACCTCGTCTGTCATCCTTCTACCACACAGTCAGTGAGACGTGGATCTGTAGGTAAGGTAGCCTGCGAGCCTGCACTCTGCTTGCATGCAGCTGGCCGTGCTTCCGCCTGCAACTGCTCGGAGGAACAGCCGCGATCAACAAGCAGTCCATCCTTCGCAGTTCTCGCGTTACGACTATTGCGGTAAAATACGCTATCAGGTCATCGCCCGTCTGATACCGCACTCGGGCCTTTGACGCTCTGGCGACGGCCTCGGCAGGTTAAGACGGCGGTTGTGCCAGTCCGACGACCACCATCGACTCTGTCGTGCAGATAGACGGCAGGGAAGATTTCGATCCCTGCCTGTGCAATGATGCACACAAGGTCCCATAACGGTATCTCCCGCCTATGCAGACTCAGTCGTCCACTTTACGCTGCCCTGTCGTCGTTCTCGAACTCGCAGCATGCAGGTGGCAGGCTGGTGGACTTATGTAAGGTGCATTGGCGGCTCGCGCCATCTGCCGTAGTAGGATCCTCTAGCTTGCCCTGGTGGCAGTAGTCACGCCTCGCCGAAGAAATCTTTTAAGCGAGTCGTAAGTTGACGTCGACGTCGGCTCGCTCGGGCATCGTCCGGAGCACTACACTCACGCAAAGCAGTACATGAACCTCATCGTTGGTGCTGCCAGTCTTCGAATTCAAGACGTCGCCGTACTCTGTCCGGTTAAATGCAGTCGCACTTGCCCGCAAAGTTTATGCATTGGCCGGCCTCGAGTCGAGCGGGTGTGAACAGAAAGCTCTCTGCTAAGCGTTAGCGGCCGGTCTGTTTCAGCCGCCTGCACAATAAGCTCGGCCAATCAAAGACGCGAACACCGGCGAGCAAGCGCCTACACCTTCCGATCCGAGCCGGTCTCGTTGCCCTTCCGAGGTTTTTGCTGAGACGCGGTACGGTTTTGGCGTGCTCGCCCGCAGAAGATTGATGCTATCGACCGATGTGCTGAGGGCTAGACAGGCCGCGGAGTTGAGTCCAGCATTCCGCTTTGCCTTCTAAGAGTCTTAGTCAGATTCCAGGGTATCACAGAAATATATGCAAGCGAGTTGGCGAGATCCCCCCGGAGCGAGTCTGCAATGCAGAAGAAGAAACAGATTGTGCAGGCGTGGTGGTCACGCCTGCCTTCTGGTTCAAGGCAGGCATACAGCAACAGCAACATACAACGGGCGTGAGTTTGGACCCAACGGAGTCTTCCTACCAAATCTATCGAACGACTGCTTCATGGACATACAAACTCCCTCAATGCTCCTCCTCCCAAGAGAACTGCTTATCCTCCCCAGCCTCCTGCTTCTGACTCCCCTGTAAACTAACCGACAACTCAGGCTTCTTAGCAATCGTCTGCAACACAACACAATACCTCTCAGTCAGCTGTCCCAGCTTCGCGACCTTCTCCTCCGGAACATCCACGCGATCCTCAAACTTCAACTCGAAACTCAGGCGGATATCCTTGAACCCAACTGGCGCGTTCCTATCGATTCCCATTGTACCCTTGAAGTCAAGATCTCCTTCGGCCTTGACAATTCCGCTCGCTATCGGGATCCCCATAGCAGTCGAGACAGCTTTCAATGTGACGCCTGCACAAGCTACAAGAGCCTCCAGGAGCATGTCTCCACTGCACAGCTCACCGGAGATCTCTGGATCATCTCCGCCGGCAAACGGGTGCAGCCCTGCCACTTTCTGTTGTGCTTGTTTCATCTGCTTGCCTGTGTCGAGCTTGCAGGTCACATTGCTGGAGTCGAGCGTGCCTGTGGACTTGAGGGTGACTATGGCGCTGTTCGGGTCGCTTCTGTAGGAGTCTTTAAGAGGTGCTTGCTTTTCGCGGAGGCTCGACATCTTGAGATTGTGGAGTCTGCCGGAGCTACCGCTGTCGCTTTCGTTCCTTGGTGTTTCGAGGCGATTGGAGGTCCGGATGGAACGGCAGTGGTATGGTGATGATTGTGTTGTGGGACTGACTTGGGCACAGAAATCTTCACGACTTCCTTAGTCGGTAACAGTTGGATCTTTGTCTCATCTCAATGCCATTCCTCGGCGTATCTATTGATATAGGCTGTACCTGATCAGCATTGGACCCCGCCATTACCCCGCTATCGCACTATCCATGTCGCCGACGCTGCTCTCGAACGTCCTTCAGAGAAAGAACGAAGGTAATCGAGTCTCTGTTGCGACCGTCCGAAAGACTGAGTCTTCGGTCACGCGGGAACTTTCTCACATATCTACGAAGGCCAGGATATCAGAAAGACCGTCCGAGACAGAGAAACTTGTCCTGGTCACACCGCCGGGTCTGGATCAAGCGCCTCGGAAAGCAGTCCAGACCGGCTTTCCTCTTTAGGAACATCCGGAAATTTACCATCTCCTCTCGGCTTCAGCGGACTGTCCCAGCACCAACGCGTACCTCTGACAACAACCCCGCAGCCCACGCGCATCACTATATGCAGTAGGCCGTCGAGTCCGATGGCAGGCGACAGGAGCCAAGGGTTGCCTCCTACTAACGAGGCAAACCGAGTGGACGCGTGTGAATCACGGCACAGTGTAAGTAGCAAGGTATTCTCTCCTCTCCAATCTCATCCGATTTCCTTACCATACACCAAAGACTGCTCCCACCATGGCCGTCGTCGTCGAGCAAACTATTCCCTTCTCCACCTCATCTCTGGACCTCCAAAATTCTCACCGCTGGAATGACCTCTACCCTTTAATTCGCCCCACGGTGAAACAAGTACAGACGGCCAAAGGCCAGCACATTCTAATCGACCAGGCACTTATAAAGGGCAAATATGTCAACATCGCAGCAATCGGTAGTCTGGGAAACTTTTCCAGCAAGCTGCTTGATGAGAAGAATGTCACCGCTGTCGTGACTGAAAAAGCAGGTGCGGGCGTGCTCACAATTCAAGACATCAAGCATGCACTTCAATCTGTCGGAGCAGCAGAGGAGCGAGGTCTTGTTGTCGTCCGCGCCGGTAAGAGTCGGAATGTGCAAGTCCACGGGTCGGATGTGATCGAAGTCGAAGCTGTTGGAGAACTTGAGCTCGATCACCTGTTGCACTTGCTCGGCAACGCCACAGAGTCCTGCAGGACGTCAATCCATCAAGTCACGGAACTGGTCAAGGCCTTTACAAAGGACACTGTCACGGCACACTCGGCTTTCCAGGCCGAGAAAGCCGGCGACAAGCCCGCCATTAGGGGTGAGCAAGGGAGCTCAACGAGCTTCGAAAGTGTCAAGTCAACGATCGAGAAGGAGTTGCGGAGCGTGTTGAAATCACGACAGAATGGGCAATTCACACAATCGATCCACTACTCGGACATCAATGGCTTGAGTCGACTCGAAAACTACATCATTGCAAAGGAAATTGCGGACCACTGCCGTAAGTTAATGCCTTCGACTAATCAAAAACCAATAGAACTAACAACACGATCCCAAGACTCCCAAAACATCCCCTTCCGACTCTCCCACTCCACAATCCTCAACCACAGCGAAGCAGGCCGCGGCTTCGCAATCTCCACCTGCGCAGTCCCCTCTCACGACCTCGCCCCACAACCCAAACCCCAGGCCGACACAACAGTAACATCGACGACCAAAACCGACACCACCGCCTCGTCCTCCCTTTCCAACCCCCTCATGAAATTCGACGACGCCCAGATCCGCGCCAGAATCCACTCCGGCTGCGAAGCCCTCATCACCTCCGAACCCACCATAACCGAATACGACACCATCGTCGGCGACGGCGACTGCGGCTACACTTTACGTGACGGCGCTAAGAATGTGCTCGCCTTCATCGCAGACAAAGACCTCTCTGCCCTCCCCCAAACCCTCGCAGCCCTAGTCCGCGACCTAGAAGTAAACATGGGCGGCACCTCCGGCGCCTTGTACTGTATTTTCCTCACAGCCCTCGCCGCCAGCCTCGCAACTGAGGAGACTTTCCCGAAAGCGCTGAAGGGCGCGTTGGAGCAGTTGTTGAAGTTCACGAGGGCTAGGCTGGGGGATCGCACGATGATGGACGCGCTGATTCCCTTTGTTGAGACTTTGGAGGAGACGGGCGGGGATGCTGAGAAGGCATTGAGGGAGTGTGTCAAGGGTGTTGATGGGACGAAGAAGATGGAGGCGAAGCTGGGGAGGAGTACTTATCTTGATGAGAGTGCTACGAGAGGCGTGCCGGATCCGGGCGCTTATGGGTTGTTGGTTCTGTTCAAGGGGATGGCGGAGGTGGATGGTTGATTTGATAGGGGATCGGAGGAAGGGTCATGTGTGATTGGCGCATGGCTACGGATACGTCTACCTAACTACTTATTCCATATATCTAGCGAACCAGAGATGATTTCTCTCGGGGTAAAATGACTTTTGAACAGCCGTGATTGAGTGGAGTCTTTTGAATCGAATCGAGCTTACTGGGTTGACTTGTTTGACTTGACTACAATCATTACCTTCATCGCCTTGCCTTGCCTTGCCTTGCCTTGACTGATTGATTGCGTCAAACATGATTAGTCAGGGTAAGGGTTGGGGTACTGTTGCTAGAAGCAAATCATCTCACAGACACCCTACCGACGAGCACATCACGTTTCTAATCTCCCTAACTGATCTAATGGAGGTATATATCATCATTTGAGATATACGATGGAATGCATGAGTGTACAGGCCCATGTACAGGCTCATGATCAATTCTGGACAATTAAACTGAGCCGTGATGGATCACGAACTCAAAACAGCACGCTTCAAGTGGGGCTCAATCATACAGCTTTCACTTTCGCCATAATTCGTCCTTTGCGCGAGAATGGCGCTCGATTAACAGAGAACGTACATACCTGTCTGTCTATCAGGTTAGTATCGTTGGCGAGACGAACATGCACAGCATCGGAGATAGAGATGCGAAGTGAAGAGGAGAATCGTTATTTCATTTCGTATCAAAAGGAGAAGCCATAGACTACCACTACTAAGCCCCAGAGAGGGAGCCGGATCATCTTCATGGTTGTCGTCACAGTCAATGCCATCCAGTCAACCATCCCTGCCAGCCATCATCAAGACATCAGACCATCAGGCCGTCAATCGATCAATCGATCGATCAACCAATCAGAACGGCCAAGTCCAGTCCGTGAACTCCTGCACATCCATGCCAGTCTCGTACACATGATTCTTAGCTCTGATGCGCTCCTCAACGAGTTTCTCCCTAGCACCCGCGCCGCGATTACCAAGCTTGTCCTTCATGTTGTCGATGGCCAGGATGGCGAGGGAGAAGCGGTCAGCCTCGTTGCGGATGGCGAGCTCGAGTGGGGTGTTGATGTTACCCTTCTCCTTGTAGCCGCGGACGTGCAGCAGCTGCTGGCCCGGGCGATTGTAGGTGAGGCGGTGCACGAGCCAAGGGTAGGAGTGGAAAGCGAAGACGATGGGCCTGTTGTTGGTGAAGAGCGAGGTGTACTCGGCGTCGGTCAGGCCGTGCGGGTGGTAGCCATTGGGGATCAGCTTGAAGAGATCCACGACGTTGACGAAGCGCACTTTCATGTCCGGGAAGTGCTGGCGGAGAAGCGCGGTTGCGGCGAGGGCTTCCTGGGTCATGACGTCTCCGCAGGAGGCGACTACGACGTCGGGCTCTTCGCCATTGTCGTTGGATGCCCAGTCCCAGATGCCGATGCCCTTGGTGCAGTGGGCGACGGCGGCATCCATGTCGAGGAATTGGATGTGGTTCTGCTTGTCGGCGACGACCACGTTGACGTAGTTGGTGGAGCGGAAGCAGTGGTCCATTGTGCTCAGTAGGCAGTTGGCATCGGGCGGGAGGTAGATGCGGACGACCTCGGGCGACTTGTCTACGACGACGGAGAGGAAGCCGGGGTCCTGATGAGTGAAACCGTTGTGATCTGTATCGAATTGTTAGCATTGATTGGATGTGAGTAGCAGAAGAGATCTTACCTTGACGCCACACCGTGCTGGTGAGCAGGATGTTTAGAGAGGAAACGGTTTGACGCCAGGACACCTCAAGACTCTTCTCGATCCACTTAGCGTGCTGGTTGACCATGGAGTCGATGATGTGGACGAAAGGCTCGTAGCTGTTGAGAAGTCCGTGGCGACCGGAGAGAATGTAGCCCTCGAGCCAACCCTCCACGGTGTGCTCAGACAGCATCTCCATGACTCTGCCCTCAGGGCTGAGGTTGCCGCCATCCTCATCCTCTGGCAAGTATCCGTTGACCCAAACCTTCTTTCCAGCCTCGTAGATCTTCCCGAGCTTGTTGCTCTCCGTCTCATCAGGGCCCATGACGCGGAAGTTTTCTTGATTGTCACGGACGATCGTGTAGAGGAATTCGGCAAACTGGCTCATGCTTGGTCCGGTAGTAACACCAGGCTTGTCGACCTTCATGGCAAAGTCGCGGAAGTTCTTCAGGCGGAGAGGACGGCGGATAAGGCCACCGTTCGTGATGGGGTTCTCGGACATGCGCTTGCCCTTGGCAGGCGCGAGCTCCCTCAACTCTGGGATGAGCTTGCCTTCCTTGCCGAATAGCTTCTCGGGGTGGTAGGAGTGCATCCAGTTCTCGAGCATCTTCAGCTGCTCAGGATCCTTGAGGACTTTGGTAAGCGGGACTTGGTGAGAGCGCCAGAATCCCTCGAGGAAGTGGCCTTCGTCGTTCTTGCGCGGTGCGGTCCAGCCCTTTGGCGATCTGAGGATGATCATGGGCCATCTCGGCCTGTAAGCCTTGCCGGACTCACGAGCTGTCTTCTGGTGGTGCAAAATCTTCTTGACGCAAGTCTCCATGGTGGCGGCCATGGCTTGGTGCATGGTCTCGAGGTCGTTACCGGCAACGACGTAGGGTGTCCAGCCGTAGCCTCTCATGAGCGAGAGAAGCTCCTCTTCCTCGATTCTTGCCAGGATGGTGGGGTTGTTGATCTTGTAGCCATTGAGGTGGAGGATTGGCAGCACACAGCCATCTTTGATGGGGTTGAGGAACTTGTTGCTGTGCCAGCTGGTGGCAAGAGGACCTGTCTCGCTCTCTCCGTCTCCAACGATTGTCAAAGCGATGGTCTTGGGGTGATCGAAGACGGCACCGAAAGCGTGGGAGAGCGAGTATCCGAGCTCGCCGCCCTCATGGATGCTTCCAACCACCTCGGGCGTCATGTGACTGCCGTGTCCACCAGGGAAGGAGAACTGCTTGAAGAAGCGCTGCATGCCCTCCTTGTTCTCCGAGGTGTTGGGGTAGGTTTCGCTCCAGACTCCCTCGAGGTAGAAGTTGGAGATGAGGCCGGGAGCACCATGGCCAGGACCGGAGATAACAAAGGCATCGAGATCGTACTTCTTGATCATGCGGTTGAAATGGATGTAGCTGTGGCAGTCAGTCTCTTGCCCAGTGAGCTCAAATTGTCAATCTCGAGGTGAATGCTTACGTGAAAGACTGGCCAGCATCGCTGCCCCAGTGGCCCAGCAGTCTTGGCTTGATGTGCTCGGTCTTCAATGGCTCGTCGAGTAGAGGGTTCTCCTTGAGGTAGAGCATACCCAGGCAGAGGTAGAGGGTGGCATGGAAGTAGCGGGTGAGCTTGTCGACTTCGTCCTTGGTGAGAGGCTCGCCGGTGACAGTCGAGCGAGTCTTGCCGTAGACGGACCATTCGGCCTGGCCGTCGACCAGGGTGCTATGGGCCATGTTGGACGCCATTGCGGTGATGTTGGGTGAAGGAGGTGGGGATGGTACTGTGAGGTCAGAAGAAGGGATTCAGTGGCACGAGAGAAAGAGAAAGTGATGAGGTTATAAGTTCAAGTGAAGAGCTCGCCCGCATTTCCCATTTCCCGCGTCCACATGCAGGGCCAGCGTTGGCAGGCGTTTTGTTTGGGGGTGAACAAACAACAGACATCGCCTGATGACGGCCTGGGAGCGGAAGCACCGGATCATGTAGTACCAGAGGCAGGGCAAGCAAGGCGAGTGGGTAAGTATGTATGCACTTTATGATAGAGAGCATCAAGCTTGACATCACAGCCAACCAACCCATACGCCTCCGTTTCTCATTGCATGGAGCTCGCCTCTTCCAGTAGGGTACATGAGTTCAGTTCAGCAGGTGTGATGAGAGCGTGGAGGGTGTTCAATTGTCCGATCCAGCAATGTCAGTATGCCTGGCCACAGCTAAACACCATGGCATTTCAATCTCGACCTCGGAGTTTGTGCCTTAGCGGTAACAGCAACGCAGCAATGCCATCATGGCCAAAGTCAGTTCCTCGATCCGCCGGTAGATCCGCCATGCGCTAGTGGATGCATGCATGTCTCACCACACTACCGCCCATGAAGCTTCGATAAAGGCACGTTGTTGATGATTCGCGTGGGATCGACCGGCTCGAACCCCAGATCTGCGTGCTAAAAGCCATGGGAGATTCATTGATAGCAGGACATGTAGCGTTGTCAGTCGATGTTAACAACAGCCATATATCGGGAACATGGCGGTATCCTTGTGTACTGCAATCGCACATCGGCAAGAAAGATCCGGAGGAACCGGCTGCTTCCCCGGATGGGAGAGGCCTTGACCCACCAGGAACGCCACCGCCATTGACTTCGATGTTCTATGCACTATGCATTGTTCTCATTGTCGTGACTGCAAACCAAAGCCTCTCGAACATGGCTACTAGTATCGTTCTTTTCGACTTTTAAAGTCACGAAAAATGCCGAGTTCAAGCGACCATGTCCAAAAAGTGGAGCATACCGAATCACGTGACACAACACAGCGGACGTCGCCTGTTGTAGGAACAACAAAGAACCTCATCGTAGTAGAACAGAACCCGATCCAATGTTACCGAGCTCGTATAAGAATCCGACAATGGAAGCAAGACTCGTAGGAAAGTGAAAACGATACTTCATTCCTGTCAATCACACGTATCCTTCATTGACATCAACCAACTCCTCCTCCACGAAAGACAATCGATCTTAGCCTAACCAGACAGATTTGCGAGGGTGCAGAGTTTGTAGCAAAGGATAAGGAGGGATTCTGTGATTAATGTGAGTTTTTGATCGAGGAGCAATTTTCGAAGCGACGGTGGGAATTGTGTTTTTGACAAGTAAAAAGATGCGTTTGATGCTCAGAGAATACCTCCCTCAAAAAGGTCGAAAGCTTGTCGAGCAGAAGGTGATATGTCAATCGTTGCGACAAGGTAAAAAGAAAACATGCACTTAATACTCATCATCATACAAACAACATCCTCCATCAAAAAACATCAAAAGATCAACTCACCTGCAGTACACCGCTGGACGGCCCGAAGGCCTCGCCCAGAACAGGTGCAGCCACAGAGTGAAGTTTGGAATCTCCCACCACCGTCCCGGCGGTGCCCGACTTACGTGTGGCCGGAATCACCCGGGAGCGCACATGTTAAATCTGGCAATTACCGCCGGCAGCCAAACTCGAACGCTGTATGTTGGATACTGCGGGACGAGCCGGACGTGATGTACGAACGAGGGCAGGATTTTCTTAAAGCTGCAGCGCGTTAACCACTGCGCCAAAGAAGCCGCTTGCGCCGTTCGAGTAAGGGGAGGGGACTTTGGGGGGGTTTATAGGCAGGCGCGCGCGCGCGCCGCGCCGGGTGACGTCACCGGGAGTTGCCGGAGTGAAGTGAGGGACTTTGGTGGGTTTGGAAGCTGGGCACTGGAGGGCAATGAGGGAAGGTATAGTAGCAGTGGGAGGTATGTCAATGAGTCCGAAAGGTGCTGTTGTTCATCATGTTTGAGAGCTAGTTACTTACTGGTATAAGCCAGCTGGGAGCAGTTCTCCTGAACTCCCCTTCCTGTTCACTTCCATCGGACCCACTACCCAGCGGAGGCTTGCATCAGCGACACCGACTGGGTATCTTATTCTCCATCGTAGCAAGGAGTCAGGACCTCGACGCTGCTCTTGATCATCGTAGAGCGGGTTGTCCAAGGAACCATCTCCCACTCAAGCCTCCGCACCCCTCCTTTTAGCATGAATGATCGACTCGAGCATATTCGTCAAATGCTGCGGCCGCACCGGCTTCGACATGAAGTAATCGAACCCATGCTGATAAGCCTTCGCCCTAGCAATGTCGTCTCCCAGCCCCGTGATGGCAATGATGACGGCCCGAGGGGCGTTTGTCTGCTTTTCGAATTGACGGATGTGGCGGGCCGCTTCGAAGCCGTCCATGACTGGCATGTTGAGATCGAGGAGGACGACATCGGGGCAGGCTTGCTGAGGTTGCGGTTGCTGTTGCTGCTGGGTCGAAGATGATGCTGTTGCTGCTGGTGTGGATGACGAGGATAGGGATGATGACGAGTCGTTGTTGGTGGAGTCGCGGGGTTGGCTGTGTGATTTGTAAACTTCGACGGCTTCTTTGCCGTTTGTGGCGAGGAGGCGGGGGAAGTGGTTGCGGTCGGCGACCATCGTCAGGAGTTTCAGGTTGATGGGCTGTGATTGTTAGCAAGCATGTCTTTTAAAGGATTCGTGGTGTGTTGTACGTACGTTATCATCGACGAGCAGTAGCAAGAGCGATTCATGCTGTTGTCTTATCTCGGCAATACTGTACGTGTTTTCGGGTGGTGACGATGCAGGCTTTTCAACAGTAACGGCGACGGGGGTCTGCTCAGTGAAGTCCAAGACCTCTCGTTCGGGTAGATCCACAACTGCTGGAGGAACGGGCGCCTCTTGCACGGCGACTGTATCGGGCATGGCCAGGTTGAGGTGTTCAAGAGTAATGTCGAGTGGTGGTGATGGCAGTGCAGACAACGAGCTTTCAATCATGCATCGCAAGGGCTCGGCCTGCTCCTCCAAGGGAGCTCCCGGACATTGATCATTGTCCTTGGGTTGGTCAATGGCTTGCGTCGGATCGCTCGCGCACAAGATGCCGATAGCTGTGGCCAGTCTCTCCGGCCCGTAGGGTTGGGGCACGAACTCCACGCTTTTGTCTTGATGGAAGCGTTCGCGGAGACGTGTCGCGGAGGCAAAGGACTCGCAAAGTACCAGCCAGCGTTGCGCGTCAGTGCGATGGTTGCCATGCAAGTTAACGAAATCTTCCTCCAGTATCGCAATGGCAGCCGCATTTTCTTGGGAGCATACCACAACTCCAAGATCCTGGAGAGTTTTCTTGACAGCATCAGTCAACACTCGATGATTGCTCGATGTCTCATCTTGATTGGCACAAGGTTCGAAATAGCCCACACTGCAGCCCACGCACACAGGGTTTGATGTGGTCTCGCCCTCCGGATCTCCAGGGTGTGTCTTCAGCGGGATTGTGACCACCATTGTAGTTCCCTGGCCTTTCTTGCTCTTGACATCGATTTTGCCCTTGAACTCTTTGACCAGCTGAGCGACCAGACTCATTCCCAATCCAGTGCCAATCGCAAGGGAGTCTTCCTGAGCGAACGATTTGAAGAGAGAACCTCTGAGAAATTCGGGCGACATGCCGATTCCAGTGTCGGCCACGGTAAAGATTGCGAGCGTCTCCTCGGCCTCGTTCTGAGTGACGTCGAGTGAGACTTTCACATGACCTTCGGGGGTGTACTTCAAAGCATTGTTGACGATGTTAGTACACAATCGCTTCCAAGCACCGACCGAAATAACGCAATGAACGGCGGACCTGAGTGATAGATCTATCGCGAGGTCGACATGAGGGCGCGTGCGGTCGCGCATCGAGAAGTAGTGAGAATAGAACACGGCGTCAACAATAGCTTCAGTGGTGCGGGCGAGTGAGATCCAGGAAGAAGACGTGCTTGGGACCTCGACTTTGACATCTTCCAGGCTGTGTTGGTCTTTCGAAGGTTTCCGGACTTGCGCCTTACTGTTGATCTGCGCAAAGTCAAGGAGATGGTCGATCACGTCGACCAAGTTGAGACTGCACTTCTGTATTTGTTCGACGAGCGACCAGTCCAGGGCTGTCGTGCCTTTGAGAAGGTCGATACTCCCGAGTATACCATCTGCGCGTTGAGAATTAGCAAACGCTCAAAATCATCAATTGGGTAGGTGACGACGAACGCAGAGGTGAACGCAGCTCGTGACTGACGCTCGACATGAGTGCAGCCTTGGACTTGGCTTCCTGCCTGGCTTCTATGCGCAGAATCTCCGCCATGGTGACATCGCAAAAAGCGTTGAGATAGCTCAGTTCGTTTGCTCTCGAGAAACCATGTCGCGGAGATTTTGACCAAGTCAGAGCTGCCGCGTACCAGCGCTCCCTCACCGGATCCCACATGGGTGCGAAACAAAGTGTGCGGAGCCCCAGATTGAACAACCTTTGAAGCTTCGGGGCCTCTCTCAAGGTTCTTGATATCGTTCCAGACGTCGCAATCCCAGAGTCAGGAACACTCGCCATGTCCTTGAGGAATTCATCAGAAGACTCTTGCCCATCTGCGTCAAAAGTCCATGTTTTGCCCTTGGGGTATCTTTGCATGAGACTTCTTAAGAACCTCTCGGTGATCATGTTGTCGAAGGATGGAACACCGCCGATCCCATCGACCTCGGAGTGTCCGAGAACAAAGCACTTGGAACCGTAGTCACCCAAACTCGTGTCGCCTGACCCGGCACTGTTCGATGTGCTATCACTTTCCTCAGCGGAGCGGTCTGATCTGCCGAGTCTGGAGAACTGGCGACTGGTAACGGGGTTGTTGGAGAATTTGGCGGCGGCAGTGGCATCCAGGAATACCACACCATCGCTTTTGACAGCATCCAGTAGAAGTGAACTGGCCCGTTGGAAGCTGTCTTTGATCTGCTTGTCCAGAGGATTCCTCAGGTCGTTACCATCTGTCTGACAGCTCGAGGCAGCTCCGCGCGAGGGCGGCGCTCGCGTGAATGGTGGAGCCGTGTGAGACTTCTGCTCCGCAGCATCCTCACTTCCTTGAGCTTGTTTCGATTGACGCCTGCTTCTGAGGG
Source organism: Cladosporium phlei (assembly GCA_003614995.1). Taxonomy (NCBI): domain Eukaryota; kingdom Fungi; phylum Ascomycota; class Dothideomycetes; order Cladosporiales; family Cladosporiaceae; genus Cladosporium; species Cladosporium phlei. The sequence continues at coordinate 353,723 of QZFA01000002.1, read as the reverse complement.
GCGGTCTAGTACGCGCCGCTTGCGGCTTTTGCATAGTATGACGCTTCTTGGAAACATCGTCGGTCTCTGCAGCGTAGTCCGACGCGTACTCGGACAGCATCGGCGTATAGCTGCTGCTTGGCTTCGATGTCGCCGTCGAGCGGCGCCTACGCAAGTTTCGTGCGTTCCCTTGCTCAACTCTCCGTGACATGTCCTCGATCGGCGAGGTAGCAATATCTTCGTGCCGAGTGATGACACCAAGCCCTTGCAGCATGCGTGCTCCGCGACCAAACTCTGCACTCTCGCGAAGCTTGCCCAGATGGCCCATCACAAGAGCCGCCATGTGTTTCATGAAGTCGACTTCCTCGCCCGTGATGCCACCCGGACGAGGTTTGTCGTCGAGCACGCAGTATGCGCCGATACTCGCCCCACTAGGTGTCTTGATAGGTGCTCCGGCATAGAAGCGCGCCTTGGGTCCGTCGATGACATATGGTCGGTTGCAAAACTGTTGGTTTTCAAGGAAGTCGTTGATCACATGAACCTCGTGAGCGGTATCAGAACCCGAATTTGATGCCTTGTTCGCTCCTGGTATGTTGACGGTGTGCTCGCACACCGACAGGCCACTGTAGTGAGGCGTTAGAAACACAGTACCCTCCAAGAAGAGTCTCAACACTTTCCAAACATGGCATAGACTCACCGCGGGATGATAGTGTTGCCCAACCACAGCTCGCTGGAATGTCCGCTGTGGTGTGATTGGGTCGACTCCGCAAGGATGTAGCCATTTGTCTGATCGAAGAAGAAGACCATACAACGCTTCGCGTTCATACGGAGCGCTCCCAGCTGGCAGAAAGCCGTCAGGGCCGGATCGGGGGCCAGTTTGGGCTCATGCCTCGCGGCCGCCTCTGCATCGTACAGGTCGGTGAAAGGCGGGTCTGAGGCCGAGATTGCGCGATAAGCGTCGTAGTATCTGCATGGAAGACGCGTGAGTCTGGGGGCTCTGTATTGTCTCGCGGCTGGATTGGGAGTGTGATATGTACGTGTAGAACTCTCTCTCGCGGCCCGGGTCGAAGTAGTCCGTCATCGCTCCTTCTCGGTTGCCGCGTGGTGGCGATGTTAGGTTAGGTTACTCCATACATGTAGATCGCGCTGTGAGTCGGGCGGTTCGGGAAGGCAATCAAATAATACGACATGTACTGTAGGTACGCGGTTTTCTGGGGAGTTCTCTGCGGCCGCCGGTGAGGCAGTGAGGTAGTATGTACTGGCAGTTGTCGTCGACTATGTGCTACTGGAGCACATGTGGTGTGTGGCTGTCACTGTTCCTTGCTCCGGAAACACACAAGGAACATCGAAGATCCCGCGCCGGCCCGGAAATGAGGCGTCAAACGCGGCGACCTTCCTCACCATGATCATTCCACTTGTCACAACTGACTTTTGAACAACGTAACACCATTGCATTAGGATATTAGGTAAGATAATCAAGTCTTTCGAGAACACAGTTGACTTCTCCTGAAGACAACCATGAGACATGCTTCACCCCTGTCTTGGCCTCGGTCTTGGGTATGAAGATTTGGGTTTCGAGAGAACCGTGGTTTCGAATAACCTGAAACATCCATCCCAGCCATAAGCTTACCATGCACGAACTGTATTCCCTCAACTTTGCCCTCCTTCCAAGCGAAGAGGTGAAGTCAAGCGATAGGTAGAAGGTCTCCGCGGATTCACACAACTTATGCGACTCCGAAGCTGGTGTTGATGAAGACAGCGTCCACTGTAAACATGCTCATACCGACTCTTGTGCCAGCCTATTGAATCAAACATGCTCACCCGTAGCTCTCAAACTTGCTCAAAGAGCCCGTATATAGACATGTGCAGATCACTCGAAGAAGAGAACGCGATCAGCTTCGACCTGTTCACGAATTGATTTGCAGCATGTTGCCAAAACAGAACTCAATCCGAATACGACCATTTGCAACCAGACAGATCCCGTTCGATAAGAGTCCGTCAAGGGAAATAATGAGAACAGGACTGCTACATCCAAGCACGTCTAGCGAGACACCGCAGTCTGGACAAGATGTTGACAACAAAACAACAAGATCACGAAGAGCGAGCACAACTGAAAAAAGAAAACGGATCAAAGTAAGTTCAAAAACAACTCTATGATGAAGCTGGTGTTGCTACATAAAAAATGGTACATGGCAGGCATATTGGCGTCAGCAGAACCAGCAGACTGTACATGAGAAGATAGACGGACTCGCCGTCTGTCCGCCAAAAATGCCCGAGAAGAGTAAATACGAAAGAAAAAAAAGATCAACCATGGAAAAATCCCCTTTTGAACCCGCCGAGAGCCGGGGTGATAGCCCTAGAAGTCCTGCCCCAAGAAATGCTTCAACACCCCCAGCCGTCGAGAAGATGCGAGAGTAAAAGGACGATTTTTGAAAAGATTCGTGGCCATCGTGGCTGTGGTGTGCTTTGTCTTTCATCAACTTTCGTGTGTTGCGACACGCTTAGTTGTGGATGTGACGGGCCATGTGGCGGCGGTAGTGGGCCGGGGCGGGGGACTCGACGGTGTTGTCGTAGACGGTGGTGTAGGCGTTGACGGTGGTGTAGGCGGTCTCGATGACGACGTTGCCGTTGCCGTTGCCCTTGGCACTGGTGACCATGGTGGTGGCGGGGGCATTGGCGGACGAGGCGGGGGTGTACGCGGGGGCAGAGGTGTACTGGGGAGCGGAACCCTGGTTGTTGTTGTTGTTGCTGCCCTGGTCGTAGGAGTCGGGAGCCTTGCCCTTCTGCTTGTAAGAGTCGGGGGCGCTGGAGGACATGGCGGCGGCGGTGGAGCTGGGGGCGGCGGAGGAAGCGGGGGCCTCGTCGGAGCTGGAGTCAGAGTTGGAGGAGCCGGATGAGCCGTAGTTCATGCCGCCGTTGACAGCAGCGGGGGTTCCGATGTAGCTGGCCTCGGGCTCGAGGGACTGGCCCTTGTTGTAGGGACCGCTGCCGCCGGACTTGCAAATGCCCTGGTTGTTCGTGCACTTCTGCTCCCAGATCTTGCAGTTGGCGCCGCCAGTGGAAGGAGCAGAGTTCCAGCACTCGTCGAGCTGAGCCCAGCAGTCCTTGTCGGCCTTCCAGCAGCCCTCCTCGTCGGTGTAGTCGGGGATCTCAACACCGCACCAGTTGGCGTTGGTCAGGATGCAGTTGTCGGGCTTGAGGCCGGTGGACTGCTTGGTGGAAGACTTGGAGAAGTACTGGTTGTTGTTGGTGGGAGTGTAGACCTTGGGGCCCTGGACGGTGAAAGGCTTGAGGGGCTTGTCGAAGGCGTTGTACTGGTTGGCAGGGTCGGACATGCTGGTGTAGCCGGGGATGGAGACGGTGGACTCGGGGCCAGAAGATCCGGAGGAGGAGAGGTGGACCTGGGCGCAGCCAAGGTAGTACTCGGGCTGGTTCTTCACGGCGATGTTGTGAAGGGCGAGGAGCTCAGGGCGGACGAGGTAGTCGCCACCAGCGAGAGAGTCGGGAATGGTGACGGAAATGCGTCCCTTGTTCTCGATCATCTTCTGGGTGCACCACTTGCCGGAGCTCTCATCGTAGCCCTCGTCCCAAAGCTTGAACCATCCATCACCAGTGGCACCGTCGGTGGTGGCGTCAGCGACTTTCTTGAGGTAGACGGCACAAGGACCCATGTGGCCCCAGGCGAGGGACTGCTTGGATGGGTCATCGGGCCACTGGCGGTACTCGAAAGTGATCTCCTGGCCACCGTTCATGGCGCAAGTGCGGGCAACACCTTTGGTGCCGTCCTTACCGCAAGCCATGTCGCTGGAGCCAAGGTCGATGACCGGGTCGACGGCACCGACGGGGTTGATGGGCTCACGAACGCAAGTACCGGAGCCTTGTCCCGTGCCGTCGATGTAGATCTCGGACATGACGGTGTGAGCGGTCGCGCCGGCCACCAGGGCCAGAGTTGCAGCGGCGTACTTCATGATTGCTGTTTGATGTATTGCTGTTGTTGTTGATTGATTGATTGATTGAAATGGGCGTGATTGATTGAAGTCTTTCTGGCTCTGAGCGAAAATGAATGGACGCGATGAAACGCTTGTTGTTGGATGTGAAAAGAGAGTGGTACGCAAAGAGCTGCGAAAGACTGTAGTGGCTGCTGGGAGGAAGAGAAAGGTCTGCTGGGAAGTAGGAGAGCGAATGATAGATATAATCAGGGGAGACGACGAGTCCAACGGGTTCATGGACAAGGGCAGGGCAGGGAGAGGAGGTGCAGATCTTGAAACACTGGGCTTCGTACGTAGCCGCCGGGGACGAGCCAACCTTGTTTGCAATGCCTGCGGATCCCAGGTACGAGCTTGCTGGTTGTGGTTGGTGGGCTCGCCCTGGCCAGCCATTCTTTTCCATGTCTTTCCCGGCGGCAGCTACGACTCCACCGCAATTTCGCCAGTAGAAGCTTGGCGAGCTACCGCGTCGACGCCGCTCGTATCACGACTCGCTCGGTGAACCGTGAGGCGCGCTCTCCACAGCCCGATTCTGGACCGCAGCCTTTCGATGAGCCATGCCTACCTACGCCTACGCCGTGGAACCCACGCGATCCAACGAGGAAGACCACGCCGCTCCCTGCACACGACATCAACCTTCGTGTCACCTGCAATATCGGCTGCCTCGTCTATGCAGACTCGCAGAGTGCATCCTGCCTTCGAGGCAGTCAGCAATCCCACCATGCGCGTCTTGTCGTCCGGTCACGCCTGCTCGGCACACATCCAATATTAATGCCGCACGAAAATGCCTTTTCACCCGTGACGATCCCGATAACAACGGTGGGATCAAAGTAATCCGACTCGCTTAGATGGAGAGTGCATGACGAGCATGGCCATCCCCAACTTGTCGATACCACGCTGCATCACTGCTACTGACAAAACCGTTCCTAGTCCATGGCGTCAGCCCTATAATCTCATCATCCCAGTGACGACGGGGCGTGCTCAATTACAGAAGATTGGCTCAGAAACAAGCAGTACTTCGGCGTTTCGGACGCTGGCCTGCCCAAACAAAAGAATGCCTGCCCTTAGCCAGGGCCATGCATGTTCTAGCCTTCTAGCACCAATCCTTGAAGCATCCAGAATATACATTACTGTCTCCGTGCCTCGCCATCGAGATATTGGAGTCGCCTCAGCCTCAGCCTTCATCTATCAGTCAAGCACCGACCTGAGCTCGGAAGGCCTTGATAATTCCACGCGTTATTACTGCTTACCAAAGACAGGTGTCTCCCAACCTCGTTTCAAAATGAGAATTCTGGATCCTTCAGGGAGCAAGGCGAATGTGTCTCACTCTCTGCGTGGCATCACGAACATGCCGGCACTCATGCAAGGTTCGTGTGCATAAATCACACAACCCTGCAACGACATTCGGTGAGTCTCGAGAGAAGACGAGCCTCGCTGTAATGGAGTCGTCACATCTGGTCGGTCTCGCATGATGGACCTGCCACGCCTTCAATTCAACTGCAACTTGTTGCTCGAGCCTGCTTATTTCGCTGCCAGATAGGACCCACAATTCACTCCTCCTATCCAATGTCTCAAACTAGAGACGCTGTGATCCAGCAGCTAAGCACTACAGAGGCACACTCTTGTTGAAGCGATCCATCGGATCATACTTCTCCTTCAGCGCACGAAGCCTGCTAATGTTCTCGCCAAACACCTTGTCAAGATCGTTCCACTCGTGTAGGAAGCCTGCGTGGAATTCTCCAGTTTCCTTTCCAGGACCAGCAATCTCAGTGTCCGTCAGTTCAAGACGTTGCTGAACAATCTTCTCCAAGTTCCGTGGTACCTTCTCGGCATTGCAGCCCAGCACAACCTGCATGATATGCTTGCGGCCGGAATGGGGCCATGCTGATGCCGTGCGAGAGCCGGACGCGTTGAAGAAGCCCTGTCAGATTGTCAATATTAGCTTGTCAAAGCATCACCGAGCTGATAGCGCAACATACCTCCTGTGAGAACTCGAAAAGAACAGTAGATCCATCGCCAAGCTCCGGACAAGCCTCGATGGACTTCTCGTACCAAGTCCAAGCCCTTGCAATCAGTCCGGCATCCAATTTCTCTTCCAAGAGCGGCGCGGTGCCCCAGAATTTGTTGACTCCTTGATAGGCTCTGTAACTGTCGGCCAGTTTAGTGATGCCACTCAGCGGAACCATTCCACCCAAGAGCTCTACGCCCTCCATCGCCAGCAATGCCCCGAACCCGGACTCCTTCGAGCGGGCATGCTCTTCCCCATTCGCGTCGAACAAGTACACAGCAATATCCGGTCTGGCGCCCTGCGCAGGCCTCCCAGTTCCAGGACCTTGATTGGTGATCGTAAACGCCAACTTCGGGTCCTTCTCCTTCTCCACCATGGCTTCCACCCACCTACCCACTTCATCCAACCGCTCATACGGCAAAAACGCCATCCCAGCGAAGATCGCCTCTGGATATTGTCTCGCCCTCATCTTCAGCGCACTCACAACCCCAAAATTCCCACCACCACCCCTCATGCCCCACAGCAGCTCCCCATCCTCCTCACTCGCCCAAACAACCCTCCCATCCCTCAACACAATCTGCACATCCAACAGGTTCTGCGGATCAGAGATGAGGCCAAACTCATGGCTCAGCCAACTATATCCGCCAACCAACGCCCCTCCCGCGACCCCAACCCATCCACACCTGGCACCGACCAACGCCCACCCAGGAGCCTGCGCTGCCATCAAAACCTCAACCTCACCCCAGTCCAGCCCAGCTCCCAGCGTGACCGTCTCGACCTCGGCGTCGAAAGCGAAGTCCTTGAAACCTTGCATGCTGAGAATTACATCTCGCGCCGAGGCTGAGCCCGTTCCTGTGTTTCGCACCGCGAAGTCTAGGGTGGGGTCTTCGTAGAGGAGCTTTAGGGTGTTTTGCAGAGACGGTAGGTCCGAGGGTGTTACGACGAGTTTGGGGTTCGCCTCGGCGTGTTGGGACCAGCTGAGGCTTTGGGCGCGGTAAGAAAGAGTGCCGGGTTCGTGGACTTCGGAGGGCGGGAGGAGGGACTTGAGCTGGTCAATGGTTGCTGTGGGTGACATGGTGATCTTGAGGGGTTGCTTGGTTTTGCTAGCTCTTGGATGGGTAGCCCGATAGGAAAATAAGGCAAGTCTGGGAGTCTCTTGATTTGATCGATAGACGGTACGGTATGGACGAACAGCGAACAGTGGGTCAAGTCGTTTCACGAGTAGAGAGAAACCGACACACAAGGTCCGACAGAATAAGAGAGCTGACATCCAAAACCAGAGCGCGACTCTTCACTTATACCTGTACATGTATCCGACAATGCGAGCAGGCTGCCGCCCTTGACGATTCCCCCAATCATCAGCCGACGAAGCTGAACTGTCTCGCTTTTGATTCGTCGCGTCGCTGCGGCTGAGAGCCATGCAGTAAGAAAGTAGTAGTCTTTCAGTGAGTACATGTGTACATGTAGGGGTTGGTGGATCCTTGTCAGCAACGAAGGATCGAGTCTACATATCACGCATCTAGCTCTTGTGGAGATCACCAATCGTCGAGTCGTTAAATCCGGTCAAAAGGCCGGTGGATGACTTGAGCGTAGAAGGCTGGTATGCACTTTTCGATCAATTCGATCAGAGGGAGTGTGATGAACGAATGGAGAAGAAGCGTGAGAGAAATTATATACATCCATGTGGATGAATAGTCGAACAAGGCAAAGCGATGGGGATCTTGCTGATCGCTGCCACATCTGAAACATGATTGAATTGATCTTGCTCGCTAAATGCCTACATAAACTCCAAAGTATCGAGCCGCCGTTGCAAAGCAGGGCCACCGCTGCAAGTATAGACTAGTAGCTGCGAGGTAGCTTGAGGACCTTCTCGCCTACGAAGTTCATGATCATTTCCTGTTTCACGAGAGATGTTAGTCAGCAAATTCCGGCAAGGAGTTGAGAGGTAGTACGAGAGTCATCACTTACCCTACTGACAGGCGCGATCCTTGGCACAAAGCACTCGCGCATATACCGCTCCACATGATACTCAGCAGCATAGCCCATGCCACCCATGCTCATCACACTACGCTCGCACGCCGTGAACGCCGCTTCGGCCGCGAGATACTTGGCACTGTTGCAAGCGACTCCAACAGCATGGGTCGTGATGCTCGGGTCGTACTTGGGGTGGTCAGGCGAGGAGCGGTCGTATAGAGACGCGGCATGGTAGGTGGCGAGTTTGGCGGCTTCGAGATGCATGTAGGCGTCGGCGAGCGGGTGTTGGATCGCTTGGTTTTGGCCGATGGGACGTCCGAAGACGATGCGTTCGCGGGCGTAGTCGGTTGACTTTTTAAGTGCTGCGTAGCCGAGTCCGAGTGCTTCGCCGGCGAGGAGGCAGCGTTCAGCGTTCATTCCGTGGAGGATCTGGTGTTGTCAGCATTGATGGAAAGTATTCTTTGCAGAGTGGTTCAACGCACGATCTTGAATCCCTGCCCTTCCTTGCCGATGAGGGAATCTTGGGGGATCTTGTAGCTGTCGAAGAACACCTGGTTGGCGTCCACCGCTCGTCCTCCCATTTTCTTGATACGTTTCGCTTCGAGACCCGGTTGGCTCAGATCGAAATCGACATAGAACATGGATAGACCTTCGGAAGGCTTGGTCACTTCCTCAAGAGGGGTCGTCCTCGCCAGGAGTACCATCTTGGTAGCGACCTGCGCGCTGGAGATCCAGATCTTCTGCCCAGTGACCGAGTAGCCATCGCCATCTTTCTTCGCAGTCGTCGTCAACTTCAACGTTTCGAGACCCGTGTTAGGCTCCGTAACGCCAAAGCAAGTCCGCCACTCGCCGGAAACGATCTTGGTCAAGAAACGGCTCCTCTGGTCTGGCGTGGCGAATTTGGCAACCGGCTGGGTAGCATAGACGTTCGCGTGGATACTCTGAGCACCAGCGAGTCCGGCACCGCTTTCAGCGATACTCTGCATCATCATCGTTGCTTCTGAGATCCCCAGCCCGGCGCCTCCAAGATCTTCGGGTAGAGCAATACCGATCCAGCCATCTTTGGCGAGTGCGGCGTGGAGTTCGTGAGGATATGTCTCGGTCTGGTCGTGTTCCATCCAGTAGTCATCGTCGAAATTGGAACAGATTTTGAGGATGGCATCGCGGACTGTCATTTGTTCTTCGCTGAAGCCTGATGTCTCCATGAGTCGACGATGGGGAGTAATGGAGAACTGGCGAGCGGAACATGGTGTCAATGCTGGCCTTGTCCTCCTAGGTTGTATGCATGGTCTTGTTGGAGTTGACCTTGTAGTTAGTCTGGACAATGTCCTCAACGAAGAGGTGGCGTTTCTGGACATTGTATACAAGTAAGGGGTTTTGGTTTGCGAGACAAGGAGGAAAAAAGGTCTTCGAGATTGGAGCAGACAATTAAACAAAAGAACAAACGAGAAGATGCGATGTCGCTGCAATTGTTAGGCCTACTCAATGGTCATATACTCCGGAAATGCCATGGGAATAAGACCGTTCCGATGATGCACCCCCACAGCACGCGAGCGGTTGTCGGGTATAGCAGATCTCTGCCAAGTATCAGATGCCGGAAATACTTAGAGTTTGAACTGAAAGACAGCACGTTACGCGTCTTGTGATGAATTTGTTACAATAGAAAAAGGCCTGTTATATCGTGTTGACATGTCAATGGACGAGTGAGCAAAGGAGGCTGAAGCCAGTCAAGAGTGAGTGAAGAAGTGAGCCGCGGCTTCCTCCTCAAGTCCAAGCTCCAGCAAACTTCCCAGCACTTCATCAATTCCATCAGCTCCAAACACTGAACTCACTCAACGCCCACACATCATGGCGTCGGATACGGAAGAGCGCCAGCGCTCACGATCACCTCCGCGTGGCGATGATTCCACACCCAAGAAGCAAAAGTCAAGCGGCTTCAAATGGAAAGAGAAGCGACCCGCCGGAGATGCGCAAACCGACAGAGCAAACAACGACGACCAAACCTTAAGGCGAGGCTACAGAGACCGATCGCCCCGTCGCAACAACTACGGCCAGCAAGAGCGTGAACGAGAAGGCGACCGCGAACGCGACCGCTCGCCCAAACGAAGCGACAGAGACAGAGATGGCCGGGACAGCTACCGTCCGTCTCGCGACGACACACGCGCAAGAGACGACCCGCTGGATCGTGTGTCGTCGACCAAGCGCGACCGCCCGACAGGCTCATCGGGAAAGTCAGACAAGAAGGAGAAGAAGGACAAGCCGAAGAAAGAGAGGCCTGTTGCACCTTCTGAACCCATGATCATCGTAAATGTCAACGATCGTCTGGGAACCAAAGCAGCCATCCCTTGCCTCGCGTCAGACAGTGTGAAGGCTTTCAAGGCGATTGTGGCTGCGAATATTGGACGGCAGCCGCATGAGATCATGCTAAAGCGACAAGGCGAAAGGCCATTCAAGGACATCCTGACGCTTGCGGATTACGGTGTGAGCTCGGGTGTGCAGCTTGACCTTGAGATCGACACTGGAGATTGAGTCAACCTCTATCTTACGACAATGAAGATGGAGGGGTGTGGACCACGGTTTTATCGGCGAGGATACAGTATGCTATTAGCGATGGCGTTCAGGAACTTGGCTCGAAGTTATCGAGAGGGATGTTCTGTGAGCGGTATCGAGTCGCTACCAAAATTGGCAGCGCAACATCGGTCAGACTTCAGCTGCTCCTTGTTCTTTTTTCTACCAACTGAATCTTTCTCTTTGGTGCCCGTATCCGTTCTCAGATATGGTGATGACCGTGATATACATTGAGCCTTCGCTCTGCTGTGTAGAATGCTGACCGATTGCTGAGACATCCCCAACGGGTGGCCACGAGACAAAATACGAGAACCCATGGCGCGATCCCGTCTTCCTCGTGATACGTAGTCATTCAACACATTGCGTGTATACACGTCTTCATTCACAAACATTTTCTCATTTCATCTCATTCGCAAGGTTTGATTGCTGGAGCACCACCAAGGCACGTCATGTGAATCGGCGTGAACCGCGCGATATCCGGGGCCGAGATCCCGCCGGCGAACCGCAAGCCGCGCTCTGTTTTGGTTGCAACTTCCAATCCAAACAATCGCGACCAACCACCGCAACACGACAACAGCGACCTCGAAAACGACAACTAACGACTTTTGGACAACCCCTTAGATTATGTACAGCTTGGTTTGATCATCTTGGATTCACGCGGTCGTTTTCCCCGCCCTCTGGCGCATCGCACAACCTACGCGCCGCGAGTAAACACAGCACCACACACGCTTGACTCGACATGTCGTTGTCACGCACCAAGGCCGCCGCTATCGGCTCGTCGCAATGGATACAGAATGAGCGAGAGCAGGCTGGGGACTTCGTGGAGCAAGAGTTGGAAGAGTTTGGGTACAGCGTGCGCAATGAGATGGAATGGCTCAACGAGCACATGGCCGAAATATTCAGCGCCGATCCTGTGTGAGTATTTACAATACGCATTATACATGCGCCTGTCGCTAACGCGTTGCAGAAACTTTGCGGACGTATTCAAAACGCCCGGTAAACTACGAGGAAAGACGCCTCGCACAGCTCGTAAACGCGATGCCCTCGAGCAGCGTCAGCCGCTTACTGATGTATTTGCGCCTAACCTGCAAGCCGGACCTACTCCCGCCAAAAACACCGCTTTCTACGAAAAGGTCACTCGATTCCAGATCGCAGAGGACAGCGGAAATGTAATCCCACAGACACGCGTGATCAGTCGGAGCAAAAGCCCGCAGCGCGTTGGGCTGCCTGGAAACACGGATTCTGGCTACCATGGAATGACTGAGGACGAAATGGACGCCGACAACACACAGACTGATGCCGACACTGTACCTTCTCAATCCCTGGAAGTGCATTCAGTACCTTTACGCGAGAACCAGTCTCCGCCTCGAAGACTGAAGGATGAATCGGACGGAGTCGAACCCGCTAGTGACGAGTCCTTCATGTCTGCGAAAGAAGCCGTGTCCCACAATGCCTCGAAGGAGCAGCTCTACCCCGACTTGGAAGACGACAACGCCACTGTACCAGATGAGGACATGGAAGTCGAGGAGTCCATACTGGATGCACATGAAGACGTGGCGAGTCCGGCGGCAGCAGAGGTTGAAGAGGTCGAAGAGGTTGAGGAGGCTGAAGAGGTTGAAGAAGCAGCTGAGCCAGAGCCGACTGAACAAGAACTGCACGCGGAAACGACGCACGATCCCTCAGAAATTTCGAGCCCAGCACAGCCTCTGGCACGGAAGAGCAGTTTCACATTCTCTTCTCTGCCTGCGAGGGAGCCTTTGACAGCGAAGCGTAGCATTGGCGGGCGTAACAGCCACATGGATGCTATGAACCGCAACAGTGTTTTCGCGAAATCAGTCGGAAAGAGCTTCGGGGTCACCCTTGACGACGATGCTGAAGACGCTGAAGAGGAGAAAGAAGAGGAGCAGAAGTCGCAAAACAAAACGTCTGCACAGCTCTTGCACGAGCGCATCTCGATGCTTAGCAAAGCGAAAGAATCCAGATCTTCGAAGAGCATTCCGCAAGCTCTGTATCCCCAGCTTCCGGAGAATGATGATGAAGACGCTGAGCAATCCGGCGCAGAAGATGCTCCAGAACCTCCACCAAAGGATGTGCCTGCGATAGTTGATGATGAGGATGACGACTGGATTGCTCCCTCTAAATCAATGCAACCCAGGAAGGCGCAACAAGCGCAAGACGAGCAGGAGACCGAGAACATCCGACCTTCGATGCACCAGAAGTCGATGTCCACCACATATGTTCCCTCGCCATCAAGGCCGCTCATGCAGTCTACCAGCCACCACTCGAAAGCTCAATCAGTCACGATCTCTTCCATGCATCCAGATCTCGATTCTACAACGCCTGCTGGCTCGCCAGGCGGCAAGAAGCACGTCGAACCCATGAGCGCTTCCAAGAAACTGTGGGGGGCTTTCAAGTCCGCTAGGAACCTATTTGCCTCTTCTGCAGGATCAAGTGCGGCTGCCAAGCTGGAAGCTTATGACTCCCCCAAACGCTCTAAGAAGCAGGAGGCTGCCGATGAGGCTAAAAATGATCCAATGGTCAAGATGCCTGGTGCACTCTGGTCTGAGACCCAGCTTTCACAGGCCTCTTCGCGACCTCAGTCTACCATCTCGGCCAGCCCGAGTAGAAAGACACGCAGCTCCACCGAAAGTGATAAGAAGCAGAGGAAGGAGATGAAAGAACAGGCGAAGGCTGCTGATGAGTTTGAGAAGGCGAGAGAAAAGGAGCGCCTGAAGGCGAACAAGGCTCAAGAGGAGAGGGTCAAGGCTGAGAGAGCCGAGATGGAGAGGCTGGAGAAGGAGCAGCAAGCTCAGCAGGAAGCTGCAGCAGCCGCCGCTGTTGAAAGACCAAGGACTGCTGAGGAAGAGAAAGACCGTGGAGATATGCCACCGCCTCCGCCGCCAAAGAGCATGCTCCCTCCCGGTAAATTGCGGGCTCCCACTAGGCCTGTCCGACCTGCTCGCGAGACTGCCGCTTCAAAGGCAAAGCCAGTACCTGTCAACATCCGGGTTGCTAGCCAGCAGGCACAGAGGCTTGGCCAACCATCATCGCAAGACTCATTCACTTCTTCCTCTTCCAGTCAAGGGCCCCCGCTACCACCGAAGACGGGATTGCGTACGACATCTGCTCAAGCAAATGCTCGGGCCTCCACTATGCCTCAGAACAACTCACGCGTTCGGGCTCTCGAGGCAGCTGCTCGCAAGAAGGAACAAGAAGAACGCGAGAAGCAGCGCAAAGCCGAGCAGAAACGCGAGCTTGAACGCAAGCGCGCAGCCAAAGCCGAAGAAGAGCGCCGTCTAGAGCAAGAGAAGAAGGCCGAGGAGCAGCGCAAGATGCAAGAGTCAAAGCTTGCCGCACAGAGGCAGGCAGAAAAGCAAGCTGCAGAGGCTAAGAGGCGCGAACAGCAACGCTTCGAGCAGCAGCAACAGCGTCTTGAGCAACAGCGATTGGAACAGCAGCGCGCCGAGCAATCTGCTGCGGCCAAGGCGAAGGCCGCGCACGAGCTTGCAGAGGCTATCCAGCGCGAGCGCGCTGAGAAGCAAGCATTCCCTCGTGGCGATGCGCCAGGAACTCTGAGGCAGCTTGGACAGAGAACGGTACCAGACCCGTCTACTCGTCAAATCCAGCCTAACCCTGCAAAGCCACCGAAACGCATTCTCTCGCAGGAGGATGACGAGCCTGCCCCTCAACAGCAGAGACCAGGCATGCAGCGCAACCCAACATCGTACCAGCAGAACGAGGCCAAGCGAAGGAAGACAGACGAGTACGATCAGGAGACTGACCAAAGGCACTCCGTCATGGCTCCGCCCAAACGGCCTTCGAATATGCGCAAGGTAAGTCAATCGCAGCCTCCAAACGTGCAATATCCCGTACTAACACATTTGCAGGAAACTCTCAGCAAGGTCCCGTACGGCTACTCACTCGCTCCACCGCCGGCATCTCACCACACGAACAGCATGTTCAAGAGCACAGTGAACAATCAGCACCAGATGCAACACGGCCAACGCCCAGCCCACCCCAGCCAAACGGTCCAACTCAGCAACGCCCGCATCCCCTTCGCAGAGAACGCCAACCCGCCCGCAGCCCAATACTACAGCCAAGCCCCCTCGCAAGTCTACGGCAACGAAAACGGCGCCCAGAGCAAATTCAAAACACCCGCCCGCCAAGCCATGTCCAAAGCAATGCCCAAGTCCGCCGCAAAGTCGTCCCCCATGTACGCCAACGGCGACAACATCGCCCTCCCCGAAATCATGACCGACAGCGAAGACGAAGAGGACGAGGAGGAAGAAGCGACGGGCGGTTTCCGCGCTCCTTCGTGGGTGGCTTCGCCTGCTCTGCGCGACTTGCTGACTCAACAACAGCTCGTCGATCCTGAGACGGTCTTTGGTCCTATCTCTGATCTTAAGATGGAGGAGGTCTTCAAGGGCGCCAAGAATCAGGAACGCTTGAAGAGATTTAGAGATCGCGGGAGCAGTGCTATGTGGCACGAGACTGGCGATGCTGTTACTTCGGAGGAGAAGCGCAGGGATATGGAGGCTAGGGAGAGGGTTTACAAGGATGGTGGATGGAGTTATAATAACCGGGTGTGAGGGATGAGTTGAGTTCAGGGGTGTTTGTTTTCGGTCGTTTTGGTTCCGTTTGGGACTCTGGTGTACAGGTTTTTTCGGGTCATCCTATGGATCTTGGATCATGGATTTTTGGGTATGGGTACCCTATGGCTTTAGGCTAGGTATGGGTTAACGGCATGTTAGAGACTGAGGAGGCGGCGGTGTGGATGTTCCGCTATGAAACTCGGAATGATACAAAGACTGAACTAACGAGGGCCCGTCGTTTCTCTTCGATCATTCATTCATGAAATTTGTCTATCTTTCTTGCCTGCCTTTCGTTCAATATTCGTTCGTTGTCGTAAATCGATTCATGTCGTTGCACCTCGGCAGCCTCCTCCTCTTCCTTGTTCTAATCTAGCCCGCCATCACACGCTTGCCTCGCCGCGAGTCTTGTAGCTAATACCTTGTCGTCCGTTCGGTCGCCGTCTCGCGTCCATCCACCTTAAATCGTCATGTCTCTGCCTTCCCGTCGTGTCTAATCAGCGTGTTCATCATCATCTAACCGCAACTCATACCAGCACCATCCGATCTAACCTCATCCATGCATCCCACCCAACCAGCCTGATCACTTCCCCTTAGATGATCACACCTCCTCACTTCCCCGCCCCTTCCCTCCTTACAGCCCCCAAGATCGCCGCCCGTCCAACACCCTCCTCCAACCCGCCGCAAAAATCCCTCAGAACCCACATCCCGAAATCCCGGCACGAGATCCTCAGCGCGCCGTCGTTCGCTTCCCATAACCTGAAAGCCAGTTCCCTGAGCAAGGAGAAGAGTTGGTCCAAGAGGGTTTTGGTTTGTGCGTAGAAGCGGGCGGAGAATTGGTGGTGGGCGTCTAGGGCGATGAGGGTGGTGAAGAGGGATTGCAGGTAGGGGAGGAGGAGGGTGAAGATGGAGATGGTGTAGAAGACTAGGGTTGAGGTTAAGGTGTGGAGGAGGGTTGGCAGTCGGGTTTCTGGGTTGGAAGAGGGGTGGGAGTTGGGTGATGCGAGTTGTTGGTTTTGGAGATCTGGTGGTGGAAGCAGGGTTTGAGGCGTTGCTGTTCGCAGAACGAGTGTCTCCTCAGGCGTCAGGTCTTTGGGCAGGCCCCGCAGGATGTAGCTCACGCCGTCGATGTAGAAGCGTCTGTCGACCGGGTCGTTGGGCGTGCTGGAGGCTTGCTCGCCGCGGAGGGCGAGGTTGAGGAGGGCTAGGCCGTGGTAGCCGCTTTTGTTGCCGATGCCTATATCGCTGGAGGAGTGGTCTTGGTGTTGGGCTGGAAAGAAGGTTTGGAGATGAGGTGCTGGGGTTGCTGAGCCTGAGGTCGAAGGTCGACTTGATGGAGCTGTGTTGAAGGAGATGGGCGAGCCGGCATCGCTATTGTTGTCGTCCTCTTCTTCTTCATCTTCTTCGTCGGATATGGATGTCCTTGCGTGGTAGGATGGTGGTGGGCTTTCAGAATAGCTTGATAAGGCACTGGAGGTGGAGGAGATCCTGTTGTGTGGCTGGCTCTTCCGACTGGTATAGACCGAAGCAACAGATCTGAGAGAGCGTAGTTTCGGCACACGGCTTTGGAGGGCTTGTGGAAGTGTGGTGTATAGCAGAGAAAGCGAGTCGTTGGGTTCGGAAGATGTCGCAATCGTATAGCAATCTTCGGACTTTGTTCCAGGGCCAAAGAGACGGAGGGAGAGAGAGTCAATTCCGTACGAGATACTGCTGTTGCCAGCGAGATACTGGATCATGTTGCCTAGATGTTAATCCTCGCGAGAGCTGTACGGATCCGAAGAGTGTGAATATAGAACAGAAATAAAAGGAAGAAACCAAGGAAAATAACAGCTACCGCCTGATAGGATAGCGACATATTCTGATGCACGTTGAGTCTATCATGCGGGCGAGTCAGCACACGTTCCTGTGGTGGGAGGTACAGGAATGCCACGTGAAAGAGAAGTGCACCCAAAAATTGGCATGTGAAAGAAAGAGTCGGCCTCCGCTCGTTGAGATGCAAACCCTGGCCGCGCTCCGGCTGCTTCCGCCAAAATGACCGTGATTGTCGCTCACTCGTCGAAATACCGCAGGAAAGTGAGTGTTGTGCGTCCATGATGGAGATATTAAGAGATGGAAATCTTCTGTGAGCAGATACGCTTGCTTGTCTTGCCAAACACCTCGCCACGCACATGTCACGTCTCTTGAGTTGTTGCCGACAACCCCAACCTGAACCCTAGATGACAGGAGAATACCAAGACACTACACGCATTAGCGCGTTGGCATCACGAATGCGAGGCCGATGGATCTCATCTCATCTCACCTCACCTCACCTCACCTGTCGGGGAACGGTGGAAGATACAACTTCTTGCTCTTCCTCCATCTCAGCGAGGCCAGTCATCTCATCTCCGACAAGAAGAGCGCACGCACAACGGTGCTTTCACGAAGAACATGTGGCTTTTATGGCCGCGTACCACCTTCCTATCGCGCCGGGTGTCCGGCACAAGAGCGACGTCTACTTATCCATCTGATCATCTTACAGAAACCTGCAACGACACAGAACACGGCTATCTGATGTCGTCGACGTTCTTGATTTGGGTACGCGCGGCTATATCAAACTATACTTTCTTGCCCCTCCTTGCAAGCGCATCATCTAGTTCGCCATGGCGACTGCTTTCACAGTCTACCACTACAAGGGCCTGGAAAAATCATTGGCTATACCGCTTACACTCGAGCTAGACATGCAACCAAGTAGCTGACGTATGCATATCCCACCCGGCAAGTCATTTCAACCATCAGACATGTTTGTACAGTTCCAGGGCATTGACCATACCGCTGCCCGCAAATGACAGCCACGCGCCATCGAGAACCTTGGAAGGCCCAGGGCGAGGTCAATATTAAGGCAAGCCGCTCCCGTGCACACCAACATCCAATCGCTCCTGTCGCAAAGGTACAGTCTGAATATCGGTGCGCGCCTTTGCCATCTCCAATCACCACCTCTTCCAGTCTTTACTAATACTACAATCTCCACTACTGTCTCAACAGACCATCCTGTCTCACCACGCCTGTCATTGCTTCCAACAATCCAACTTTTCACAAGCAAAGCCCTCTACAATCCATGCCCTGCAACCTTCACGCCATTCCGCTCCATGCTCATCCTATGGCTTCTAACATCCATCCTACACACTCGAGCTGCCTCCTCCGGCAACACTCCGCCGCCGTACCCATACGATGAGGCTATCGACAATGGCACATTCGGCTACTACCCAACCACACCCTTCGCCACGGAGAACGACATATCCGCGCCCAAAGTCAACTGGCTACAATGGGACGAAAGATGCAACGACGGAACGTACTATTTTCTCACACCAAAAGGCTGGGGTCTTCCACGGCCTGGTCCGATGATACTAGACTGGAAAGGCGATCTTGTCTGGAGCCAGCATTTCGCCAATGAATGGGGAGGGCAGGCGTACGATTTCATGGTACAACACTATCAAGGGCAGGATCGCTTGACCTTTTGGACTGGCGATGATACGGTGCGCGGGCATGGAGCGGGGAAATATATGATTGTGAGTGATGTCGCGTCCGGAACACTGCGACAATCATGTACCTGCATCGAGCAACACTGCATACTGACATCCCGACCAGTTGAGCTCGAATTACGAACTAGTCCACAGCGTAGACGCTGGAAACGGCTTGAACGCGGATCTGCACGAGTTCTTGTTGACTCCCGATGGGACAGCATTAATGACAGTATACGAAAAATACAAGCACGATTTATCTGACTGGCGCACATTCGACGCAACCTCCGATCCGAACGACGCCGATCCCCATTGGATATGGGACTGTGTATTGCAAGAGATCGCGGTCGACACTAGGGATGTCCTCTTCGAATGGCGCGCATCAGAACACATCAACATCAACGACACATACCACCTTCTCCGGCACGCGGGAAATCACGAAGACCCATTCGACTGGTTCCACATGAACAGTATCCGGAAAGATGAGCTGGGAAACTATCTGGTGTCAGCACGATACACTCACAGCATCACTTACATCGATGGCAAGACTGGCGGAGTTATTTGGATACTGGGCGGCAAGAGGAACGTGTTCATGGACCTGAGTGATGGGTTCGCCATCAACTTCGCCTGGCAGCACGACGCGCAGTTCGTCTCGGCAGACAGCTTTCCAGAAACCTACAAACCGCCAGTAGAGCAGCCGGGATACACGACAAGACTACTATCCCTATTCGACAACGCCGCCGAAGATCAAAACTACATCTACGGCACGGATCACTCACGAGGTTTATTGCTCGAAATCACCTTTCCCACTCCCGGATACCAAAGTGTTGACAACGCCAAAGCCGCCAATTACACTCGGGATATTTCTCACCTGCAGAAGCTCGCTGCAGAAACGCGTCATCAATTGAACAAAACATCCATCAAACCAAGACCGAACCTTCCATATCCCAAATACGGCCAAGACAAGCTTCAAGACCCGGACGCCAACCGTTTGAAGATTAGCCGAATCAACAGCTCCAACCCGTCACATACGGTCCGCGTGATCAAAACCTACTCGAATCCGGCCGGTGTGCGCTCTTCTTCGCAAGGCTCTATGCAGATTCTTCCACCTGCTGGCATCTTGAGTAGTAACAGTAACACTAACGCTTCCAAAGAAGAAGCCCGAGTCTTCGTTGGGTACGGCTTGAATGCAGTCTTCGCGGAATTCTCCGCCGACGGCTCCGTTCTTTGCGATGCCCACTTCGGCGCTGTAACCTCCTGGGAACGCGGCGATATACAAAGCTACCGAGCCTACAAGTTCCCCTGGGTCGGCAAGCCCAATTATCCTCCGCGCATGACTGTCAAGCTTTCTGCCGACAACGAACAGGACCGAGATGCGCATGGAGAATCGCAGGGAAGAGGAAACCTCACAGCCTACGTAAGCTGGAACGGCGCCACAGAAGTTGCCACCTACATTCTCCAGCAGCAACAGCAGCAAGAACAGCCCAGCGAACCCTCAAACACTTCCATCATCACCACCGACAACGCCAAAACTCCCTGGACCGAAGTTACCCGCGCCCCCAAAAACGGCTTCGAAACAACCCTCCACCTCCCCATCTCCCTCCCCTCCAACGATATATCCGACCTAACCTCCAAAAACACAACCTTCCGCATCCTCGCCTTCTCCAAAACCGGCCAGCTCCTCCCCAACGGAATCACAGAACCCTTCAACGCGACCGACATCATCCTCCCCCCACCTCCTCCTCCAATGCCAGAGTCACAACCCGAAACCGAAGAGATGTGGAAACCTTTCGGCCACATCCTCTCCAAACCGGACAGCAGCACCCCATCAGCATCAGCATCGGCAGCTTCGCTCCTCAAAATCGCCTCAGGATTCCTCCTCTCGATCCTGCTCGTCTTCACCTTGTACGAGCTTTACAGACGCTATCTGTGCTGGAAAAGCGGCAAAGGGTCGGGCGGGCCCGTTAGGTGGAGGCTGCCATGGGGGAGGAAGAAGGGTGGTGGGTATAGACTTGTGTCCTCTTCTTCTTCTTCGATGTCTTCGGCTACTTCGTCGATGACGTCTTCTTCTTCGGAGGGCGCGTCGTCTTGGTCCGGGAGGTCGGTTTCGGGGGAGTCTTCTTCTTCTTCGTCGGGGAGTTCGGGGGGAGAGTCTTGGGTTGGCGGACGGGGGGATGTCTGATAATGGAGGATTGATTGTTAGGATGGATGGATGATAATGTGGATTTAATGCAGTATGATAGCGAGACAAGACCAAGGATAGTTTTGGTTAAGAACGTGTGAAATCACGCTTTTCCCTCCGTATCAGAACTTTTGCGAATTGCTTCCATCTCTCTCTACACTACACACTGTAGCAAAAACTCCAAAGACAAGTATGCGAAAGGAATAGAAATACCATCTAATGCTTTTTTCCTTCTTCTTCCCCCTCCTCCTCCTCCTCCTACACCAGACTCTCCTCACTTCCTCTCAAATTCACTCATTCTTCCCCATAACAGCCTCGCGGCACACGTTGAACAGAGGCACAATATCCGTCCACAGCCTAAACTGATGGATCCCCTGCCCCACAAGCGCCTCCAAACCCGGAACAGCCTTCCACCCCGAGTTACTCGCCAGCTGCATCAGACTAGTAATCGCAGGCTTGTACGCCATCTCGAGCAAAACCCTCTGGTCCTTGCCGCCCTTGCCAGTAACATCCGGTGCCGAAGCCTGGAAGATATGGCACAGGATCTCGCGCATACTCGGGTCGATTGGCGAGTCGCCCGGGATAGTTCCGATGGCGACGGTAGGGTGCTGCTTGGGTTGCAGGGCGCGGGCGTCGGCTTCCGAGGCCAGGAGACGGACGTTGTAGGACTCGTCGAAGGCGGAGGCGAGGTCGGTGAGTTTGGCCTTGTTGCGGCCGACGAGGTAGATGGGGCTGTAGCCCATGTTCTTGAGGGCGTAGATGGCGGCGCGCGCGGTGCCGCCGCCGCCGACGACCATGCCGGGCTCCGGGTGCGTGGCCGGGACGTGCGGGGTGCCGGCGTTGCGGAGGGCGAGGATCATGCCTTGCCAGTCGGTGTTGTGGCCTGTGAGGGTTGGGGCGGAGGGGTTGGAGGGGTTCGGGGTGGCGACGATGGTGTTTACTGCGCCGATGGTTTTGGCGGCTGGGTCGATGGCGTCGAGGAGAGGCATCACGTCGAGTTTGAGGGGGACGGTGACGCTGGCGCCGCCGAAGTTGGGCGAGCGCAGGATGCTGGGGAGCTCGGAGACGTCGCTGGTCTCGTGGCGGTGGTAGGTGTGGGGGAGGCCGGTGATCTGGAAGAGGGTGTTGTGCAGGGCTGGGCTTCTGCTGTGGGCGATTGGGTTGCCAAAGATGGTGAACTCCTTGGGAACGATCTCACCGACAAGGCCGAGTACCTTGCGTATGTCGGTTGCGGAGAGTTGGCCAGGAGCTGCCTTGGCCGGCAGGGCAGGATGCGAGACGGGTGTCATGAAGCTGTTGTTAACGCGCGACATCTTACCGGTCTCGCCCATGTTCATGGCGATGAAGGGGAGGTCCGGCAACTCGGCCGCGATGCGCCTCTTGAACGTCTTGAGATGGTCGTTGTCAGTGGTGGTGTGTGCAACGCCGATGAGCTTGACGATGTCGCCGTACTCGCGAGCAGCGTCAAAGTGAGGGATCCAGTCTGCGGCGCCGTCTGCCCAGGAGAGAGTGCCCTTCGGGTCGTGGTGCGACGCAATGATCGTGCACATCTTACGGTGCGCGAGCACAAAGTCCTTCAACTCCTGCGGTGCCGTGAGCTCGAGGTCTGCGAAGTCGAAGCCCATGCGAAGAGCAACGCGGTACAAAGCCAGCGCTCCCTTGAGGTCATTGTCGGGGAAGCGGCCACCTTGGGCTGCGGTGCGGAGGGTGAAAATGAGCGGCAGGGTGGTCGAAGCGCGAAGGAGGGCGACCTGGTCGATCAGGAAGTCCGGAGTGGGCAGGCCATCGGGAGACTTGGGGTCAACGAGCAAGTCGGCACGCAACTCAATGGCGTCCACGCCCATGGTAACCTCGGGCAGCAACTCAACAATCTGGGAGATCTGCGGTGCGGTAAGGCTAACGAAGAAAGAGCAATCCTTGGACTTGATCCTCTGAATAGCGCTCTTGCGTCCGGTCATGGTCCACAAGAAGCGCTCGAAGTCATCAAGCGGGCTGCTCCAACCAGCAATGATCTGGGACGGGTCCACAGTCTGGGAGTGGAAGTGCAGGTTGCTAATCTCTTCAAACCACGGCTTACGACGGAGGTAGACGCCCATCATGTCCTCGACGTACGCAGGACGGGTCTTGTCGATTTGCAGGAAGTCCATGACGAGCGCAATGTCACGGGTGACCATGAGAACCATGCCGTCCTTGGTCCAGTCCTTGAGCAGCTTGCGTGCTTCAGCTGTCTCGACAATGCCGCCTCCAGTGGCGAAGACGTGGCCTTCGGACTTCTCGCGCATGACGCGCTTGAGGAGGTTCAGCTCCTTTTGACGGAAGCCATCCCAGTCGTTGTCTTTGAGCATCTCCGGGATAGTCATGCCTTCCGTGCGCTCGAGCTCGGAGTCGAGATCAACTACAGGCCAGCCAAGAATTTTGCCTGCCCACTTGCCGGTAGTCGTCTTGCCTGCACCCCTCATGCCAACGATGAAGATCGACTTCTTGACCTCACCAGGTGCAAGTGAGCCGTTGAGACTGTTGACCACGCCGTTCGCGTGGTTGATCTTGGGCTCTGTGCCTTCCATTTCGACACCGAATGTCTGATGCTGCACGTCCCACCAACCAGGCCAAGTCTTACCAGTGCACTCACGCTCGGTGACAAGGGTCTCCTTGGGCGCGACGGCACCGAGCACGGCAAAGCTCATGGCCACACGGTGATCGTCGTAGCAGTGGATCGCATCGCTTGCCGGCTGAATGTCCATACCGCGGCCGTCGACCTCAATACCGTCTTCGAGCTCGCGGCAGGTGATGCCGAACTTGGCCAGCTCGTCATACATGGCCTTGATGCGGTTGCACTCCTTTTGCCTTTGGTTGGCAATACCCGTGATCCTGGTGGTAGCACCCTGCTTGCCAGGCTTGGCGACTGCCGCAAGTACGCAAGCAGTGAGGAAAGCGTCGGTCATGGGCTCCATGTCGACGTGAGGAATAGGGATAAGTTCGCCTACTGGTGGGCCAGTGACTGTGGTGCTCGTCTCGCTCTGCTCAACAGAGCAACCCATAGGCCTCAACACATCAATGGCAAATCTGGCATCACCCTGCAGAGAGGCGGAACCGATGTTCGGGACGGTGCAAGTAGTGCCGGTAATGGCGGCCATGGCGAGAGGGTACGTAGCGGAACTGGCATCGCTCTCAACCTCGTACTCCGCAGGGCTCTGGTAGCGCTGCTTGGGCACGTGGTACACGTTCTCCTCGGTCTTGCTTCGGGTGACTTGCACGCCGAAAGAGGCCATCATGGTGATGGTCATGTCAATGTAGGTCTGGGAGATGACCTTTCCTCCGACCAGACGGAGTGTGACGGGTCTCTTCGCATACGGCGCGCACATCAAGATGGAGGAGACGTATTGCGAAGACACCTTGGCGTTCAGCTCAATGTCGCCACCTTCGAAACCACCAGTGGAGGCAATGCGCACCGGCAAGCTCTGGCTACCAGGCTTGCCAAGGTACTCGATCGAGACACCGTTGGATCGGAGAGCGTCTACCAGAGGGCCTTGAGGACGCTCCTGCATGCGGGCGTTCCCGGTCAGAACTGTGTGGGAGGCCTCCGGAGTGGCGTGTGCCAGAGTCAGAGCAGTGGTGAGGAAACGAGAGGCAGTGCCGGCATTTCCAATGTAGATCTCTTCCGGCGAGGCCTTGAGGGCACCGCCGTTGCCGTTCAGGACGAGGACTTTGCCTTCATCCTCCCAGCCGTAAGTGGCGCCTCCCAACTTGGAAATAGCGGTAAGCATGAACTGGGTATCATCAGAGTGGAGCAGATTGCTAATCTTGCACTTGCCCTCAGCGAGAGCTGCGAGAAGGAGTACGCGGTTGGAGATACTCTTGCTTCCAGGCGGCCTGCAGGACACGTTCAGACCTTTCGGCACACCAGGCTTGATCAGGACTGACGAGCTCAGAGGAATCCTAATGTCCTTGTCCGCGACCTTCGTAGCTTCAGGCTCGTAGCATCTTCCAATAGCCGAGAGCAGCACAATCTTCTTCTTGGAGCCGGCGTTCTTCTTGTCGACAGCCATCTTGCGCAAGAGCTCCTCTGTAGGACATTGCTTGTGGGTTTTCTTGGTGATGAACTTGTCGGTCGGTGAAGTGGGAAGACCGTAGCTCGAGATGGCTTTCGTCAAGCGAGCAACGGCGCCCGGAGGCAGCACGCCCAAGTAGCGGGCGAGTTCAGCCTCCTTGACCATGCCAATGGCGACGCACTCGCCGTGCAGAATCTCCGGTGTCCAGATGGCCTCGTAGGCGTGGCCGATAGAGTGGCCGAAGTTCAGCAGATTTCTCAATCCACCTTCCCTCTCGTCTGCGCTCACAACCTCTGCCTTGACTCTGGCGCTTCCGAGCACGATCCTCTTGAACACCTCCTCAATGCCCTCGAATCTGCCCGGACCCGCAGGCTTCTCCAGAGCGGCCATGATCGCATCTGCGCCCTCTTCCAAGCGCTCGAATTCCTTCTCGTCCCAGATCGCGGCTGTCTTGACGACTTCGGCCATGCCGTTGCAGACCTGTCTCTTGTCCAGAGTCTCCAGGAAAGCGAGATCGATGTAGATTCTCTCGGGTTGCCAGAAGGAACCAATGAGGTTCTTGCCCATGGGCACGTCAATCGCAGTCTTGCCGCCAATGCTGCTGTCTACCATGGCCAGCAAAGACGTGGGGATCTGAACGAAGCGCACACCGCGCATGTACGTCGCGGCGACAAATCCAATCATGTCGCCGACGACGCCGCCACCCAGGGCGAGAATAACAGTGTCTCTCGTGCATCCTTGCTTCAATAGCCAATCCTCCACGTCGGCCTTGGTCTTCCTGCTCTTGGATGTCTCGCCAGGCTTCACGCGGTCGTAGATCAAGAGTCGCACATCGTCCGCGGTCTTGCCCAACTTTTCCCTCTCTTCCTCAAAGTTCTTCTTGAAAGCCGGAACATACTCCAGCTTGGCCAAGTTCTCGTCGCAGACAAGGACGTACGTCGAGGTGACGATGTTCTCGAGTAGGTCGCGTACTACGTAGTTGTTCCAGAGGCCGTAGTCGACGATGATGCTCTCCTTGCCCAGGATGGGGACTTTTGTGGCAGTAGTGTTGGTGGTGGTGCCATTGGTTGCGGCCATGGCGAATTAGGGCGCCTTAGCTGATCAGCCTGGAGGATGCAAGCTTGTTCGCCGAATCGGCGAGGATGAGGTCGGTCGAGTGAAGGCTGACGGTGTCCCAGAGGCGAAGTTGCTGCATGCAAGGCTGGTGTGTAGAAGATCAAGCGAGGCAAGCAAAGCGACGACTACGTACTAAGTTTCGCGAGGATGAATTATTGTGGTCCTCCAATGGCGCGGGCGCGTGTGACTCGATGCCACTTTCTGGCCAAGGTAACAATTATTATGGAGATCGGAGTCACTTCTGACGAGCGCAAGCCGTGCTGTTTGCCGGCCGCTATGAACTTTTCGGGAATGAATTTACCAGCCGCCGACTGGCCGACTGCAGCTCTTCCAAAACTAGATGTAAAGTACAATCACCAGTCAAGAAGGCCTCCGTGATCAGCTATAATTATTTGGATCAAGGATACAGTAAACAGAATTTCAATTGGCACCTGTATTACCAATTACAGCTTGCTGTTGAAATCGGAAAGGATTTTAGAGTATATCTCACAAGCGTGCGTCCAGGCCTTCCTTTCATGATAATACATTGTGCATGCCCTTTAGACATCTGATGCAAAAATACTATACAACACCACGCTCCAAGCCCATCTATGGGCCAAGCGTGATCTCGCCCCTCCAGGTACCCTCAGTCAAACCGAGAGTCTCGATCAGGTTCTGCCATCTGGGTCCTCCCCTCTCCTTCTTCCTCAGGTAGTTCAGGTGCTTTTGTCTCTTGTGCACCAACAACCTCAAGTTCCTCTTGTTGACCTTGTCTTGTCCTCCTCTCGTTTCGACGAATTCTGCCAGCGTTCTGATCTTTGCTGTGAGAATCGCGGCCTGCACCTCCGAGCTACCGGTATCTGGGCCTACACGTTCCTTCTTCTGCGTCACGGGTCCTGGGTGGGCACCGGCAGGCTTGGGTGCAAGCACATTGTCGGTGTTGTGGCGGCCAAAAGCGTCGATGCAACGCTGTGTGTTGACGCGGAGACGGTCCTTTGAGCTGGCCAGAGACAAGGATGCGATACGTTTCATGGCTTCCTCGGCACTCGCTTGTTCTTGTGCGATCTTAGCCCGGCGCTCATCTTCCGAGAGCTCTCCAGTGATTGAATTGGCGTTGGGGTTTTGCAGTTCTTCCTCGGTGGGTGTGAGCAGCCAGCTGCTACGTTCGATGCCTTGGTCCAGCTCCTTCTTTGAGAGGAAGAAGTTGAGGTGTTCGTCGCGAGCTGCCGAGGGACCGGGAGCATCGCTGTCTGGCGACTCGTCTACTCGTAGTTTTGTGGCGGTTGAGGGCGGTGCAGGCTCCGATGGGAGGGCAGTGTCGAAGGAGCGAACAAAAGGTGTTTCTATGCCGCGCACGGGATCTCCAAGTGTTGCTGCACGCTCCTGCGTGAGGACCGCCCGCTTGCTGAGGTTGGCAGCCTTGCGCGCTTTCGCTTGGGCGATCGCATACGGATCTCTGTGTTTCCTCCGCTGGGTCACCGTCGAGGCATATTGAGAAGGGGTTGTGGAGAATGCGCGGTTGAGGGTGGATGGCGAGTTGGCTGTCGGATGTCAGTGTTGGACTTGAGAGGCGATGTGGTATTGATGATGATCAGACACACCAGTAGGAGCCTTGAGGCAGGCGAAGAGAGGTATCCTGGGCGGCATGATGGACGATGGGTGGGAGTACTGTTGACCAGCGCAATAATACTCGACTCTACCCCCAGCCTGCACTCGCATACCAGTCGCATGCCTCGACTTCTCCGGCCGGCAATGCCCGCCAAGCCCGCAGCTCGAGCCGATCCCGAAACAGTTTAGCGCGCACTTGGACGTCGGCGCACCAAATGGCCAACCGCCGACCGAATTTCGTCTACAGCGGGCAGTCGACCAGCGGTTTATCCTCCCACCATCTCGAACTCCAACGTCAAGTCGCCAGATCACACGACAACACCGACACTCAAGATGGCCGCCAAGAACCTTCCCGCGGCGTTCAACGCCACCAGCCAGGACATTGAGATGCTCCTGTCTGCCCAGTGCCACCTCGGCAGCAAGAACATGCAGGTGCACATGGAGCCGTACCTCTGGAAGACCCGCGCCGACGGTATCAACATCCTGAACGTTGGCAAGACCTGGTACGTGGCATCCTAGAGTCCGCGCAAGTGCAATTGCAATGCGCGCGGCAGCGACATGAACAGCGACCCGGCGCGAGAGACCTCGAATCCGAACACGAACATTCTCGCGCGCAGTGGCCTGTGAATCGCATATGCCAAGACATTTATGTTTCCTCGAAAAGTCCAAAAACTGACATCCACCAAAGGGAGAAGATCGTCCTGGCCGCCCGTATCATCGCTGCCATTGACAACCCCGCCGATGTCTGCGTCATCTCTGCCCGTCCCTACGGTCAGCGTGCCGTCCTGAAGTTCGCCGCCCACACCGGTGCTGGCGCCATTGCCGGTCGTTTCACCCCCGGTAACTTCACCAACTACATCACCCGCTCCTTCAAGGAGCCCCGCCTGATCATCGTCACCGACCCTCGCACCGACGCCCAGGCCATCAAGGAGGCTTCCTACGTCAACATCCCCGTCATCGCCCTCTGCGACTCTGACTCCCCCACCGAGTACGTCGACGTTGCCATCCCCACCAACAACAAGGGCCGTCACTCCATCGGTCTGGTCTGGTGGATGCTCGCCCGTGAGGTCCTCCGTCTCCGTGGCACCATCGCCAGCCGCGAGGCTGAGTGGGATGTCATGACCGACTTGTACTTCTACCGTGACCCCGAGGCCGAGGAGAACAAGGACTCTGCCGGTCAGGACGAGGCCAAGGTCCCCGGCGTCGAGGAGGTTGGTGCTGCCGCTGTCGAGTCTGGCTTCAACAACGAGTGGGAGGTCTCTGGCGGCACCGCCGGTGCTTTCGCCGCTGCCTCTAACACTGCCGGTGCCCCCGCTGCCTCCACCTGGGACGCTGACGGTGCCGACTGGGCTGCCGCTTCCGCCCCTGTCGAGACCGGCAACCAGGGCTGGGCCGAGCAGGCCGGTGCCCAGGCCGCCCCTGAGACCACCTGGTAAATGCAGACGCTTCGGTTTAGAGAGCGCCGAACACACTTACCATCAAAAAACAATTGAAAGTCTTCTCGCATACACACGAGCCTCAGCTTGCACGATATCGGCTACAATACGTCTCGGGCGCTAAATGAGGGAAAGATACCTGCCTTCCTTTGTGGAAGGGAGGGGAAAGCCCTGCCCTGGGACTGAGGAGTGGGCGGACGTAACAGTTGCTCAGGCCTAGAAATTCAACCCGTGTAACCCGATCTTTGCATCTTGTCATGTGTGTTTGTGACCCATGTCTGTGTTGATATTGTTGCTCATCGATCGATCAGCTATGCTCGAATTTTGACGACTACAAATTATATTCCGTGTGTCGGTGAGGTACTTGCAGATAAGGTATGCGTTGGCATCGCTTGGAGCATGTACTCATACCTCGATGCATGAGTGGCATGGTACATGGAGTTCTTGGGTTATGCTTTACTGTAGAGTTCAGCGAGGTGATCTTACGCAATTCTCACGTGGGATAAGCTGCACGGGGCATCCTGGAACCGTATATATTAACGTGAAGTGAACCTTCCTAACCAGGTCACTTCACTTGTCTAACAGTCCAACTTCGGTTCAAGCAATAAACCGAACAACAAAAAGACGGCAAGAAGTGGATTTCCCTCGACGATATCGGCAACCTAATCCTTTGCCCCCCACTCACCGCACCGCATGTCACGGCACGAGGCACTCCAGGATCCCCGCTATCCTGGATCGACCGGCCAAAGAAAAAGGCTTGCTCGCCTCTAAATGTCTTCGCCACCCAATCACATTTGTGGATTTGTAGAAGCGGCGGAGAATGCAACTCTCGCGGCTGGTTCTGTCCTGTCGGGCTATCATTGACCGGGCAGAGAAAAATGATAGATACTGCAGTGCGCCCTACCCGTGTACATATGGGCGCTCTGCTAACCATGGCTGGCCTCTGTGTCATCGACTCGTCTGTACTTTTGCTTTTTTTGTGACTAACTGTCGTGGTGCATTTCTCTTTCTAGAGTGCTCGTCGAGGTCGTCTCGTCTTCTTCTATCTCGCTCGCTAATTGTCGTTTGATTTTTGCCAACCATGTTCTACACTTATCAAGATCGAGAAGAGGACTTCAAGAAGTCCGGACAAAAGGATACCTCTGACCGAACCTCAAGACCGGAATCCACCTCCACAGCCCGCGACGACGACATAGAAGCTCTCGAGCGAGTCGCCACCCAAGAAGACCACGAGTCCTACGAAGAGAAAGAGCCAAACGAAAACGAAAAAACGCCCAATGCCTCCTCCCGCAGCAAAGAGCGAGGCAAGACCTCTCTCGAACTCCGCCAAACCGCCAGCAACGTCCTCACCCGCGTCCTCACCACCCGCTCCATCCGCGACCCACCCCCTCCCCCCGACGGAGGCTTCAAAGCCTGGCTCCAAGTCGCCATGGGCTGGCTCATCATCTTCGTGACGTGGGGTTTCGTCAACTCCTTCGGCGCCTTCCAGAGCTACTACACCGAGATCCTGCCAGAGGACCCCAGCACCATCAGCTGGATCGGCTCGATACAGGTGTTCCTGACTTTCTTCATTGGGGCTTTTTCTGGACGGTTGCTGGACGCGGGACTGTTTGTCCCGACGCTTTTCGTGGGCGGCGTTCTGCAGTTGCTGGGGATTTTCATGACGAGTCTTTCGACCAAGTGGTGGCAGTTGCTGCTGAGCCAGGGCGTTCTGACGGGGATTGGGGGAGGCATCTTTTTTTGTCCGAGTATGGGCTTGATTGCCACGTACTTTTCGGATCAGAGGGCGTTGGCTGTGGGGATTGTTTCGACGGGGAATTCAGTCGGTAAGTCTCTCGCTCCCATCTTCTCGAAACGCTCGCTCCAGCAACTGACAGCTTTCAAGGCGGCATGGTCTACCCCGTCCTCGTCCGCTCCCTCCTCCCCCAAATTGGATTCGCCTGGACGTGCCGAGTCCTCGGCTTCCTGAACCTCGCCCTCCTAGCAATTGCCCTAGCCTTCATGCGCCCCCGCCTCCCGCCCCGCTCCACAGGCCCCATGATCGACTGGCTGGCTTTCAGGGAACCCGTCTTCGTCCTCTTCGTAGCCGGCCTCTTCTGCATCCTCTGGAACGTCTACTTCACCTTCTACTACATCGCCTCCTACGGCGTCGAAGCCGTCGGCCTCCCTTACACCGCCTCCACCACCCTCGTGATAATCATAAACGGCGTCGGGATCCCCGCGAGAATAATCCCGCCCTTCTTCGCAGACAAGTTTGGCCCGTTGAATATTCTCGTCCCGGTGCTGTTTTGCGTCATGGTAGTGAGTTGGACTTGGCTGGCGGTCGACAGTATCGGGGGGTTCTACGCTTTTACGACGGTGTATGGGCTGGCGAATGCGAGTTTCCAGTGTCTGATCCCGACGGCTGTGGCGAGTTTGACGCCGAATCTGAATATGGTGGGCACGAGGTTGGGGATGGCGTTTGCTACTGTTAGTTTTGCGGCGTTGACGGGGCCGCCTATAGGGGGCGCGTTGCAGGCGGCGAATGAGGGCAGTTTTGTGGCGCCGCAGGTTTGGGCTTCGATTTCGGCGGTTTGTTGTGTTTGTTTTATGCTGGCTGCGAGGGTTAAGTTGGGGGGTTGGACTTTGGGGGCGAGGTGTTGAAAGTGATGTTGATATTTCCTGATGTTTGGCATGGCATGGTGCATTTGGAGTTTCTTGGCGTCGGTTTCGTTTTGATTGTTTCGATACCCTTTGCATTTCGGCCGTTAGATAAACATGGAGATTTCGGATTTTCGACACAGACTGGAACAACAAGCCGAGGTATATACCAGGTAGAACGGCGATACACGACAACAGAAGAACCAACTTCACTTCTTGAATTCCAGCGCCGCCGGCTCACCAGCCTTCACAGCCCTCGCAACCACCTCATCGAAATCTTCCTCCTCCACCAAGCCCAGCACCTCCCTATCTTCTTTAGCCTTCCCCTCAACATCCCCACCCCTCCCCTTCCCCATATAAGCCACAAAAGCCAACCCAGCCCCCAACCTCATATCCCCCCTCTTCATCCCCTCCCGACAAACCCCCTCCCACTCCTCGATCGTCTTGCTCCTATCAACCTTCCAATCCCCTTCCTGCGTTCCCGTAGCCCGCTGCATAGAAGCAAAAATCTCTTCTTGCGTTGTGAAGAAGGAGGAAGTGTAGAGAAAGTTGTTGGCGTAGTGGGAGAGGGAAGCACGGGGGTTGGAGGGGTTGTTGATGGGGAGGGCTAGGAGGCGGGCTATGGAGAGGGCTGCGCGGGAGAGGGTGGTGGTGTTGAAGGGGCCGGCGTCGGGGTAGAGGGTTACGGTGCGGGAGGAGGGGGAGAGGGCGAAGAGGGAGCGTTGTATTGACTGTTGTTGAAGGTTAGTGAGAGATCAATCAATCCATGGCCGTATTGCTTTTGGTGAAGGGCCTTGGGGGTTTCTCGATGGTGGCGAATGCTCCCTTTTCTTCCTCTTCTCGTCACATCCAAAACCAGAAACCAAAAGACCAAAAAGAAAGGATGGCTGATGGAACTTACAGCCTCCAACCACGGCCCCGTCGCAACCCCAATCCACCTCACCCCCTCGAACTCCTTCCCCAACTCCTCAACCAGCCTCCTCGCCTCCCTCTTCGGCCAAAACAGCGGCACCGCCTCCACCATCCCCCCGTTCAACCCATCGCCCGCATACTCGGTCGGCAGAATCCACTTGACCCCCGCCTTCGCCGCCGCCTCAATCATTTCCCCATGAACGCCCATCGCCATGAAATTCAGAGCGAAAATCGCGACGTCGGAGCCTTGGAAGGCGGTGGAGAGGAAAGAGGGGTCGGAGTAGGAGCCTTGCTTGATGGTGATGGTGGTTTTGGAGGGGGGAAAGGAGGAGAAGGTTGACTTGGAGTCGGAGCGGGTGATGATTGTGATGTGGGAGAATTGGTTGCTGGTTGAGAGGGCGTGGAGGATGGGGGAGCCGATGTTGCCGCTTGCCTGTTTGGTTTATTAGTTGGTTGGTTGTGGTTGATGGTTGATGGGATTTTGTTTGTGCTGGGATGCAAAGATGGCGAGATGAGGCGGAGCGGTTGACTTGTTAGCATTGCATAGAACTTACGCCTACGAGAGCGATGCTCTTGATCCGGTTGTTGTCGGCCATTGTTGAAGGTTTGTGCAGTTGATGTGAGTAGGTATGGAAGGTTGAGTTGGAATAGACAAATCGGAGCTGTGAGTTAGATATCTGGAAACGTTTGAAGAACCGTGAAGTTATAAGAACATCCTGTCATTAGCATACGTGGTAGATGCAGGTACTATTACTCCGAGATCCATTATCGTATGCTATCAGACTACTACTGCAGGTGGTTAGGTAGTAGATAGTAGACGTCGGATGGATGTTCAGCCGGCGGGGCCGAATTGTATTCTCCGAGATCCGTTCAACGATAAGATGTACCTGGCGCTTGCATGCAACATGAGAGCGAGAGCGAGACCGTGATGAAAAGTGAATTCACCCGTTCTTATTTGGGATTGATGAAGCGATCCTGAAGAATCTGTAGTAGGATCTTTGAGTATTGTTGGCAGTTCCGAGGACAGGATCGATTTGCTGATCAAGTCCCAAATTGCCGGTCCGCAGGCCGCTGTATTAGTGATGTACATGTACTACCTATGTAGTCTCTTTCTATCGTGTATGCTTCAGTTGTGCGGAGTTTCCCTATTGGTGCTAGCTCACGTCCCAGCACCCTGCACTCAAAGTCCGCTCCTCTACTCAAGAAGTGGGAAACTCAGCCAGCAAGCTAGTCATCGCAGCCCGCACACCAGGCACGCCCTCCTTCTTCATTGCACAGACAGGCAAACCGCGAACCTTCTTACACCAAGCGTCCTTCTTGCCGCTGGGGTGCAGGTCGTTGCCTGCCTCCACATTTTCGAGATAGGTCTGCAGAGCCTTGAAGTTTTCCTGAGTCTCTGGCTTGTCTGCTTTAGTTGCGATGACCAGCCATGGCTTGGCCGAGATGGGTGGCAAAGCGAGAGGTGGTAATGATTGGCCTGGAAGAGGCTGCAGAAGAGTAGCTTCTTCAGGTGCCGACAATCCGTGTCCCTGGTGCACGAGTCTATCGTCGAGGCCGAAAGATCCAGGCGCGTACGAGACTGTGCCGTCGGCGTTAGGAACGTGCCTCTTCTCACTCGCGGCAGCCAACTCTTGGGCGCGCATGTTCTCGTACTCGCCGACTTCTTTCCATAGACCCTTCAGTGCTTGGATCGCGTCACCTGCACTGAGGTCAACAACGAAAGCCAGCACGCCTGCACGCTCGATATGGCGTAGGAATCCCAGACCGAGTCCGCGATCGAGATGTGCGTCCTCAATGAGACCTGGAATGTCGGCAATGGTAAAGTTCGTGCGGAGTTCACCACTCGGGTAGTACAGAGGGTTATCCAGACGACCACGTTGGTTGTCGAGAACGACAGTCCCAATGTTGGGCGAGAGAGTGGTGAAAGCCCAGTCTCCAATACGGGCGCGACTGCTGGTGAGTGCACGCAGTAAGGTGCTCTTTCCTGCGTTTGGCAGCCCGACAAGACCGACATCCGCAAGCAACTTGAGCTCAAGCTGCAACGAGATGCGAATTCCAGAGTCGCCCTTGGTAGCGAACTTAGGCTTCGGTCTGGAGGTGGTCACGAAGTGGGTGTTGCCCAAACCACCGACTGCGCCGGCGGCAAGTAGCATTGGGACTTCCATGGGTTTGTTGAGATCCAGACGAATGGGTCCACGGGGCTCCGACATGGCTAGGACATTTCGGCGAGGAGGTGGCAGAGACGGGAAGTCTTCCGCATGGAAGTGATGTGGAATGGCGGCAGGGTGCAGCAGCCACTTCTCCCTTCGATGATTGCGTCTGTGTTCCTCTGCTTCGGCGATTTCTGGGTCTTCTGATTCCAGGGCTGCTTCTTCAGAGGCAGAGGCGAGTTTCCTGATGCGCTTCCGCTCGGCTTCGTCTTCCGCGATGGGATCATTCCGTGACACCTCTCTGATCACTGTTCCCACCGGTACGGTCAAGAGGATGTCCTCGCCGCGCTTGCCTCCTTTTGACGTTCCCTGACCGTTCCTTCCTCTGTCCGCTTTGATGGTGCCGCGTCTGGCCAGTTTGTGTAGACTGGTTTCGCCGCGTACGGCTTGAATGTAGATGGAGCCTCCAGTGCCTCCGTCGCCTCCATTTGGCGGGCCATCGGGCACGTATTTTTCCCTCAAGAATGAGATGCAGCCGTGTCCGCCATTGCCGGCTGCGACTGTCAAGGTACAGGCGTCGGTGAAGGGCGTTTCACTGTAGTCGGAAGGCTGCGGATTGAGGTGATCGTATTGAGTTACGTCTCGGGTTGGGCCAGTGTCTCCAGACGGTTGTACGGTCGTCGTCGTCGTCGTCGTCGTCGTCTGCCACCTTCGAGTCGAATGCCTGTTACCGGCAAGTCGGAATCGAGTCGCGAGTCGCGTTGTCGCGGCAGACCATGAACTATCGAGACATGGGTAGAGAAAGGGCGTGAGCGTGCTGGTCAGCAGGCGCGAACCGGCCAATGTCGACGACATGCGAGGGTTGATCTGATGCAATTGTAATTAGTCGGTGGAAAGTATCAAACACATCGTACAGCAATAGTGCACGA
The DNA here is from genome assembly GCA_003614995.1 of Cladosporium phlei. Lineage (NCBI taxonomy): Eukaryota > Fungi > Ascomycota > Dothideomycetes > Cladosporiales > Cladosporiaceae > Cladosporium > Cladosporium phlei. The sequence goes on along the minus strand of QZFA01000002.1, from coordinate 318,121 downwards.
CCACAGGTTGGTTCGTAAAAACGAGGTTTACAAGGCCCCTACCGAGGCCTTAATCGGTTTCATCTCCTTCTCCTCCGCACGCCGCGGATGCCGCATCTTTTTTAGCGGCAGATCTCACGCGACTAGGTACTCCTCTTTGTTTTGGGCAGTCCATGCGCCGTCTTATACGAGCAAGGGAGTGATGATTGGCCTTGTTGATGTTGGCCAGCCGTTGCAATACAGTAATCCACCAAACACTCGGCGTGCCGAGGCTTCCAATGCTTGCGTGTCCCATCCATTCATCTCACCGATCAAGCGGTTCCACAGGTGGCAGGTGGCCTGCATGACATATACGCACCTACTTGTACATATATATAAGCTATGCTACCTTCATCTCACCGTTAGTCTCCTCGCAACTACACCTCAACACATACAATCATACTCTCCAGCTACCACGCATCACCACAACACTCCTCAAGATGGCGGCCTTGATCCAATATGTCCTCCTCAACCCGGTCATCACTGGCCCTCTTCTCTACATCCTCTCCCAGGGCCCAGAGCAGTACAAGCAATTGGGCCCATACCTCTCGGCCGGTGCCATCACTGCCCTCAAGTTGCTCTTTGCCATAGGCATCCTCCGTCCCGTCAACGACTTCTTGAACGAACTGGCAAACAACAACTTCCGCTGGAAGGCAGAAGTATACGACTGGCCAAACGAAATCGCTGTCGTCACCGGAGGAGCCAATGGCTTTGGTCGCCTCATGTGCGAAGGCCTCGCCGCACGCGGCGTCAATGTCATGGCCCTTGATATCCGCGACGACCTTCCAAAGGAAATGCAGTCCAACAAGAAGATCCACTACTACAAGTGCGATGTCACTTCTCCCGAAGCCGTGAACGCCACCGCCGACGCCATTCGTGCCGAGCACGGCAATCCTAGCGTTCTCATCAACAACGCTGGTATTGCACCCGAGGGTACCATTCTGGACCAGAGTCCTAAGGACGTCCGTCGAATCTTTGACGTCAACACCATCTCGCATTACTTTACCGTCAAAGCCTTCTTGCCTGAAATGATCTCAAAGCACAAGGGTCATGTTGTCACCATTGCTTCCATGGCTTCGTTCTTGGCTGGCGCGGTAAGTTTTCGGCTGTAAGCACTGATTGATGAAGAACTTACACTAACATGATCGCAGTATGTTTCCCAACCCCTTTCACTCGTTGTCTCCTCGTACAAAGCATCACCTTGATATCATCGAGGAGACCGCCCTCTCTCCCATTCCGTCAAAACAACAAGCTAACCCCTCACAGGGATATGGTCTCCTACAGCATGACCAAGGTCGCGGCCCTCGCCTTCCACGAAGGCCTCGCCGCCGAGCTCCGCGGCACACAACTGAACGCGCCCGAGATCAAGCTGACCTGCGTCCACCCAACCTTTGCAGCGACGGACATGATCGCCGACGCCAGGGCCCAAATCGAGGCTATGGGAATGGCCGTGATAGAGCCGTCTCTCGTCGCGGACGCCGTCGTCAAGCAGGTGCTGAGCGGCAGAGGCAACCAGCTTCTCCTGGCGCCTGGAATCGAGTTCCTCAACACTATGAGGTCGTGGCCGGCCTGGATCACGGTGGGGTTGAATGTTCTTATTGGCCTTTGAGAGGGTTGTGTCTTTTGGGGGGTGGGGGTCTGGCGATGGTTGTGTGTGGTGTTTCACGAACGCTTCGGCGATCTCTTGTCCGGCTGCCGCAGACGACTAGGTACTGTATATATTGTCAATCTGATCAGATCTTGGCTCGCATTTGCATTCTCTTGAGGGATTTGAACTCTGAACGACTGCTTTTTTGGAAAAAGTCCGTTCGTTCATATCCTACCATCACATACTCTGTTCTTCTGTTCTCATTCCCCATCTCCAGAAGAGCGGCGAATTGATGTTTTCCTACATACTCATTTACAAGCCCCCACCGGATGCCATGCCATCCGAGGTCAACTTCGGGTGATATCCTTTACCAAACCCTAACCCCTAACCCTTGAGGGAGACTTACCTTTTTACTCGATTCCTTAGCTGTTCACTCTAGATTAAGCAATTCTGTCTTCTCACATGATCAAGACTATTAGTCTGCGAAGGATGAAGGAAGAAAGCATAACAAATCGTGTAGTTTCGCCATACATCGGATGTCTTCGAGCTCTCTGGCATCCGTCTCGTTTCGCGACGGCACGTGAAACCGTCCAACGTCACTTATACTTTTGTACCTCGGCCGCCGCACGCCCGGCGATAACCGAACGGCTCTACAGGACCATCGAACCCAGCCTCGACCATGTGAGTTAAACGAAAAGTAAGTACGCGTGCTTACCTCAAACTCAACTATACGAGCTAGAAGAGCCGCATACTCTGTGACCAGCCAGCGAGCCAGCCAGCCACCTGCAGCCAATACACTCAGTCAATCAGTACACCAGGGACAACCACAACCACGACCACAACAATGGCCTCCCTCACCCTCCGACACAGCGCAAGCAAACTCACCACCCGGCCCTCAATCCCAGCCCAACGTCTCTCTGCCCTCCACCGCCAGCTCTCCTCCTCCCCAGCCCTCAAAAAGGAAATCCAAGAAGCCTACATCCTCTCCGCCGTCCGCACCCCCTGCGGAGTCTTCAACGGCTCTCTTGCCTCGGTGTCAGCTCCCCAGCTTGGCGCCACAGCAATCAAAGAAGCCCTGTCCCGCTCCGGCGTACCAAACGACAAAATCGGCCATGTCTACATGGGCAATGTCCTGCAGGGCGGGATCGGACAGGCTCCCGCGAGACAAGCCAGCATCTTCGCTGGTCTGCCGACGTCGACAGAAGCTACAACCATCAACAAAGTGTGTGCTAGCGGGATGAAAGCTGTGAGTATTGCGGCGCAGCAGATCGAGTTGGGCCAGGAGGAGGCATTGGTCGCTGGCGGAATGGAGAACATGAGCCGCGTGCCGTACTACCTCCAACGAGCAGGACAGCAGCCTGCTTTCGGTGACATGAAGCTCGACGATGGGCTGGTCAAAGACGGCTTGTGGGATGTCTACAACCAGGTGCACATGGGCAACTGCGCGGAGGCCACAGCGAAGAAATACTTCGTCACCCGAGAGGAGCAGGACGCTTTCGCGATCGAGTCGTACAAACGCACCCAAGCCGCGTGGAAAGAGGGTTTGTTCGACGATGAGATCGTGGCTGTTACCGTCAAGGGCAAGAAGGGGGATACGGTTGTGAAAGAGGACGAGGGGTACAACCGATTGAAGTTGGAGAAGGTGCCCACGCTCAAGCCGGCTTTCGATCGTTCGGGGAGCGGGACTGTTACTGCGGCGAACAGCAGTTCGTTCAACGACGGAGCTAGTGCGCTTGTGCTGGGCAGCAAGGACATGGCGAAGCAATACGGCAAGGGCAGCAAGGTTCTTGCGAGGATTTGCGGGTATGCGGATGCGGCTATTGATCCGATTGATTTCCCTGTCGCGCCTTCGAAGGTTGTGCCGCTTGCGTTGGCGAGGGCGGGGATCAAGCAGGAGGATGTTAAGGTTTGGGAGTTCAATGAGGCTTTTGCGGCGGTTATTAAGGCGAATGAGAAGGTGAGTTCTATTGATGGGAGATCGAGATGGGAGGAAGAATGCTGACTTTATGGTGAAACAGATCCTCAAACTGGACGCCTCGAAAGTCAACCCTCGCGGCGGCGCCATTGCTCTCGGACACGCGCTCGGAAGCTCTGGATCGAGAATCATTGTCACCCTGCTGCACCAGCTGAAGAAGGGCGAATACGGCTGTGCTGCTATTTGCAACGGAGGCGGCGCTGCTACTGGCATTGTGGTGCAAAAAGTAGATGCGGACGACTTGTAGGTGTGTGTTAATCGTGTTGTGTGTAAAATGAATACCCCTAGACTGAGAGACGAAACGAATGGAATGATTGTAACCGCCACCGGAGATTCTGGTCTGGCGCGCTTGCTTTCAGTCTGAGTTCGATGGAGGATGCAAGAGGCGAGCTGGCCACGAACTTTTACTACCCACATACCTACCAAACAAACAAACTCCAACACCACCTATACACGCTCAGAAACAACACACCACATTATCAGACCATCAATGGTCAAGACAGAAGAGCACACCACCAACCACTCTCCCTTACTCCCGCATAGCTTCAAACCACTCACCACCTTCCAGACAGACAAGACAACGGAGAGTAACCCTGCAGTTCCGGACACCTGCATTGCCGCCACCTCTCTCTCTCCCGCCACCAAGCTAGGAAACTGATCACTTCTGGAATGACAAACGTAGCACAAGCAAACGACCGACCAAGATCCACACGCGATCGGATTCTGGAGTTCACCAGAATTATCTCACGACGCTGAGAGTTACCCAAATTGGGTTGCAGGCGGACGACTGCATGTCTGATCAAGGTATGTTGCAATCGACTTTCTTCTCTGGCTGGTCTTGGTGGTGGTGTCTTCTGTCTCTTTTTGTGATTTGTTCGTTCTTGCTTCCCGTCGTTCCTTCGATTTTGTGATCGCCAGTTCACTTGATGTGTGGAGTGAGCGGAGATGCTTCTATAGACGAGCACGCCGTGAGTAGAGCGATTGGCATATTGTCTGGTGGAGTTAGTGTGATACGATCAATTGCCGTTGGATTGCAGCCGTCAGCCTGCATCAGAGTCTAAACTTCACTTCTGCCTCCCCATGCCTGACTTCACTTCACTCGCGCGGCGTTGCCAGGACGACCCTGCGTCACTACTAAAAGAGTCATCGCACGAGCAAACGCTCCCACAAACAAAGCGGCACTCTCTCACCGCTCTCTCACCTCTCACCTCTTCACTCACCACCAACAACAACTTCCACCACCTTGGGCAGAAGGTGCGCCATAGCTGCATGCCGGTCCTGCTCACCTAAAGTATGTTGTCGTACACTTCTTTCCCAATAATAAGCGCCACTGAAAGTTAACAGCACCACACATGGAATTGATGAGCAAGATTTCCTTGGAGCAAGCCCCAACCTCGACCAAGATGGCCTCGTCCACTTCCTACCAGGCCGCACACGCCGTCTTCGGCACCAACGAGCTGCTCTGCGACATCATCGGTCGCCTACCTCTCAAAAAGATTGTTATCATGACCGGCGTCTGCAAAACCTGGCGCAAGGCCATCCTGGATAACGTGGCTATACAGCAGACCTTGTTCCTCGCTCCAGCAGCTGTCCGCGACATCGTGTCCGAATTGGACATTCTGTCCATGAGCCTCAAGGACATCCCTCGCTACCAGTACAACATCGTTGCAGAATTCCACAGCCAGACCAAGAGGCGCTGGAACTGCAAGAAGCCGAACGTCATCGAACCCATCTTCAACACCCTCAAGTCAGGACTGAGTCCACTCGGCGTTTGGCAAGACATGTTCGTCACGCAACCGCCAAGCAAAGCCGTCATCATCACCATCTCTGATAATTGCTCCGATCCACGAAGAAGTGCCGCACCTACTCAATGGCCTTATGGGACTCAATGGCCTTATGGGCCCTGGCGACTGGAGTTTAGGCGCGAAGCTGGTGTCAAGCTTGGAGAGCTACACGCTTTCTGCCAATCTGAAATCCGAAAGCACACAAATGCAATCTCACTGGAAGTCAGTTTCGTCCCGAGAGGCGTCATTGCAAGCAGAAACATTGGACTCCTCAGACGTTGGGAAGTTCGCAATGGCGAGGTCGTTCGCCAGACCCCGCCGCCGCTGATCGGACTCTCTGACGACGGTTCCGACAGTGATGACGGTGGCAACTTGTACGAGGTGATGTACGAAAGGGACGACATGTATGGTGGTTACTGTCCTGGCGAGGACTCCGATGTGAAGCAATGGTGTGATCGTTAAGGCGACAACGAGTATCCTTCGAATGGATGCTTTTCTTGATGCGCGCATGGAGCGGCGGTGTGAGATCGATCAACATCATCAACGGCGGATGGAAGCATTGATCGGTCTTAGATGCCGCGAACAAGCAGAGTGGGCAGATACAACCCGCTATCCGGCGAACGCATCAGTCGTCGCGGGTTGAGTACAGAAGATGTGAGTTGTAGCACCTTAGTGATCGATAGATCACAGACGGAAGCATGAATCCGACTTTCCAGTCGAAGTACACAAAGCCCAGAGCAGAGTCGTTAGATACACTGTATAGCTAAACTCGCTGACGAACCTTGAACCTCACATCCATATCAGTCTGCTTCCAGAACCAAGCAGCGTTAGTCTTCCACTCCTCATGCTCCGACGCCCACTCGATGTCGAACGTTTGCAGGATCTGAGGTATGAATTTGCCCATCTCCATGATGGAAATGTTCTTCCCGATGCATGTGCGGGCGCCGTGGCCGAACTGAATGTAAAAAAACGATTAGATATGTCTCTGCGTTTGCAACACTCTCAAAACTCACCACCAGCATCGACCTCTCCATAAGCTTCAACCGCTCAGGATCCGATTCCAGCCAGCGCTCCGGCCTGAACTCCTGCGAGTCCTCGCCAAAGACTTCTGGATCGATCTGCACCACCGGCGCCATCATCGACACATTTGTGCCAGCCGCCAGCGAGAAACCACAGAGCGTTGCGCCTTCGGGCGGGACGTATCGTTCTAGTGGGAAACCTACGCCTGGGTGCAGGCGGGTTGCTTCTTTCATTATGGCTTGCCTGGGAGTCTTGTTAGGTTGTTGGTTCGGGAAAAGATTCCAGGGCGCGGCATGAACTCACAGGTACGGCATCTGAAGGGACTCTTCCAGGGTGATGGGATCGGAGATTCGGCCATCGAGTTGACGCTGTTCTAACTGCTGTCTTAGCTTATTCATCACTCGTGGGGTCTTGATCAGGTAGTAGAAGCAGGCGCGGAGTGATATCGCTGTTGTGTCGCTGCCGGCAAACCTTGAGTGGAGAAAACAGTCAGCAGTCGTTCGGATTCCTTCCAATCGTTCGCGCGGAAACTGACAAGTTGCTGCTCAAGTGATTGATAATTTCATCGCGGGCATTCGTCAGCTTCGCCTCCCTTTGACGGAGCTGCGACAGGAAATCTGTTCGTTCCCCGGTCTTCTCGGAGCCGTCGTAGCGGGTGATTTCGTCTTCGCAAATCTGAGAAAAGTCAGAACAAGTACCCGAAATCAATGATGTCCAAAATCAGCAATCGTTTCAAACAACTCACCTCCACGAACTTGAAAATCGGACTATACCGCCCCATCAAAGGCAGCACACGCTTCAGCAACCACTTAGCCGGCCCATCAAGCACCGGATATTGGCCCAACACCCTCAAACTATCGAGACTCGCATCTAGCTCCCTGATCATATCGTTCACATCCTTCCTTTGCTCAAGAAAACCAAATCTCCGCTGGAAAGTCAATCCCGCGACAACGTCAAAGGCGTACCACTGCAGCCAGACCGCCAAATCGACCTTCTGCCCCGCCAAATCCCGCATCGCATCGGCGAAAAGCTGCGTGCACTCGTCTACGTACGGCTCGTAGTTGCGCATGTTGGACATGGCGAATAGAGAGGCCACGGGAGTTTTGATAGACTTGTGGACTGCTGGGTCGCGGGCTTGGAACATGCCGACGAGGGGGGCGTTGTTGTATTCGGGTACCATTGTGTTGTAAAACTCGGTCTTTTGAGATTCTCATCGTCAGAATTTGATCGAGTCGTACCAGGTGAGGATCGATTGGTGGATGATACGCACTTTCATAAACTTGCTTCCGAGCCCGTAGATGATTGGGATGGCGGACGGGTCCGAGACGGCGACGTGGTTGGGTCCCACGCGGACGATCGGTCCGTATTGTTGATGCAGTCTACGGTATCCGGCTGGGCCATTGCCGCCGCCAACCATGAACAGGCGATACAATCCTGAAAATCTGGCTAGGAATGGTCCTGGTAGGTCGCGAAGATCGCGTCGGAGTAACCTTTGGACACGGACTGCGATCCATAACAGGGATAACACCGCCAATAGCGAGGGTAGCAAGGACGAGGTTTGCAATACCGTGAACGACGACATTTCAATGGCTGGTATCTGTAAAATAGGAGTGGGGTTGGCAATGGAATCCGTCAATGTGACTGCCTGCCATCATTTATACCAAAGCTCTTCGAGTGGGGTGTAGATTGAGTTGAGGACGGACGATCGTCACACCTCTCATGTTGCTTTGGTGCTGTCGTCGAATGTGCCCCACAATGTGAAACCACGGAGCCCCGGATCGCGGCTTTCCGGCTTTCCGGCTTTCCGGCTTACTGTACCCTTGATTAGTACATATACAATAGTAAGTGAGGTATTTGGTGGGCTCTCGTTGACATGCCGACACATGTGCCGAGTGGAGAGGAGCTGAGAGTGAGTGGTCATTGATGTCCAATCCCGCCATGGCTTCATGGAGCAGTTGGACGGGGAGCGGCTTCGTGAACATGTCAGCTAGATTCTCCTTCCCGGAGATCCACTGCGTGTCGATGATTTTGCCTTCAACAAGCTCTTGACATAGTGATGGCGGATGTCTATGTGGCGTGTCCTTGAATGGGACTCTGGGTTTTTGGCGAGTCTTAGAGCCGAAGTGTTGTCAATTTTTAGTGGCATGTTGCCCTGCTAGAGAGTTGAGTCAAGAACGCTGAGTTCATTGAGGAAACCGATGAACCAGTAGGCTTCTTTTGCTGCTTCTGAGGCTGCAAAATACTCTGCTTGAGTGGAAGACCAGTCAACCAAGGCTCGACCTAGTTACTGTGATGACCACATAACTCTTCCAAACCGCAATCAAGTGACGAATACCATACCTCTGACTCGGACTCGGACTCGGACTCGGGTGAAAGAAAGTTCCGTATAGAGATGTCGGACAAAATTGCTATCAACAACAACAAAGGACCAGGCTACGAGATCATCCTCTTTAGACCAATGAGAGAGCCGGATCCGCCGCAAAACACCCCCGAACAACGCCTTACAGCTGCTCCCGTAGCCTATACTAGCGACGAAGGCATCAAGCCGGTACTAAGCTAGCTTGATTGATGACATTAGAGCCTTATCAATCAAGCGGCCGGCTTAATGACATTAGAGCCTCATCAATCAAGCGGCCGGCTTGAATTAGGTAAATCCTCATCAATCAAGCCGTCAATATGCTCTCATCAGTCAAGATCTTGACTGTTGCGGAGCCTGGTTCCCAAACGGGTGTCGAAAATGTTGACCTCATATCCCGGCCTTGCTTGCGTTTTATTCAGACGTTTGAAGGGAGTAACAGAAGACTTCCGAACGCTGCGCTCAACGCACGATCCAATTCTCTCGGGGCGGCCGGACGGAGTCAAGCTGAGAATAGACGTGGCATCGGGCGAAACGACACCACGAGGTATCTCAACCTTTTTGAGCAAGGCCTCAATCGTACGTTGGCCGAATGTTGGTGTATCGTTGTCCCTGACGAGGATTACAATCTGCAGTGGCGATGCAGCGGACACGAAGAACTCATCCGAGAGCACCGTACCTTTAAGAAGAGTGTCGATGTACACTTTGGGAAACCTCAGACCTCCGCCATGCTGGGAGAGGAAGAATCCCTCAGTCAGACCACGCATGCCCTTCTGCTCACGATCTGACTGTGGGTCGTATCCTTCAAATGACGTGAATCTGAGTCTGATAGCCCATTCGAGGTACCTGATGACTGTGAACAGCATGGGAGTCGCATTGTTGCACAGGGTACCGTTCATCTTGGTCAGAGCTGCTGCGTCCTTGGCACTCAGTGTGCGCTCTCTTGCCCAGTCCTCGAGGATGGCATCGGCCGGCACTTCCGATGTCTTTGATAAGTTCTCCATCAAGGCGATACGCCAAGCCAGCTGGTGTGCGTCCCGTATGCCGCTGGCGATGCCTTGTCCTCCAAACGGTGGGAAGACGTGAGCAGCATCTCCGATCAAGACAGTCTTGCGGTGATACCACCGGTTAATGATCTTGTGCGTGAACGTGAAGAGCCTGCATCGCAAGACCTCGATGCAGTCCCGTGGGTAGACGGCATGTCGTTCGAACGCTCTGCCCCTACCACATTTCGTCCGGGTCAACATTGGGACTAGATGATCCCATAGCAATTCTTCGGCATCCATCGTTTTGGAGTCCCAATCATCCTGTTTGAATTCGTGACGCCAGAATCGCTGATCGTGAGGGCCAAAACGGCCGGCGGCTGTGGGTTTCCCCGGAGGACTGCAGAAATGCCATCCTTTGGGCCAAAATAGATCATAGACCTCCTGAGGCGTGAGGTCCAGCTTCCACGCGGGGAACTCAGGATGGGTTTCCGGTGTGCACAGCTGGATCTTGAGGTTTGCGGCAACCCACGTCCCTTCGTAGCGATAATCCGAGTGCACCTGTCGTATGTCTGCCACCTTCTCCAGGAACGTTTTGCGAACGAATCCTCGCTTGCCATCGGCTCCGATCAACCAACTTGTTTGCAGCGTATTCGCAGAGCCGTCGGGCAGGTTGTACTCCAAGATAGCGCCGTCATCGATCTGACGAATGGACTGCACATTACAACCTGAGCGTAACACGCAAAGCTCGCTGGCCTCTATCTTCTCCCGAAGTGCTTTCTCTGTAGCATGGGTCAACTTCCAGCCCTCGAAAAGATTGACTTGGTAGGCATATGAGACTCAACTAGCTCTGGCTGAATCTGCAGAACTCCAGTGGGGACAGCTTGTCGCAAGCTATCTTTATAGACGTTCAGGGTGTGGTAAGGTGGGTTGATAAAACTCGAGGCATGGAAGTAGGCCGCGTTGAGATCTGCGCCTCTTATTAGAAAAGAGACAGTCCAAAAAGCAAGCCGGCGGCTCTTTACTAGAGTCAATGGCAAAGTGGTGCAGGATGTCGAGATCGCCAAGGACATGATATTCACTCCAGGCCGGATCCTGAGCTACATGAGTCGAGGTTCGTTGGCACATTGTTATTCATCTGCTTCTCTGGATGTTGAATGCAGCAGACGGGTCCAGCTGACAGTCCCATCAAAGGCACAACAATCCCAGTGGGCACTGCAGTTATGACCGGTACGGCCGCCGGAGTCGGTGCGTTCCAAAGTCCCAAGTCATGGCTCCAGGACGGAGATGTCGTCGAGGTCGAGATCGAGTCTTTGGGCGTCCTTCGCAACACTATTCGCTTCGAAAAGTGAGTTACACCACCGCCTTGGTCACCTCGCACGTCGCCATGCGTGCTGTGTACAAAAATCCTCCGAAGAGAAATGGCTAATGAGCCAATGGATCAGTCTGGCCTGGTGACAACGTCTCTATATCGGTGTCCAAAACGTAGCCTTCAGGCTTTTTACCTAGATTAGACTCCGACATGTTTGACTCAATGTATCGGAATGGTATCAGAAACAGAACACTCATTTGTCCGTGAATTCCTCTTCGCCCCCAGTAAGTCGGATGAGTGATGCGGAGCTCTGTTGTGGCGCAAACACTGGACCGAAGAGAGCGTTGGGTTGAAATCGACTGTGATGATGGTGGTGGTAGTGGTGGCAGTTGGAAAGTTACCGTAGAGTCTTGGCTTCCATCCAAATCAAAGTCACTCCTCGCCCCATCCTTCCTTCCTGCCCCACACACTTCCTCGATCCTCCTCCCCATTCACGCCCCACGACCGACGATTATGAATCCATGATGCCCAAGAGCTCTCGTACTTGCGAGTATTGTGGGACATCATACTCTAAGAAAGAACATTACCAACGTCACTTGCGGACACACACACGTGAGAAACCATTTAATTGTACGCAATGTACCTCCAAGTTCTCGCGGCGGGACGCGTTGACTCGTCATTTTCGCGTTTGCCATGCTCAGGAAGATCAAGAAGATGACAGCCGCATCGCAACTCCTGGGACCGCTGATGTTGACGCGCTCGATGTGCCAAATCCACAAGGACCGTTGCCGTCTGCGGCGCAGAATGAGAATGATTATTTGAATGATCCGTTCCACGATAGCAATGACGCTCCACCCCTGCAGTCTCCACGGATGAATATACTCGATGATTTTGGGTGGCAGTGGGACGATACGTTGAATCTGGATCCCACCTTTTCCATCGACGACCTCTGCAACTTCGACCCCAGTACGGTCGATCTCAGTACGCCCTGGATGCCTCTGCTGCGCTCCACTGGCGACCTCGACGTGCCACCGCTCCAAACATCTTCGGCGTCTGTCAACCCGCCGCCGCGGTCACAAGTAAGCCCGCAATGGTTCACGCACATTGCCCATCCCACACTCCACCCAGGGCTCTCGGCGGGACCTTCACAAGCTCGCACTCCAGCAGCGACTACCGAAGGGGAGATCTCCCGCGATGCTCTTGCAAGTAGTTTAGTCCTCAAACAACCCGTGCCAAACGCAGCTCTACCCTCCGCGCCATTCCTAAACCGATGCATCCATACTTTCACCACCCGTCTTTGGCCTGTCATCCCCATCATCCATCTCCCGAGTTTCAAGCCTGCTCAAACACACCCGCTGCTCTTACTCTCCATCTGCTCCCTCGGAGCATTAGCCGACGGCTCCAGGCAACCCCTCCATTACGCTGAACGATTATTTGAAGGTGTTCAAAAGGCCGTACTGGTCTCTTTCTCGCCGGACAGAGCCATTGACAAGCATTCAGTCGCAGCATTCCAGGCAGCAGTCACTGGACAAACCTTTGCTATTTTGTCCGGCAAGGCTGAGCACTTGCTTAATGCACAGGCCTTCCACGGCGCTTTGTTCGTCGCCGTCCGTAAGGGCTACAGCGCCCTATCAGGCTCCAGGCTACCTGAGCCGGTGCCAAACCCCCCTCAAGCGAAGGACTGGGACGAATGGGTCACTGTTCAGACCATCATTCGCCTGCTCAACGCCGTCTACGTCCATAACGGTGAAATCGCCGTCACGCAACAACCCGCCTCTCAGCGCGTGCAACCATTGATGATCCCAGCAGCTGCTCCCGACAGTCTATTCCTGGCTAAGACGTCCAATGAGTGGGTCAACCTGCAGCATACTCAACTTTCAAACCTGCTCTCACCTCGATCGACATTCTCGAGCTGTGCCATTCTGGAGTGCTTCATCAGCGAGATCAGCCATGCTCGCTGCTCCCCATTCCACGCCATGAGCGACCAACACATTGAGGAGTACCAAAAGGCACTCCACGCATGGTTCGTTGAGTCGGCCGAGTCTTTCAGAGCAGACACAGTGCAACGATTTACCATGCTCACACTGTGGCACTCCTGCTTTTTGCTCCTGCTGTGTGATGTCAACCTCGTGGAAAAAGTGTGCGGTCGAGACGGAAGCTCGATCTCAGGCGCCGAAACCCAACAGTTGCGCGACTGGACACTCACGCCTCGCGCCAGGCAATGTGTGTCCCACGCAGTATTGCTGTGCAGACTGACCGACGAAGTCCGGATCAGCGACGTGCCGGCGGTACACGTAGCAAGGTCACTCTGGCATGCTGGACTCGTCCTCGCAATGTATTCGTCCCTAGCACCATTGCAATCTTTAGATGGTTTGACAAACGCGACGGCAGACCGGTATGGAGGAGGTATCGAAACACTTCGTCAGGCCGACTTCTTGACCGAAGATGATCTGGACGTTCTCAAAGACAACGCGACTCTCACACGATGTGGCACGCTTGCGTTTGGTATCCCCACCACGCTCAGGCATCAAGGTCCATGGCCAGCGTCGGCATGCTACGCCTGCACGCTTGACCAAGTCCTGAACTTCAACGAATCTGAAGTGCTGTGAAATGTATGAGACTTGGAGTCACCGAGATGCCAACAGCGTGTTAGTAACTTGGCAGTGGAAATGGGGCTAAGAGTCAAGTGAACCATGTCTTCTCTTTATAGCAAAAGATATATCTAGTAGCTACGGCAACTGGTAAGGTACCGTGGAAGTTATTGATAGTCTCCAATCAAGGCCATCAAAGTCCCTCTAACATTCGGGAGCCGAAGACCAAATTCTGTGAGCTTTTGTTAGCTGCTGCTCCAACATCTGTAAAACCGCGATTGTGCCAGTGAAGATAGGAGTAGTTTGTCAGAAAGTTTTGACTATGTTTTTTCACATGAATGATTTCGACGTCTAATTAATTAAATCATCTTTGAACTTGGTGCTGGGAGGGAGAAAGAGAGAGGGCGCTTACACTATACCTCGTATCCAGTCGCTACACGAGTTCTCAGTATGAAGACCTGTGCGGACTGGCAAGATGGTGATGTGTTGGTCAATATGATCAGTAGGATGGAGAGATGAGTGGGTTGTAGGAACTGAGAACGAGGCGGAAGCAAATTTAAGAAGCTGTGCGGCGACAACCCCAAGCATCCCCGAGCCTTAGACCAAAGCGTGCATTGCCCGACATCACCACCACCACTGCACTGCATTGTTGCAGCACACACGACCCAACCCACTGGACGCTGCCACTCGCGGGCAATGGACCTCATGAAGGCGCGCGAGACCATGATGCGCTCCTCGCAATCCATCATGCCACTACTGGCCCAAACCGCACCCAGAGAACCCGCCAGGAGAATGGCTTTCGTCTCCAGACACTGCCGAGCAGTCCAGCCCATGAACGCCTCCACCTCACGATCATTCGTAACCTCCATGCGCAGACAGCAGGACGACGACAACAGCAATGCCGCCTCCGCCCTCAAGAGCGCTCCCGAAGCGCCCGCCCGCCGCCGTACAGTCAGCGAAGACATTTCCAGCATCCTCGACGGCGCCCTGGACATGAAGAAGGGCACCCCGACCACCCCGTCCGCGCGAACCTCCCGCTTCCCATCCAGAGACGCCCAAAACACCAGCTCGCCCGCCCGCGCTCAGCTCACGGAGGACAAGCAGCAGCAGGAGAAGAGGAAGAGCAGCATCGACGACCTCATGGCGGGGTTCCTGGCGCCCACAATCAAAAACACTGGCAACAGGGACATCGCTGGCTCTCTCAATCCGCGAGGCAACCGCAGCGGGCCGCCTCCAGTCCCCCAGCCAGCTCCTATGAAATTGGGCCCGACTCTAGGAAGGACGGTGCATGTGGACAACCAGCGAGGTATTGATGTTGCTCGTGCTTTCAGGACGATGGAGATTCAGGTTGCGAAGAACTCGGTGCGGAAGGAGTTTGCTAGGCAAAAGTTCCACGAGCGGCCTGGTAAGAAGAGAAAGCGTCTGCACAGTGAAAGGTGGCGGAAACGCTTCAAGGCCGGCTTCAAGGCGACTGTCAAGCGTGTGTTGAAGATGAGGAAGCAGGGATGGTAGAGAGAGGAACATCTGGCGCCCTGAGACGGCCTACCTTTTCTGCACGTGTATTGCATAGCGAGGTCGGAGGTTGGGATCATGAGCCTTGTGACTGATAGCCTAAAGTTATAGAAGGCGTTGTATTTTATTGTACAAATGGCTACGATCGAAGTTTTACTGATATGCTGGTGTCAGACTCACGCTGAGGCTTACATGTATCAGGTGAGAAGACTGACCACTAAAAGAGTAAGACTCTTTAACCCCTCCGTAGATTACCACTTTATGATTCAAAGCAGGTGCTTAAACAAATCCGAGACTACATTACAGACGATACATCTCAATCTCAAGTTCGAACGTGCACCCATGAACAATTGCCTCACCTTACTTCTCGTACTTAAACTCCGCCGCCTGGCCCTTCGCAACCTCCACCAACTCCCTCTCTCTCTCCATCTCAGGAATATACTTCCTCATAACCTCCTCAACATACTCCTCCGGCACACCCTTCTCAATCGCATCCTTGATTCCCATATTCATCCGATAAACATACTCCTCCTTCGGCTTGCTCGGCGTAACAGCACCCCTATTGATATAAACCAGCAACTCCTTCCTCTCCCCTTTCGCCCGCTTCTTTTTCGTCGGCTTTGATGACTCGTCATCTGGATCCCCACTCGCAGCAGGCCAAAACTCACACCGCAGCATTTCCTTGGTGTAAGCAACCGGGACGCCTTCGTTCTTGTCTAAGCGGGCTTCGTCGCTGGGTTGGAGGGAGTAGACGAGGCCCCAGACTTCGGATTCGTAGAGTCCCGTTCCAAGTGCATTGGGTTCAGCGACCGCATTCCGCCTCGGTATTGTCGCCCTCTCGATCTCCACGACGTTCGCGTAGCCTCGTTCGTTGATGATCCATTTGTACTTGTTCAGGCGGGCGATGCCGAGGTAGGTGGAGTTCGGGCAGCGGTTGTGCATTTGTTTGAGCCAGAGGTTGGAGCCGTAGCCGAAGTAGAGGGTTGTGTTTGCCGTGCTGTTGATAGCATCAGGGGTCGCCATGATTGAGTTTGTGAGGGACGTCGTCGAAGGAGAAATGCTTTGAGTGGTTGATACGCCTGATATGCTTGAGGTGGCGGAAAGAGATGTGGTGAGTGGTTCCTGGGCGAGGATAGCTTGGGAGACGTAGTGCCAGAGGCGCATGGTGTGGTCTTTTATGTATTTGGAAGTTCGCAGAGTGGATATTGCGATGTTTCGCTGTTCTTTGTGTTGTCTTGCTTACTTTTAGTGGTCGTTGATCAGACCAGGCTGAAACTCGCAAGGATTGTTCCACTGAGGCGATGTTTATGCCAAGACATCATCAACATAAATCCAATCAACGTGAAGAACTACAAAGTGAAATGTAAAACAAATCAAGGAGGGGGTATATTCTATTTTTTGATATCTCGATATGGACTCAGTCCGCTCTCGCTCTCTCGCAATGTCTGTGAATCTCGGCATACCCAACTGCCACCGAGCGGAATCGCTTATGTGCAAAGTCTCTAGTAGGGTCTTTGCTTGAATCAAATCTCTCTAGACCGCCTTGGCCAATAACTCGACGTGGCGCGCTACCTGCTACCGTACCCATTATCAGTCCGTGGAAAGACCTCACATCTCTTCCTGCAGAGCCACGATCTTCTCGTAAAGCTCGAGGGCGAATTGCTGTTTAGCCTGTTTCGTGCGTTAGCTTGTGGCAAACATTATCATCACGGCGAAAGGCTCTTACCTTGATTTGCAGCATCTCCAAGTTGCTTCTCCCGTCAAAGGTTCCCAAAAAGTAGATGAACCCGTTCGTGGGAGGGCCGCCACTAGGAGTGCCGAACTTGATCTCTTTCTTGATGGGAGTGTTCAGGACGACACGATGGGAGCCATCGGCGCGCATGAGGAATCTGGCCTTTGGCTTGTTGTTCTCGTCGCCGTCGTAGCCAGCCTTGACGTTGAGCCTTAGCATTCCCAGACCACGCTCGCGCCACTCCTTCTTGCCGTCTGGAAGGGTGAAGTAGTTGTACAACTTGGCTCGACACGAGTACTCGGTAGTCTCATCTTCCTCACCGGTCTCGATGTCTTGTGCAAAGAAACGTTCGTCCTTCTCGTCCTCCTCAACGGGCAGTGGGCTCTTACCCCCGGTCGTATCATCATCGGCAGCGTCGTTGTCGCCATCCTCATCGTCATCTGCCGGCGCACCAAACGATGACTTTTGCTGTTTGACAGCACCAGACAGAGGTGTCGATTTGCCGCTTGCGAAGCTGGACAGCCCGCCAGCACCGCTGCCAAATCCGCTGCCACCAAGACCTGAACCAAGTCCGCTAGACTGGCCGATTTTACCGAAACCAGAAGCGCCTGATCCAAAGCCGCTAGAGGAGCTTGCAGGAGCTGCGAAAGCAGACTTCTGACCAAGAGCGCCTCCAAAAGAGCTAACAGCAGGCTTTGCGTTCTCCTCGTTGGACTGACCACCCAATGGGCTCTTGCTGCCAGAGCCGAATCCGCCTCCAGAGCCAAAGCCGCCTCTGCTCTTGCCCACTGCGCCAAAGCCGGAGCTAGATGAACCTGCGAGTGAGCCAAATCCAGAAGCCGCAAAAGCGCTCGCGGATGTTTGTGGCTGTTCCGTTGCCGGAGCTGACTTCTTTGTAGCGAGCGAGCCAAAGGGTGAAGCTGCGGAGGTGTTGGCGAAACCACTGCCGGGCGGTATCTTTGCGGTCTCTGTGGTTGTCTGGTTGTCGTTCTCTGCAGCCTCGGTGCCTCCACTGATCTTACTCCTCTTGATTTTCGGGCTGACCACAGCTTCTTCGGTGGTTTCTGTCTTGTTTGCCGCTGGCTCTGGGGTGCTTGACCGGTCACTACCCTTTGGCTTTGCCGCACCGTTCACGAGGTTCGACTCGACAGCTGGAGATTGAGCTCGTGACCTCTCGCCGGAGATCTTTCGTTTGTGCTCGTTGTCGTCCTCGGCCGTGCTGTCTCGTGACCGCTTGCGGGTGTGACGGAGGTGGATGGGCGCCTCCGACTGTTCTGCCGCGCCAGTCTCTTCGTTGCCCTTCTTCTCGTCCACCTTGATGGCCTCGCCCTCGGCCACAGCCGCTTCCTCGTGTAACGAGGAGTCTTCCTGTGCCATCTTCACTTCGTGTGCGGCGTCTCGCGCCTCTTCCGTCATGCCTCCGATCGAGGCTTTCTTCAGCTGCTCGCGCACGGGTTTCTCGGCGCCTTCGGTGTCTGCAGCCGCCATTTTTCCTGGTGCCAGTGGGATTCGCTCGCGACGTGGTTTGTGGATGTTTGAGAGTTGGTGTGTTCGTCGTCCTGCGACTCGGTGGATACGGTGAAAGGTTGGACGCCAAACGAGCTAAGCGCTCGAACGAGCCAGGGGTGGGGTGAGCGAAGTAATGGTTGAGTGCGTAGGAGGGCGCGAGTAGTTAATCTGGCAAAAGAGAGTCGGCGCGGCGGTGGAATGTCTTGTGGGATGTAGTAGTGCGGGAGTAAGTGCAGAAGACCTTGGATTGGACGGGATCCGAGCGGCGCTTTGGTGGGGCTTGTAACTCAGTAGATGTGCCAAACCTACTTTACTTCATGTACCTCTCCTCTACTTTCGTCCACATACCCAAAACATACATTTTACACTTCACTCTCGAGTAACAGCGACTCTCACTGGGCATTGTGTCTCTCTAGACTGAAGGCTCTTGACCGAGTTCAGTCACCTCGACCACGCTTTGTTCATGGACAAGGCGAGGCAGTCTTCCTGATATGGATATCCTCAGTCCATGCCAAAATCTGTCAACACAGCACGATGTGTATGGGAGTCCCTACGTGGTGGTATCAGCGACTATCGTGCGTCGAGCCTACTGCATAGACCCTTTGTAAGCAGGGGTAGCAGCAGCTTTCGTATATCATTAAAATGCTGGCGCCATTGAGATATCCATCATTTGATAAACCTCAGCGCATAGGGACGATACAACAACGCTCGTACTCATCTGCCATGTGATCATCATTGACTTCAATACAGAACAACGCCATTCGAACTACTCCTCCAGATCGATATCAAGACAGATCTCCTCCTTCCGCCTTCTCAGCGAGACCTCAACTTTGGGGTTAACCGATGAACTGCCCTCGAACCGGAATGGTTCGGCCACCTTGCCATCGATGAGGGCAAAATCATACTTGAGCAGCAAATGGCACAGAGCCACCTTGATCTCATTGCTAGCGAAGAATCTGCCAGGGCAAGCATGCTGGCCAAGGCCGAATCCCATGTGGCTCGCCGTCGTTGTCACGTGTCCCCACATGTTGGCCTGGCCGGCTTCCAAGCGCTTGTTGGCAAAGCGGAAAGCGTCGAACTTCTCAGGATCCTTGTAGTGCGCTGGGTCTCGGAACGCGTTGGCCACCATCAACCGCGAGCCTTTAGGGATGATCGTGCCATCTGAAAGCTCAAGCTCACCCATAGCGAACCTGTTCATGGACACCATGTTCATTGGCGAGAAGCGTGCCGATTCCTTGAGAAAACTGTCCATCAGACGCAGTTTTTGGAGGGCGGCTTTCGTCCAGCCGTTCTCCGAGATGACGGCGATGATCTCCTCCCTCAGCGGCTGTACGCATTCGGGGTTCCTGCAAATATCGATGACCGACGAGGCTGTGGCTTCGGTCGTCGTGTGGATTGCGGCCAGCGTCAAGGAAAGCTGTGCGGCGACGTAATCGACTTCCCTGCCCTTGGCGACTTCGTACATCCATCCGATGGAATCGGCCGTCTTTGGGGGCTTCTGCCCGGCTTCCAACGCCTTTTGCGCGCGCTCCTTGCGTCTTTCGATCTCGGGCATGATCAACTTCCTCGCATCGCGTACTTCGGCACGCAGACGAGTGGCCTGCGGGATGAACCAGTAAGCAATCGGGCGAAGGATGGGAGGCGCCATGCGCATGATGTGAGACGCGAGGAAACTGTCGATAGTGTAGGTCTTTGAAATGTCCAGCCAGCGCCTGTTGCGGCACAAGGGCAGGCCGAGGAGGACGCGTGAAGACAGGCGTCCCACAAGCTCCATAACGCCTTCTTTCAGCAATGTGGTGTGCCATTCGCTGTCTTCGCCGAAGATGTCGTGCACGGCCGCCGTGGTCTCGTCGACGAGATCGTGGGTGATGAGGCCGAGCGACTGGGTCAGCTTGATGCGAGTCACGTCTTGGATGAACCAGTCGTCTATTAATCCTTGTCGGTGACCGTCGAAGCCTGGATAGTTGACCATGAACTCTTTCTCAAAAGCCTTGGGGAAGTTCAGCTCCTCGCGAGAACGGATTTCGTCGGCGAAGCGGTTAGGGAGGACGATCTGGAAGTTGTTAGTGACCGATCATGTGGATGGTGTGAATTGAGGCTTGACGGACTTTCGGCCCAGTGCCTGTGATGACCTGGAAGGGCCCCGCGTGTTCTTTGAGAGCTTTCGCAATAAGTTCGTGGCCAGCGTCGAACCATGATTGCTTCGGGCTTAACCCTTTTTCTGGAAGAGCAGCGATGGGGAAGCCCTTCAACGGCTTCTCGACGGTCAAGAGAGAGTGAACCGTGGAGGCAAAGACGACCAGTAACACAACAGCAATGAGTTGAATGGAGACTGGAACGCTGTCGAGGAAAGCAGGTCGATAGCTGCTAAGCATGTCCATCTTGACGGGAGTCCGGATCAACAAGGCCTGGAAACGATAAGTAAGGCTGAGACACTTGGAGCTACCGAATCATCACAAACAAACAAACAGAAGAAAGGCTCCGAACACCAACAACAGTATATATATAACAGAACCCTTAGGTATGTGGAAGTCGGAAAGAAGACACCGCCACTTCGGTAGCAATCTCCAATCCTTACTCCATCCTTGCAAAAAAGGAATACACTTCGGCCCAAATAAACGCCAATCAAAACCCGCCCCGTCGCCGGATGATCGACTTCCCAATCTCTGGCAACATCTGAATGACACGATCCTCCCGTTGCACAACAATTGCGTTCGCACAAAAGGCTGCGTGGCAAATAGGTGGAAGTCAACCTAGATTCCCTTCGTGCGGCCAATCAACGGCCGCCCAGAGGCCGGCGGCAGTGGACCCTTTTGCTGTTCGTATATCTTACGAGGCTTTGCTCCACCGCCTGGACGGGGTTTTGTGGTACGATTTAACTACGGGAAGTCGAACGACGGTTTGCTGGGCTGTGAAACGGTTCGAAAATGCGGGCTCGTAAAGTGTTCGTATTGTGTATTGTCATTCTAGAACGCCGGCATTGTTGGCAAGGCTGGGGGGTTGGGTGGACTGCACACCTGGTATGTGCCTGTCCACATTAAAACACAAATATGACATGGGTCGTGATCGTTACGAGGGAACTCGTATATGCCCGTTACGTATACTACGAGTCGTGCATACTGCAGCAAACATGCATCCACGTACGCTACAGTACAACAAGGTATCTGGATGGGCAAAACCTAATCATCGTCATTTAATATTACAGGAATGATACGACATGGGAAAAAACAACTGACGAGACGGACGCAGTCAACATGATCGATCTACCACAACACTGGCAACTGGAAGCGCTGGGAAAATCCCGAGACGAACGCACAAGATGCCAGAAATGACATCCAAGTAAACCAACAACAAATCCGCCTTCAATCGAAACCCCACCTCACCAACATGTACTGTATACCTAGGTATTATGATACACGACCCTACCCTCGTATCAACCTCGTATCCCCAGTCAACCCACACTTCTACAGTACAGTAACTGCTAAGTTATGCCCCCACGACCGCGCGTGCACTGCCATCTTCTACGTGGGTACCCAAGGGGTTCCACAGCATCGGGCACCATCCTGAACCCAACGATATCATTTCCGTTGTTCCAGCACAAGAGTATTGAACAAAACATTTCTTTTGAATTGAGAACACTGTCATATCGCTTCGCAAAAATTCCAAATGCCAAGATGTACAAACGTTGATCAGATACTCCTTTTGCGCGACTGGATCACAACTTGCTCTTTCCAGCACCAGCCAGCTCAGCGCCTGCGCCAGCAATGCAAAGCTTGCCAGTCTCCTTCACCTTAGTCTGGAAAATGACCACGTTACCCTCCTTCCACATCTCAGTCACGAGAGTCTGACCAGGAATCACAACACCCGCGAAGCGGACCTTGATGTTCTTGAACTGGCCGTAAGTCCTCACGACAGCCTTGCCGGCAATACCGAAAGAGCACAGACCGTGGAGGATGGGCTCCTTGAAGCCGCCGACCTTGCTGAACTCAGGGTCGATGTGGAGAGGGTTGCGGTCGCCAGATAGACGGTAGATGGCAGCTTGCTCCTCGGTGGTCTTCTCTTCGACAACGGAGTCGGGCTGGCGCTGAGGTGCCTTGTAGACGCGAGTTGCGGCGCCGCGGTCGGTGCCCTTGCTGGGACCGCCGAAGCCACCGGAGCCGCGGATGAAGACGGTGCTCTCATTGTAGAAGAGGTCCTTGCCGGTCTTCTTGTCCTTGGTGGTGGAGCCGGTGACGATGAGACCGGCGTTGCCCTTGTCGACAACCTCGACGAGGCTGGGGTATGAGGTGGTGGTGGCCTCTGTGGGGATGGGGTTGCGGATCTCAAGGTATTGCTCGCCGTGCAACAGCATCATGGGGCTGAAGTTGGGCACGAGCTCACCCATGCTGAAGGGAGCAACTGCGTTGAAGGTGGGGATGACACCGAAGGTAGGCAGGACCTGGAAATTGTCGTCGTTCTCGAACACGAGAGGAAGGTCTGTTCGCTTTGCGCCGACGCCGAGGTCTGGAAACGAGTTAGCACGAGCCTATGTTAGATCCATGATCACGAACTTACTGTAAAGGATAACATCGCGCTCATCATAGCTGAAGTCGGTACCCTCAGCCTTGGCCTTCTTCGCGGCCTCAATGTTGGAGAGGATTTCCTGGTTCGGCTCGCTGCTCTTCTTCTCCTTCTTGGCAGCAGACGAACGGTTCTCCATGTTGGCCATGATCTTCTCAGTGCCAGCGGAAGGGTCATCGGGGTGGTCAGCGCGGCCATCGTCAAAGTTCAAGATAGTCTCCCACTTGCAGAGGACCTCCTCGGGTGTGAGAGGCTTGTCAATGGGGAATCCGACACCACCAGTACGCTGCCACCTGGTCTCGCCAACCCAACCGGAACCGACTTCGAAGAGGCGGCCAGTGGCTGGCTCAGGAACCTTGTCGGAGCCGAGCAAGGTGACGAGCGGCGCCACGTAGTCGGGCTTGAATGCCTGAACCATCTCCTCGGGCATGATGGAACGAGTCATGTTGGTACCAGCGTTGGGAGCGATGGTGTTGACGTAGATGTTGTACTTCTTGCCTTCTCTGGCGAGAGCGCGTGAGAAACCGAGAATACCACACTTGGCGGCGGCGTAGTTGGCCTGACCGAAGTTACCGTAGATACCAGAGGTGGAAGTGGTGTTGATGATGCGGCCATACTTCTGCTTGAGCATGTAAGGCCAGGCAGCCTTGGAAACCTTATAAGTGCCGCGCAAGTGAACGTCAAGCACCTGCTTGAACATCTTGTCGTCCATGTTGGCAAACGCTTTGTCACGTAAGATACCAGCATTGTTGACAATGATGTCGACGCGACCGTAGGCGTCGATGGCAGCCTTCACGACCGCATCGCCATCCTCAGCGCTGGCCTTGACGCCAACAGCTTGTCCACCAAGCTTCTGAATCTCCTGCACCGTCGTGTCCGGGTCCATCAGGTCGTTAACCACGACCCTGGCACCGTACTTCGCGAACTGTAAAGCGTAGATACGGCCAAGACCAGCACCAGCGCCAGTGATCAAAGCAACTTGGCCCTTGAAATCGATGTTCTCCGCAGGAGGGTTGGGTGGCAGCTTCTGTGCGTCTTCAAGCAGCTCCATGAAGTTGGCTACGCCAGTGGGGTACTCAGCACCAGCGGCGAAGTCTCCAACGGAATTCCATTTCTTCAACAGGGCGCCAGGGGTGAAGGAGTCATCTGCTCTGAGAAGAGCACCCTTTGAGCGCTCCCATCGCAGCTTTGCAATGTGGCCACCACCAACCTCAAAGATCGAACCGGTCTCCGATTTGTTCGACTCGTGGACAAGCACCGCGACAAGAGGGACAACCCATTCGGGCTTCAGGGCATCAAGGACCTCAGGAGGCATGACAGTGGCGGTCATTCTTGAGGCTGCGATTGGTGCGATGACGTTGCAAATAATGTTGTACTTCAGGCCCTCCTTTGCGAGGGTCTCGGTGAATCCGACTTGTGCAAGTTTGGCAGCTAGAGATTGTTAGCACTTCATCCAAGGTAAACAGATGGGCTTAATTCGTATTTGCGTCCACATACCCGAGTAGTTGCATTGTCCAAAGCTACCGAACAGGCCGGCGGCACTTGCTGTGTTGATCACGCGGCCGTACTTTTGCTTCCTGAAGTGTGGCCACGCAGCTCTTGCGCACTTGTATGCTCCCTCAACGTGCACCTTCATAACCAGATCCCAATCCTGATCTTTCATGTTCTTGAAGCTGATATCCCGCAGAATGCCGGCATTGTTGATGAGCACGTCGATCCGGCCAAATGCCTTGACGGCGGTCTCGATAATCCTGTCGCCATTCTCAACGGAGTCGTAGTTTGCAACGGCCCTGCCGCCTGCAGATGTGATCTCCTTGACGACCTCGTCGGCGGCCTGGGAAGGGATAGGGTCAGCGCAAGATCTCACAAAAGAACGGCCCCAGAAGTGAATCAACCCACCTTAGTACCGCCACCCTCACCCTTGAAGGAGCCGCCCAGGTCGTTGACAACGACATTGGCTCCTCTCGATGCGAAGAACAATGCGTATGCTCTTCCAAGTCCTCCGCCAGCGCCGGTCACGACGACGGTCTGGCCATCGTAGCGTAGTTGTTCTCCAGCCATGATTGCAGTTGTGTATTTGGCAAAAGGAAAGTAGGGTCAAGTGAGATGTGGAGAGTAAGATGCAGAGGAAAGACTAGGAAGTCGGCGCGATATAGACAGATGAGCACCTGATGCCATACGATCTGCCGACGCGCTTGTCACATGCCTCGGCTTGAACCTCGGTGAAGCCCAGCCGTGAACCGAGAGGCAGCTGTCAAGGCACTTCTCACCTTTAACACTTGTGAATTATTATTTGATTACATGTATTTGGTCACCGGGACATAATCTGACGCGTCGGCCTTTGCGGTGAGTTAGATTTCCCAGAAGTCACCACTGTGATGAGCCTCGGTCGAAGCCCCTCCAGTGTTTTCACAGGTCATCATATCATACTTCCGCTATGTTGTTAGACAAACTGTACGCCGATGGCAAGGCGTCATGACTTTGTCTTGATCACATCCTAATGACCTCCTTCACTCTGCGGTCCTTACCAACCACCAGCCTCAATTGACGTCCCTTGTCGGGATATATACCTTTCCTCAGGACATCGGTGTACAGTTCGTAGGCAGGATAGTCTGCAGTTGTCAGCATTGAATCTCTCTCCTGCGAGAAGTCATGGACACCTACAGCCGTTGACAAAACTGTTCACTTGTTCTTCGGTCATGCCGGTTCCTTTGCTCGCCCTCATCGCGGCTTCTTGTTGCTGTCGCCAGTCGTAGACGTACAACGGATCTTCGGCATCGCTAGATCAGAGTCAGCCTCAGCATATGTAGGCTTCGAATTTACCCGAGTAAATCAAAGAGGCACTTACATGTGTACGAAAGCACCAAGCTGACTACGACAATGTCAGCATAAAAACTAATTCGCTTTACCTCTGCGACATCCTTACCTCGTCATCTCGTCGTACTCTCTCAGCGCGTTGTTGACGAACTTGACACTGTCAAGCTGCAACTTGCCAAGTCGGCCAGAGTATGCGTCACCCTTCGACTCATACTCCTCTACTGCGGCCTTCCAATTACGCTCTACTTCATCATCGCTTAGAGCGCGGAAGCCCACGCACCACCCCTCGAAGATGACAACTTCGACTGGCGGCTCGCCTTGGCGATTGCAAGTCTCCCACTCGCTCTCTGGCAGTCTGTCCCCAGCACCACTGAAAGCAGACTTGTTGTACGATGGTACTTTGATGTCCGGTTTGCGACTGGAGATCGCAGCAAACACCTCCGTTCCAAGCTTTACATCATGTGTTGAGGGCTGGCCACGATGCTGGACGAGTGGATTGTTGGGCTGTGATCCGGCAAGAGCTTCCTGCTCCTTGTGTGGGAGATAGAGGTCGTCTATGGAAAAGACCAGGGTAGGCAGATTGTATGGCGTGGATGACAGAGTTTTGGAGAGCGTAGTGACCTACCTTGTCTCAGCGATGGGGTTGTTGAAGGTGTTCTCCTCGTTCTGAGAGATGCGTGACAATACTGAGAAGGGACTTCGTGATCGGTTCATACCAGTGTCGTCTTGCCAGCGCCCTGAACGCCGTTTAGGCCAACAAAGAACGGAGCGGGCTTCTCGCCTTTCGACTCGAATGCTTCTTGATGCTCCTTGATGCGGTCGATGATGAACGGCACGCAGTGCTCGGATTTGTCGTCTATGATTTCAGGCATGTTCGCTCCAATGAGTTATGAAGAAGACCAAAATTAGCAGTTTGAGTGAGCTGACCAAATCATGTCGAACACATCGTTGTCCCATCTCGCCTGTTTACTAACACTCCACATCGGCAATAGTCAGTCCGGACCGAGGGTCTCATAAACCCCGAGATGGCACGTGGCCGGCACAAGAGCATGGGTCACGTGCCGTCATCAATAATCAACTGCCGGTGTCGGCCAGCACGCCATCATCCAGCCCACAAGAGAGAGCTGCGGATGAGGCAGGCACCTTGCATGATTCATTTTGCCCGCGAGTGCGCTGATTGCCCAAATCTGTGACACCTGGAAACGCATTTCGCTCTCCTACATCATTCTTCCTCTTATCAAAACGACATCAACACACAACAGGAGCCCACTCAATCGGACTCCGCCCATCATTTCTCCAACATAGAACCAAAGCGCTGAGGTCTCTGGCCCTCACTAAAAAACCACCCTCTCCTCCCAATCACCACCTACAACATGTCTGGCTCCAAAGACGCTCCCAGTGCCATTGGCAAGGCCATGGGCCGCCTCGACCTCGACGGCCACAACCTCCCGCCTTCGCCTACACCCTCCAGCCCGGCGAACGGCCGCAGATATGCGCTCGCCACTGAGCTGGTCTACACCGAAAGCAACGACCAGTTCAATGCCAGCAGCACCCCGATCTACCAGACCGCTACCTTCAAGGGCGGCCCAGGCCAAGAGTACGACTACACTCGCAGCGGAAACCCGACGAGAACTCACCTGGAGAGACACTTGGCGAAGATCATGAACGCCAACAGGGCCTTGGTCGTGGGCTCAGGCATGGGCGCGCTGGACGTGATCACCCGCGTGCTGAAGCCCGGTGATGAGGTCGTCACTGGCGACGACCTGTACGGCGGCACCAACCGCCTGCTCAACTACTTGAAGGACCACAACGATATCAAGGTGCATCACGTGGACACCACCAAGCTCGACGTCGTCAAGGCTACTGTCAACGAGAAGACTACCATGGTCCTCCTCGAGACGCCGACCAACCCGCTTATCAAGATTGTGGACATTGCCGGTATCGCTGCCGCGACCCACGAGGCCAACCCCAAGGCTATCGTCGCCGTTGACAACACCATGTTGTCTCCCTACCTGCAGAACCCGTTGGACCTGGGTGCTGATGTCGTCTATGAGTCGGGCACCAAGTATCTCAGCGGACATCACGATGTCATGGCCGGTGTTATCGGCATCAATGACACTGCGCTTGGAGACAAGTTCTTCTTCATGATCAACTCCACCGGCTGCGGTCTGGCACCATTCGACTCCTGGCTGTTGCTGCGCGGCATCAAGACACTTGCGGTGCGCATTGAAAAGCAGCAAACCAGCTCTCAGGCTGTTGCCGAGTTCCTCGAGAACCACGGATTCAAGGTCCGCTACCCTGGTCTGAAGTCTCACCCACAATACGCTCTTCACTGGAGCCAGGCGCGTGGCGCAGGTGCCGTGCTGAGCTTCGAGACCGGATCAGTCGCGCTCTCCGAGCGTATCGTCGAGTCCACCAACCTGTGGGGCATCTCTGTCTCGTTCGGCTGCGTCAACAGCTTGATCAGCATGCCGTGCCGCATGAGCCACGCCAGCATTGACCCGGCTACTCGCAAGGAGCGCGAGCTGCCCGAGGACATCATCAGATTGTGCGTGGGCATTGAAGACTTGGATGATCTTATCGATGACCTGTCGCAAGCTCTTGTCCGTGCCGGAGCTGTTCGTCTCACTGAAGGAGGTTTCGAGGCCCTTAGCCCACCAAAGGAGGAGACTGGAAAGACGACGCAAGTCGTGGACGAACCGTAGATGAATTACGCTTGCTTGTAAATAATCAGAAGAAAAACAAAAGCCTGCCAGTGTTGTATCCTACCATTACCCATCTTGTGTGTCCTCTGTGACTTTTGTGATTAGATCTTATGTATGTGGTGGGAGCACATGTGCTTTGTTGGACTAACAATCCATTACACACCGAGGCGAGACAAGTGATGCCTGAAAAGTTGAAGTTGCGGGGGCGCCTGGCACATCATCAGTCGCTGACGTCCAGCGATTCAGTGGCATTGTTTTCACTTTACCTAGGCAAGCAACGCACAACCATGTCCCCAGTTGCTGACCTCTACACACGCATTCATATGACACTCCCGGACTGACGAACAGAGCGGCCCTGCCCGCACAAGCTGCAGCAATAACATGGACTATGTACCACTCCTCCGACCTACCCGCGTGGTGCCGGCATGGCGCAGCAGAGCCGACTTCTTCAAGCCTTTCCGCAGCGCTGCCCGCGAGGCCGGCGAGAACATTACCCCTCTGTACGATCCGGCCCTGGTGCAACAAGAGCAGGAAGGAGAAGAAGAACCGGACCTCGCTGAGCTGAATGCCTCCCTCGCCGTGCTGGTCGAGCTGTTCCCGGACGTACAACCAGAGGTTTTTCGCGAAATGCTGCTGGGCATCAGCAAAGAGAGTCGATTGCAGGTTGTTGCTGAGCAGCTGCTGAAGAAGAAGGCGCAGTATGTGAATGGGCGGTTGAGGCCGGCGAGGTCTGGCGACGCGGCGGCGGCTGCATCTTCGAAGACACGGAGGAATGATGAGGACGGGCTTCTTGCTCCTGAAGAGACGTTCCGAGGGGAGAGTTACAGGAAGGCGGCGAAGCAGCTGCTGTACATGGAGTTCAAGAATCTCAGTCATTCTACTATCAGAGGCGTCATGGCGGAGCACAATGATTCTTACACCATGTCCCGACCAACACTACAGCAGCTTTCCGCGAAGTCATGGCGCTTCTCGCTATCAGCTCTCTGGAATAAAAGGTCGCCGGCGGGTTCTTCCAGCGAACACACAGCTTTACACTGGCATGCGGATGCCGAGGGTGCCGATCCTCTACCCAGCGTCAAACGGACCGGAAGTGCAGTGCTTGACCGTGAGCTGCACTACCTGTTCGTCGAACCTGTGATTGTCAAACGACAGCAAGAGGGTCTTCTGGCCGACCAAGCTTACGCACAAAAGCTCAACGAAGCTGAAGCCGAGGAACTAGGCGCCGTCTTCGATTGCGAATGCTGCTACTCTTCAGTCCCTTTCGAACAAATTGCGACCTGCAACGAAGGCTCGCATTACCTGTGCTTTGACTGTATCTCGCGCACAACAAACGAAGCAGTGTACGGACAGGGATGGGCTAGGAGCGCCGACCTCGAGAGGACGACACTTCGCTGCTTTGCTCCGGCATTGGAAGAATGTGAAGGCTCGATACCGGCAGGGCTTGTCCGACGTGCGCTCAACGACGATGTCTGGCTGGCGTTCCAGAACCGTGTCACCATCGATACGCTCAGTAAAAGTCGAGTTTCTCTACAGAGATGTCCGTTCTGCATCTACGGTGAGGTTGACGAGACGCCTGCTCCGCGACTGCGCAGTGTTAGCCAGGTCGCACACCACCTCGCTCAGCAGTCTTCCGGCCTCGGGGTTCCAGGATTTTTCTTCGCCTTGTTTCTCTTCCTGTCGGCCACTTTCTTCACAGTCCCCGTCATCATCCTCTCATCCCTCCTCTATGTCCTTGCAAACTTTCTCCCGTCCACCGCCTACATCCCCCAGCAATCCTGGGCACGCATCCACAAACGCCGCCGCGGCCTCAAATTCAGATGTCTCTCCCCTGACTGCAGCAAAACATCCTGCAGCCGCTGCCTAGCCGTCTGGCGCGATCCGCACACATGCTTCGAGACTGAAAAGACCTCCCTCCGCACCGCGGTGGAATCCTCAGCGACGGCAGCCATCAAGCGCACCTGCGCGAAATGCCACCTCTCGTTCGTCAAATCATCCGGCTGCAACAAGCTCGTCTGCAACTGCGGATACACAATGTGCTACATCTGCCGAGGAGAGATCACGAGCAAAGAGGGTTACTCGCACTTTTGCCAGCATTTCCGGCCTGCGGGTGGGCGGTGCAGTGAGTGTGAGAGGTGTGATTTGTATGGGGATGAGGATGAGGGGGATGCGATTAGGAAGGCTGCTGAGAGGGCGGAGAAGATGTGGAGGGAGAAGGAGGGGCTGGAGATGGGTGGCGGGCAGGATGAGGCGGCTACGAGGGCGATGGTTGACGCGCTTGTGGGTAGGAAGGAGAGGTGGTGGGAGGAGGTGTTGGATGCTGTTTTGGATGCGGTGCTTGATTGAGTGGTCGTGTAGTTGTCTTGGACATGTTTCTGTTCTTCCTTACTTGCAACGAACACCTTTTATGAGACACCCCTGTGTATTGCTTATTGAATATCTACATAGTACGTGTATGTCGGCCTTTCAGGGTTAGGGTTGTGGCCGTCTGGTCAGAATCGAGCCTCCGCTTCCACTCCCGAGAATATTGTACAGCATTGGAGGCGACGACATAGCCAAACCAGGCCATCGCAAACCCCCGGCAACATGTCCAAGGCGTACAATTCGCCGACTGCACGTCTACTGCAGTCGTCGCGCCTCTTTTCTCTCCCCAGGCCACTCCCCCAAGCGGCTCTCGAAACCCCCAGCTCAACAGGCCTCCACCGCGCCTCGGACAGTGCCACCCAGTTCTATCCCACCCACCAGGCCATCGCTACCCCTTCTTCCTCGCACTACCGCGGCGACTGGGGTCTCAAGCGAGCCATCCCCGGCAAGACCACCAGGTCCTCCACCCCGAGCATCCGCGTCTTGGGCCAGGATACCTCCGACCACATCACCGAATTCGAGAGCGCCGCCGACCATGAGCGCTCACGAGCCAAGTGGGCCGAGATGGGCGTGCCTATCATGGCGCGCGGCAAGAGGGACCGTGGCGGCAACTTGAGCGTCTACGAGGACTTCCTGGACAACACCGACCCCAATTCCGCGCCTGTCGTGGTCCGACATGGAGCGGATGCACTCGAGGGTCCGCAGACGATTGAGGCCAAGAGATGGAAGCATTTCGGTCCTTTCGTTGCGGGCATGCAGGAGGGAGAGTTCCAGCGCTATGTTGAGAGGCAATTGAGAGGACGCAGGCAGGAGTGGAACGAGCACTTGATGGACTACTTTGCGAAGCAGAAGTTTGAGCAGGAGAAGAGGGAGGCACAGGCAAACAAGGAGTGGCATGGTCCTTTTGAGACCGCAGGACCTTTGGTGCAGGCCGACATGGTTCTTATGGAGGCGGAGAGAAAGGCCGACCAGCTGCTGCAGGACACTTTGGTGCACAACAACCCGGAACTGGAGGCGAGGGCAAGACAACAGGGTGAGCGTGTTATGGCTGAGGCGAGGCAACGGTCGGAGGAGTACGTGGAGGAGGGCAGGCGATGGAATGCGCCGGAGGAGGCTCGCAAGGTCCTTCTCCAGGCCCAGCGTGCTGCTCAGGTCGAGAAGACCAACATTGAGCGCCTCGGCGACGAAATCACATCGAGGGAAGAAGGTGAGGAGAGAAGGCTTGCAATCATCTCAGATGGCATCGCGAGTGTCTACCGCATCCTCGGCGTCGAAGGCTCAAGCTCCAGCGCCGTCGACGTGCTCGAAGCCAACAGAGTGATCCGCGAAGCGCACGCCCAGATCACAGAGATCCAAAAGGAGAAGACTCGCATGCTGGAAGAATGGGAAGCCCAGCGCATCCCCCAACTGCGCCCTACGCCCGCCGAGCTGCCAGCCCTCGAGAAGAACATCCGCCACACCCACGCAAACCTCGGATCCGAGCTCTCCAAGATCATCACAGCCTTCCTCGACATCCCCGCTGTTAACACCGAGATCGCAGGCGGCGCCGCCGCCACGCGAACCTCTGGCCTCCTCGCCGAGCTCGGCAGCCTCGGGGACAACGACTTCGCGCCGCCCACCACACACCCGGCCGCGGGCCTCTCGCACCTGCGCACAAACGCTTTCATGGAGAACCACCCCGTCCACGGTCCCCAAGCGTACCCCTCCCCGGTCCTCTCCCGCGTCCTCATGGCCCGCAGCAGCGCCAGATCCACCAGCCACCAGGCCCAGCTCGGTGTCGGCGGCTTCGTGGCCCAGGACCCCAACTCGAGCGAAATGGGCAAGAACGGCCGCCGCAGCAACAACGACGACCCGGCACACATCCTCGACCCGGACCTCCCCCACGGCAACAAAGTCTACGTCCGCCCCATCAGCGCCACCGTCGACGAAGCCGGCCGCGTGCGCCTCAATGTCGCGCGCGCAGACTCCGAAGCCGTCGCTGTCAAGGAGGGCAATGTCGAGCACATCCACGCGGGCCGCAGCTCCATTTCCATGCGCTCGGCGATTGGGTCCGTCAACTTGCCGCCTGCGTTCAGCAAGGCTGGTCAGACGGCGAACTATGGGTATGGACTGCCGAATCTGAGGCGCATGGCGGAGGATGGCCAGCAGCAACAAGGCTGGGGGCAGCAGCAGCAGCCGGAACGCAGGGCTCGCGTCAGTGGGTATGATGCTGAGGCTGCGAAGCTCGGCGGCTCTGGTTCTGGACAGGGCACTGTTGAGATGCTGCAGCAGCTCTCTAGGGGTGTTCGTGGTGGCGAGCAGTAGTCGAGTTGAAGAACCATAACGATGTCGAGGTGGAGGTCGAGGTCGAGGAGAATGTTGTTGTTGTGTAAGCTTACCCGTATGTATAGAAATTTCCTCGTTGGTTTGGTCTGAACCTTCATTTCATGTACAAAAAGAATAAATCGAAGCAGTTTCTCATCTTGATCGGAAGGGCATGTGAGCTATATGCTGATGGAAATCTTTGCGAGGTACAGATGATGATTTACAAATTCCAAGCCCCGACCGATCTATCTATAAGCTAGGTACACAGTGAATTTTCGGCCAACTGTATAGGTTCCAACGCAAGGAGATAAAAAAGATCCAAAACATCCTGTATGCCCATCCATGTATCCTGCCATCATACAACGCTCGTTCTCAGGGACCTGAAAAAATCAATTCACTCAACTCCAAAAACCCCCATTCCTCTCCTCCCGCCAACTCCCATGCCGCCGCCTACTCTCCTGCCTCGCCGACCCCTCAGACACGTAATAATACTCGCGCCCGCTAACCCTCTCCTCATATTCATCGAAGACAGGCTCCCAGCGCCGAGGCCCAGCGCCAACGTCAGAGTTAGGGCGCTGCTGTTCGACCGCTCTCTGCAACTCTGCAGCAGCGGCCCGCGTGCGCTCGCGCTCGATGACTTCGCGGCCTCGCTCGCAGATCGAGTCGCTGGGTCGACGGCTGCTGGTGGTGCTGTTGCTGTTGCTGACGACGACGGGTGGGCTGTCGGGGTAGTGGTACTGGTGTACTACTGTCCGGCCGTAAGTTCGGGAGGAGCGGGAGGAGGTTGGTAAAGGGGAGGCGGAAGCGAAGCGAGTTGCTGGAGTCGGTCTTGGGACGCGAGGTGGGGCTGAGGGGCTGGTGTGT
The DNA here is from genome assembly GCA_003614995.1 of Cladosporium phlei. Lineage (NCBI taxonomy): Eukaryota > Fungi > Ascomycota > Dothideomycetes > Cladosporiales > Cladosporiaceae > Cladosporium > Cladosporium phlei. The sequence continues at coordinate 284,130 of QZFA01000002.1, read as the reverse complement.
CTGCTCCACGAGGCAGGCTCGTCGTCGGCGAGGCTTTCACGGTAAGAGAAGAAGGAGTCAGGCAGACGGCGTGGTTGCTGCGCTGGAGGGTCGACGAAGAGGCGGTTGCGGGCTCGCTCGGCTTCGAGGTCTAGTTGTCTGTTCTCGGCGGCCTCGAGCTCTCGTTGTCTGTTCTCGAAGGCTTCTTGACGACGACGGGTTGACTCTGCTTCTGCTTGTTGGCGGCGGGCGGTTTCGCGTGCAAGTTCTCGGGAGGCGTGTTCTTTGTCTTCGCGCTCTGGTTTGACGAAGTCTCGGAAGGGAAGGTCACGGACTGAGTCGGTACGGTGGTGGCGGATGCTAGGCAGACGGCTGAGACCTGGTGATGACATTGTGGGAGAGGGCATGGCGGAGTCACGAGCTCCGGTGTCGTCGGAACGTGCGTATGGGTGTGGACGGGAAGTATCGTCTTCGAACGACACCTTTCGTTCGGCTGGGCGTGTGTTCAGACGCTCATTCATCGTTGCTCGAGGTATGTTCAACCTCGATGATGGTAGATCGTAGACCGCTGTGCCGTTCTGTCTGAGTCTGGGCTCCGAGTAGCCGTCCGGCGTGAAGGACGACATTGTTGGAGGCGCGGAGTTTGGTGTATCAGGGCGAGATGCAGGTGAAGGCCTTCTAGGCTGGAACGCTGGTGACGGTGCAGGTCGTCCGAGATCAACCGAGCCGCGCTTCTCTGATCGTTTGCTGTGACTAGTCTTGTGCTTCTGGCTGGAGTGACGACCAATATCACGATAGGTGCGAGTACGTCCGTTGCTGTCGGTAACGACCTCGTCCTTTCGTGACGAAGAAGAAGACTCCGGCTTGGTTTCGACGAGTTTGACGGTCTCAAACGTTTGTCTGGTGTTCGAGCAGGTATTGGGCGCAACTGCTTTCTCGCAACGACGGATCCTCTCGATCAACCTTGGGTTGCCGTTGGCCTCGAGGTAAGTCTTCTGTTCGACGATGCACATGTGCTTGGTTGATGTGTTCGATCGATCGATGGTCAAGAAATTAGGTGAAGATCGATTGCAAGCCAACGATGTCGAGTTGAGTATGCGTATTGGGTGTCGAGGTCAAGGTCAAGACAGTATCGATCGAAGTTGGAGTCGAGAGCGTTGATAAAGAGGTGGCAAGGTCGAAGGTCTTTTTAACGAAGAAGTGATTCAATATTCAATGCAACCCAAGGTAGCCTCAGGGTCCAGTAGCGCAGGCAGCAGAGTGTTGGTTGCAATGGTTCCGGCAAAGGATCGGCAGTCAGATGACTCCTCAGGTACGACTCAAGGCGGCCTCAGTAGGTAGTAATAATAATGCTGTGGCGATTCGGGAGGGCGTGAAGGTTTGCTTGTCGATATGCGATGAGACAGTTTCACTCGTGGGCCGGCAAACAATGCTTCTTGTGTATGCAGCAGGACAAATCGCAAAGACAAAACAGCGGGTGAAGGTGATTTGACTGGACAAGACGCAGCGGGTGGTGCTACAGCCTTATATCTCTTGAGGAAGTCAAAGAAATAGTGTGGTGAATAGACAAACTTACTAAGGATAGCATGGCAGCCATCTCGGTCGCTAGACACAGGCGCAGCATACAGGAAATGACGTTGGTGAGGAAAGCAGAGTGCTGCGGTATAGAAGGATCGCGTGGCTGAGGCAACAATAGCGAACTCCTGCACATCAGCTGAGAGTCCGTGCTCCGGGTGTGAATACTGTCACAATATCGCGTTCCAGTCTTTCAGATGCATTCTTCAGCTTGATCGCATCTGCAAGACGTGTTGGTTTCCAGATCAGGCTGGCTCGGTCAGTGGCAGTTCGAATTTTGGACCACGCGAACGTCTTGTGTCAGCCCATGGCGCCATCCCGATGACATCGAGTTGGTTATCAAGGACAACGACAGATGATGGTGGTGGTAGTGGAGTGTGTTGCTTTCGGGTGAGGTGGTGATGATGGAAGTGGAAGTGGGATGTCGGGCCAGGCTGTGCTGTGCTGCCTAAACGGCAGGGACGGTGCGGGGCTTAGCACCCGGACCTTGTGAACCAAGTCCAGCCTCTCTCGCTGCTATCGCTTAATCATTCATGCAAACGAACACGTTCGCCCGCACCGATTTCTTGGGTTGCGGCAGGATGATCGCGCCAGGTACAGGCACGCAAGTCAGACTCAGTGAACGATGATCAACAGGAGGAGTCCTGTCATGCGAGAATGAGGCTGAAGTCTCGAGTGCCGACAATCGTCTTGATCTTATCATACCCACGTGCACGCATGAACTTGCCCTTTCGCGAAGTGTACCCACAAAGCGCGCTCTTCCCATTGATACCCTTCGAATATTAACGATACGTTCTGTCATCCCGCAGAGGAAAAGATACACAGTGTCGAATATCAGATCTGTTCGCCCTCACACGCTCCCCTCCCAGCTTACTTCCAACCCTAGCCAGCCTATCAGCGCCCACCATACGCGAAGAACCAACACGCTGCTACGCAGCTTGCATCGATATTCAAGCTGACCTTTCTTGACGAAGCGAGACGAGCGGTAAGTCAAGTCAAGTCAAGCGAGCGAGTGACCCGGCAAGCGACCTCGGGACCCGATCATTATTGTTAGATAAGCACGTGCGAAGAATAGCACAGCCTTGGGTTGTTTGTTTGATTGTGGCGCTTTTTGCGCCATTCGGCCCCCGAAAAAGGTGGCTGCGAAGACGCATGGTCGCATGAGCTCGTATCCTGAGGCGTGGCGCTGGTGTCGTCTGTTGTCGCAAGATTTGGCACGGGTGTGCAGTTTCGACCGTGGGCCGTAGCGTTGGCCTGCAGACAGGTCGCGACAGTGGTCTAAAACGTGATGTTCACACAGTACCTCGGCTTCGGTGTCCGAGTTCCAGCGCAAGAACGAGTTTGTTGTATGACGTGATTCAAGAGTATCCGAGATATGTCGCATCGTGAAGAAGAAAAGAAGGCTGCACAGTCTGTCTTTGCCGCCGAAATATTTGGAGAATGGTCTGGACCGAAAGGATGTTTTTGCCTGCCGCACAACAATGCCGTGAATGCCGTGAAAGAAAGATAACATCGCGTAAGGGGGTATCCAAACAAAATCCAGCAAAACCGTCGCCCCGTGTCTTCATATCTTCAAAACGCCTTGCCTTGCGCCAGTTGGCTTTGACAGATCGTACTCATGTTTCCCGAACATGGTGCATCTTCCTATCCTTCACCGGCTCCTAGGCCTGCCAGCCATCTGTAACCCAAACATGCTCTTCGCCAGCCCAGCGGCGTCAACGCCAAGTTCAAAGTCCAACAAAAAGCACAAAGCCACCTCCAAGTTAAGTAGCTGTGTAGGACTCACACCTCCCACTTGCGCGACCCGCTGTTGACTCCATTTGTTATCCTCCAAAGCCTTCGCCGCAATCCTTGTCGCGGCCAGCGAAAGTCGATGTACGGTTCGGTTTGTTGCCGGTAGAATCCTTTCCACTATGCACAGGCGGTGGATGTAGTGGGCGGCAGTCAGGTAGACACCCGGACTGTGAGGGCAGTAGGCGTGCTGACGCGCGAGGTAGGCTGTAATAGAGAAAGGCGGAGGGTGTTTCGAGAAGAAGCGGCGGGCAATGGCGGCATGCTGTACGTGGTGGGGGTCCGCGTCGGCACCGATGAACGCGGGCGGAGGGATGTTCTCTTCGACGCTCTTACCGTGGGTTGGCGTCACAGGTCGAGAGATTGGCGGTGTGGGAGGGACATCGGCGGCGGCATCGGAGAGCGCCTCGAGGGCGAGTTGCAAAGTGCGCAGAGCACCGAGGGCGGAGATGGTAGTGATGTCCCAAGCGGGGTTCTCGAGTACGACCGGCTCGTCGGAGAGATTGTCCAAGTGAGCGTTAACACCAGGCACCTCTGCGTTTGGATTCGGCGGTGGAGGAGGCGAGCTCAAGTGGTGGTCAGAAGCATCTTCCATGCTCCTTGTGGTGGGGGAGGAAGGTCGAGGCGAGTGTGTTGAAGGCGGCCCATGGGGATATCGGACAGCGTTCAGGACATTGTTGAAAGGTTGTAAGAGAGTGGTTTGGCGGTGAGGAGTGTGTTTGCAGTCGGATGGTGGAGTGGGAAAAGGCGGACGTGAAGGATGGGTTAAGCAGTCAGGCTCATGGTGGTGAGTGGATACAGTATGTTCTTGGTGTCATGCACGCGCTCCGGCGGCAAATGCTAGTGAAGTGTCCCCGTGTTGAGCTAGTGGAGAGCTAGAAGGAAAGGCCATCTGACCGTAGATGCGACCAACCGCGTTTCCTTTCTCCGTCGTCGCCACTCCACCCTTCACTCGTCAAACTGACTACTCTCAAGCGCACAACCACTCCGCGGTTTACACGCAGTTCCTCCGTGACATACGGACGTGCAAGGCAAGCCACAAGTCTGTCCTTTCGAGCGTCGTGCATTGTTCCGGCCTCGATCAGATTTAGCTTGAGTGAGCTCGACAGCCTTGTACTGCAAGACCTATACCATACTACCTATTGGAGACGCTGCCGCCTACTGCAGTATGCATGTCCTCTTTGGACGCGGGGTGATTTACCTAAGCGAGCCATTCAAATCGATATTAATATTGCCACGGCTAAATCCCATGTATTTCGTAAAGGCACTTGCGAATCCTGTTATCGACAATGCCAGTATCTTGCTTCCGAAGGACTTCGAGTCGTTGCCTTGGACGCAAACATTGAACACCGAATCGTCTATCCCGCATCTGTCAGGTTTCAAGTACCACATGATTCGCCGTCTCGTTTGAAAGACTCGAGGATATCTCATGTAAGCAAGAGCCGAAGAAAAGACTACCCTCAGTTCGTGCTAAAGTCTGTCAACACACGATAGTATCAGCGACTTGCGTCTACTGGAATCGCCTTGATGCCGGTGAGATACTGATGAGATCTGGAGAACTCATTCGAGCATCTCACTAGGTTGGGCTGTCATAAGAGGTAGTATCATCAGATTTAGCACGTTATGTGCACACTAGTACTGGTGAGATAGTGGTTCCATTGTTTACAAACTTTGGCATACACGGAGGACCTACTACGGCTGGAGGCCTGAAGATTCAATTCAAGCAGGAGCTGAATACCTCGCTCAGATGAAAGCTGGGCACTCAATCAAAGGCATGTATGTCAACCTCAATTACAGTACAGTCGATCGTCCGTCGTTGTGTGACCACTCTTCACATCCCACTGGACAGAAAACAAACAAAAACGCCCCTCAATCAACCCCAGTAAATTATGCCGCTACTACGAGACATCCCAAACCACCTCGAGGGACCAGGTAGGTACCCATCAATCTTCAACCCAAACCCAAACCTAAAGGCGTCACGACCATCACCATTCATCCGGGCAACATTACAACGCAGTTAGTGACTGGGAGCGGCAGGCCAGAGGAAGACTGTCGAGCTCCCTGCGGACTCGATTGCTTGGCTTACCGCGGAGAAGCGCGAGTGGCTGGCTGGGGGATCTGTGAATGTTACGTGGGACACGTTGAAGTTGGAGGGGAAGCGGGAGCCGATTATGAGGGGGAACCGGTTGAAGGTTAAGCTTGATGTGGTCTTTTAGGGGCGAGGGGTGTGTGATGAGCGGGAGACGGTGATGGAGCGACTGCGGTATGGATGTAACTCATCAGACGATGGCTGATTTGTGTGTCTCGAGCTACATAATGTAGCATGGGGTACGACATGCGACAGTAGGGTGCTAGCTAGCTGACCCTTCTGGACATAAGCTGGATGAAGGGCGCGCGGCATTCTTTGCACATGCCCTCGCACCTTGGAACACCTGTCACTCAGTAACAAGAAAACCATGCACACGACCACCGCTTCTACTCCACATTTTGGCGACGCCAGCGGTACCAATCACTCATTTGCTGCAAGCATGCGATCCCTTTTCTTCTCGACGGCTCTTTCGAGACCACGCCAAATTTGCCACTGTCGCGCGGTGAAGTCGTAAAAGCCGTCTCTTGGTCCGTTGCTAGACATGCACGACAGTTCCGACTTCATTTCGTCCAACATATCCGGCGCTTCGGAATTACGCTTAACCCACGAGGTATTCTTCCTCCCGTAAAGTTTTTCCTCTAGCTCGCACACGACGCGGCTGACAAGGAAGAAGTATTCATCGTCCTCTAGAGATTCCAGGCCATTGAACGTGTCGAACGCCTTCGATTCGAGTTCTCGAGTGGCCAGCGGGGGAAGCTTGGGGGGCGACTCTCTGAAGCTGATGACTGGCGAGGAGGCAGGCACTTGGACAGTTGTACCGTTCTGCGTCGTTGATCTGGCAAGCCTTGGAGAAGGACTGGCAGACTTGTGTTCAGGACGGACGCCTCCCATGTCGTCAGCGTTCCGCTGCAAAACATCCGGCTGGGCGTGCTTGGAGGCCTGAGGGGTCGCCAACTGCGGTTGCTTTGATTTCGTATGGTCACGGGCGCGTTTGCTGGTCGTTGGTTCCAGCGTCGACTCGGGTCTGCGCTTCGTGCCCTTAGGTACGGACACGAGCTGAGAAAGATTGCCAAATAAGTGATGCAGCTCTTTGGAGCTCATCTGCTTGCTGTCGGCGAGTGGCTTTGGCGTCAGGTCAGACTCTTGGCGAGTGCGGAGCGGACCAGCAGAGATGGCTTGTGGTTCCTGCAAATCTTGACGGGCGTGGAGCTGGGCAACTGAGTGCTGCAGCTCATGAACGGCACGGGACAGATCGGCAGTGATGGCTGGCAAGTCCTGCAGTGTTGTCAGTTCTTCCTGTGGTTCCACCTTGGATGCCTTCTCTTGGGAGGGGTTTCCGGGTTCCTGTTGATCGACTGGGTCAGCTCTGTGGACGACATCATGAGTTATGAGGATCTTGCTTACGGAGCGCTTGCTGGATGGCAGCAACGGCATGATGACTGTCGTGTTGGTCTAATTTGTGTGGTGTGGAGGAGGAAGGTCGATTTTGAATTGAGGTCGGGCAAATTTGGTCAGAAAGCTTGCTCAACGTGAGGAAGGAGCCAACGCGTTCCAGGCAGCAATGGCAAGTCGCGACATTTTACCTCGCGCCATTCTCTCCAACATTTGCGCGACACCCCGCCGGGCTCATGCAGGGTCATTGAATGTCGCGAGCGAACGACCTCACATGAACTGCCTTTGTCGTGTTGAAGTGAAGGATCGGTAGCTTGATCGCGTAAATTGAACGATCGCCATGCTTATTGAGGTACCAGCATGCATTTGTTTGACCGCCAAAATGGGCCAGGAACCAGAATCTTGCGTTGCCCACCAGGAAATACTAAAGCGCGAGGTGTGTCGGGTTGCTGATATTGAGGCCTGGACACGGACCAAGTGGCAGAAAGTGAGGTGAGGTGAGGTGAGATCCATGCACATCAAAGAGTGAATGGCAGCCTGCAGTGCCCTCGTTAGCTTCGTCAATCGCTCGTGTAGTGTGCAAAGCTGCGCCATACCTCGTCGAGTGCGCGGTCGCGCATTTGTTTGCAGGGCTGTTGGACATTCCGAGTGAACGGCTCCATACAGACTTGTTCAGTAGCCTGTGTACGTGAACCGAGCGATGGCCATGCCGAGTATCAGCATGGATCGTATTGACCGCGAAGAAAAAAAAGGTTAAAAGTAGACGAACAACTCTGCCGTTGCGAGAAGGAAGAGGAGGTAGAAGCTGAGAGCGCGCTGTTATTGTAGATATCGGAGCAAATGATTAGCGTGATGAGGCATTCCTGCCGTGATCAAATCTGCAGAAAAAGAATCAATCGAGAGATGCTGTAACCTCTCACTGGGTTTCTCGCTTGGATGAGGAGATACCATCAAGCGTGATCAGAGATAAATGAACGACGGCCGAGAGACGCCTCGATACGGTTGACTTACACATCGACCAACCATACTAACACACCCGCCATTGCCAGCACGAGGCAGACCCATCGTCATATTAGCTCATCAAGATCGCCAGCCTACATCCACTCAGCCGCATTCCGTCCTCTGCAACCCGACGGAACAGTGTACTCCAGCTTCGACTTGCTGAGCTTGAAAGCCGGCGCCAGGATCTTGATCGGAGTGTCAAGGTTCCACTCACTCCCACCCATCTCCCAAAAGTACTCCGGCTGCATCAGATCAGGGCGGACATTCAGAACGGAGGCGTGAGTTCGCACAACACCTTCCAGCACGTCCTGATCATGACGAAGTTCGAGACCCTTGTGCATCTCGCGAAGGCTTTGCTGGACGGCTTCGGACTGGAGACCTAGACGGTAGAACCAGATGTTGTACTGGGTCAGGCTCACGTCGATGTCGAAGGTCTTGTCTTCTTTGGTTCGGGCGAGCAGGGCTTGGACGACCGCTGCAGCGCCTACAAGGCCGGTTTGGTAGTCTGAGTTGGCTGTGAAATGTTAGCGGTTGCAATGGTACAAGAGGTTGAGACAACTTACGGAATAGGGGCAGAACCGCCTCATCCAGACCCAAGAATTTGCCCTGGAGATACGAGATCCCAACCAAGCAATCACTGACTTGTTGCCAGCCAGAACGGTAAGAGAGCGGTCCCTTGAACCCATAGCAGTTCTCTCTGACGTAGATTAAACTCGGGTTGATCTCTCGCAGCGACTCCGACGTGAAACCGAGCCTCTCGAACGCACCAGGGCGGAAGCCGTCGACAAGAACATCCGCACCTTTGAGGAGCTCAATAAACGCCTTCTTGCCCTCGGGGCTCTTGATGTTGAGATCTGCATCGCGTTTGCCGGTTTGGAGATCGATCATCGTGGCGGCGTAGTCGGGGTTTCCGCTGTGCGAGATTCTGATTACATCCGCTCCGAGTACGGCGAGCTTTTTCGAGATGGCGGGAGCAGCGATCACGCGAGAGAAGTCGATGACTCTCACGCCTGCAAGAGGCTTGTAATCCGCAGGGTTGCCAGCGGGTTTCGGCCAGGGCTTTCCACCGCCTGCGATAGGACGAGTGGTCCAAAGAGGCTCCTGACCCATGATTTTACCCTGCAACCTGGTCAGCCAAGACAACGCCCGGTGGCGTGGCGAAAACGAACCTGTTCGCTGGCGAAAAACTCCTCAGGCGTATAGCACACAGCTCCCGCCTGACGATACTTCTCATTCGCAACCTTCTCGATCTCAGCAGAATCCCACCGCGCCACCTTCTCGCTCCAAATCTTGACGGCCTCCTCCCGAGTCACGTCCTGGTTGCTAACACCCATCATCTCCATGATGGGATCAGCGTTCATCGAGCTATGAAGCTGGTACCAACGGCCATCTTTCGTTTGATAGATGCCAGTGGCGTGGCGGCGGATAAGGCTGGTCTGATCATGAAGTTCCATTTTAGACAGCTCCTCCTTCATCTTCGGATCGGAGTTGAAAGGCTTGCCATTGATCGTGGGCAGCAAGACGGATTCCAGGAAGAGGGTTGCAAGGTCGGTGTTGACTCCGATGTCTTGGAGATCGATTCCGTAACGGTCTGTGGCGACGGCACTGGCACCGGCGGCTACGAGAGCGTTCAATGCGGATGAGGACTCGGTCATCTTCATCGGCGTTGGAAGAAATGGACGGCCATCACCACCGCCTGTGAATTTGACCTTCTTTGCGGCTTCTTTGATGGATGGTAAGATGTTCAGAGCGGGACTCGCGATGAGCACATCTTGGAGGATACGACAGGTTTCGTTGTGCAGGTTGTACGTCGCCATTTTGTTGGTTTCCAGATTCTCGACTGAGAAGAATCCCTGATCTGTTCGAAGAGTAGTTTTAGATTGGTAGGGTAAGTGAACACGATTTCTTGCTATGGAACGTCATTACATGTGGTACGCGAAATCAGACATGGAACTTTAATGGCTGCACGTGTTGACTGGAGATCGCACCGTGCCTCGTTGCTCTTTCGGCATCGTGTCGGCGAGTTAAGGCAAATGACGACTGAAACCCGTGTGACCACCGAGTTTAAATGTTCGGATGATCGGCATAGTGGATCCGCCATACGTCCGCATTTGAAATCTGGCGTGTATAGCGGAATAGCGGAATAGCGGAATAGCTGTGTATCAGCTCGAAGGCCCACAAAACAGAGATACAACAATCAACTCCAGCAGGTGTGACAGGAAAATGGGGTATCTCTTACTTGCGACACTAACTGCTCTTGAAATGGTCATCCCGCCCATCGCCATCTTCCTCTGTCGGCACCTCGAAGCGACCAGCGGTGCTTTGGGCAAACCGCCCAGCTCTGGCGAACCTAACACTTTTACCCGTACCCATAGCAGCGGTCGAACGGCCAAACACACTGTTCCTCAGTGCACTAGGTGGCATAGCTGCAAAGCCTCCAGCCCTCAATTTTCGCGAAAAGGGCGTGACTTGAGGGGTTAGGCCTGCAGCTTCGGCAGGAGTTGGACTGCTGACGTTCCCGGCGCCTGTGAAAGGTGCGGGTGTTGTTGTCAGGTATGCTTGATCGAAGGCGAAGGGCGTGGTGGCTGCTGGAGTCGGAATGGGCCTGAAGCGTGCCGCTCTTCTCGAACGCGAAGGGGTGCGCATGTAGCCAGGAGTTCCTGGAGTGTATGAAACAACTTGCGAAGTATTGAATCGTTTTAGTGAGACCGAGCGAGCTGCAGCTCGTGATGCGGGACGGATGCTTGGGCTTTCGGGCTCGGGAAGATCATTCCTGGCTGCTCTCAAGGTGGAGGCTTTGACAAACCAATGACGGAGCATGTTTTTCACATGCTGGTCGCGAGTACGAGCAAGCAGCGCATCGGCAGACTTTGCATGTTGACTTGCAGTGAAGCTTGTCCATTGCAGTCGTTTCAGCGCAGAGGCTTGCAATGCTAGATCGGACTCCAGGCGGAAAGAGGCTGCAGACTGCTCTAAAGCGACAGTCTCTGAGTGACGCGCCAGCATGGCCGAAAATGCAGAGCCAATAAGTCTCTGGTAATCGATGTTTGCCGCTTGCGCTTCATGGTCTCGATGCTCTTGCGTGGCAAATCGCCACTTGTCAAAGGCGTGTGTGCCTGTCGCGAATAGCCGGGCCATAGCAATACGTTGAGCTTCTTCTTCCATAGACTGCACGTCTAGGCTTTTCGTTCGCCAAATGGCAAAGCATGTGCTAGCTATTCTGTACTTCACTCGAGCACGTACATGCTTGTATGCATCTCGCCGACGCTGATGTTGGTGTTCAGTGGTTCGCGCGCGCCAGGTCTTGAGTGCCCTGGAAGCCAAACAGTACCAGCGAGCGTCTGCTGCCCACTTCGCCAGTTTTCGAGCGTGCTGAGTCTTCTCTTTCCATTCGCCTAGAACGTCAGGCAAGGCTCGGCTGTTTGCGAATTCAACAGCTGCTCGTTCCGCATCTTCACGCTGTCGGAAAGCGATATTGAGTCGAGTCATACAGGACGCCAGCTTGCGGCGTCTTTGGTTCTTTTCAAAGATTCTTGCACGGCCTTCAAGAGTGTCCCGGTAGTCGTCGACCGCGCTGTGTAGCATCGACAGACCATGTCGGGCGAGTCTCGCATCCGCTGCTCTCCTAAATAGCCTCAGACGCTCTTGCAGAACCCACTTGTACAGGCTCTCGACAAGGATGCGTTCGTCGATGCGCTGCGTAAGTGCACGTGTACGAAGCGTATCCTTCCATTTCGTCCAAGCATTTTGCAGTAATCGCTTTCGATCGACTGCGGCCGCCTGCCGTGTGAGTGAGAGATTTACATGCCATACCGAGAAAGCTCTGCGCTGGAGAGTCAGTGTAACTCTCAGTGACATAGTCTTCTCAAGCGGACCCAGTCGTCCTTGAATTCGCAAAGTCTGCAGGCAATTGAAGCGTAACTTTTGCTCAAAGTGAGCCTCAGCGGATGCAGAAGACTGTTGCTGTTCCCTAAGCTTGGAGCTTAGTCGATACATGACGGAACTCAGAAGTTGGGTTGATCTCTGTCTTTCTGCTTGGTGGTAGGTATCTTGCACGTGGTGATATCGAGACGACCATTGCTGCAGAGCTCGCTCGCTCAGTCGCTCTTCGTGCAATTCTTCTGCTTTGCGATAGCGGTATTCCCTGGTCCAGTTCGCGAGGAGACGTTTCTCGAGGGCTTCTTCGTAGTGCGCCGTTGCTTGCTCGTAGACCAGATGCCGTTTCAGCGTACCGTCTCGCCATCTTTCGAGGAACTTTCGTGTGAGAATTTGACGCGCCTTCCAATTGTTTTCGACCGTGATGCGCCTCCATCGCCTGAAATAGCGCATCGCGAGAAGCAACCGGCTAGCACGCATAGTCTTTGACTTCAAATTCAAATGACTCGCACGCCAGTGCTCAAACCCTTTCTGGGCCAGCATCAGACTACGGAACCATACAGCCCTGTATTCCATGCGCTCGAACTCCTCTTCTTGATGACGCTCTGCGATCTTTTTTTGCGTCTCCGAGCGCCATGTATCCATCGCTTGGCGCAGGAGCGTCTTGCCGTCATACAGCACGGCGATAGTTCTAGCCGTAGCATTCCGGGTACTGAGTGTGATGAGGGCATCATGCCACACGTGGAGAAAGTGTCGTGCCAGCCGACGATCAGACGTCTCCTGAAACGCGCCCAGGATGTCGGATAGCTGCGCATCTCGTTCTTGCTCGCTCACAACTGAACGCATCAGCATGGAGGAGTCTGCAGGCCCATCAGGCTGTGAGTTGGACCACAAGGAGGGCGATGCTTGCTTGACAGTATTCGCAGCAGACCAGTCTGTTTCAGTCGGATCGGCGGAGCGCGCTCGCTGGTTGTAATATGGGCGCCCAGGGGTCGAAGGCCTTGCATGGAGTGCCTTGCCATCTGGAGTCTGCCCTCTGATGGACTCTGAGTGCTCGCTGAGCCAGGTCTCTTCGTACCGCGCTTCGTCGAAAGACACCCTCCGCTGGTCTGTTTTATGCTTGCGCGTGTCTTGTTCCAAAACATCAGAGCCTTGAGTCCAGTGATCCTCCGGCCAATCATCGCGCGGGTAGATTGTTACCCCATGGTCGGCCAGAAGCTTTATCAACACCGATTTGAAGCGAACACGGCCCTCTTTAGACTTGGCTTTGGCTTCTCGACAACGATTGCCAGTCGCACTAACCCAGTTGTATATGGATTTATCATGTTTCGGATTGATTTCGCGCTCAGCTAGTTCTTCTTGATATGCGTTGTATAGAGCTTCGGTGACAGATCTGATTGAGTCGTGGGCTGCCCTGCGGACTATCGCTTCGAGAGCAAAGATTTCTGCGCTGGTCAGTGGTCTATTCCCAACAGATGTGCGCAACGAGCATGACATACCGTCATCGGTGGGTTCCGGGAGTGCCAGCTCCTCATCGTTTCCATTCATAGGCGGTTATGTCGCGGTGGGTTTCCGACGTGCGCGCTTCGAGTACGGCACTGTCATGAGGCGCGTCGCTGCATTCGATAAGTGTATGTCGTCCTGATAGGTCGGTAGTGCGATGCTATCTCATGCTGGCCCAGGTGTGCTTGTGAAGAATGGCCCTCGAGTGTCGCGGTGGTGTATTTCGGCGCAAAGAGTGAATGGGAAGCTCTTTGACGCGCTTTCCCGCGCGTTGTTGATGTCCGCTGCGGCGGCGCCTCGCTAGACCTTCCGCCGACTCGACATGGCCGTGGATCGATGAACACATCGAATGTTGCCGCCCATCTCTCTACTCTATTCACATTCCACACATACAATGCCAGGCCGTACAAGACCCATCGAGAAGTTTGCAGAGGCGACTGCCAAATGCTCGCCTGAGGTATATCTGGCTGCCTCCATACCCTTCGCTCACTGCTAACCGACGCAGGGCGCTGTATACGGCAAATGCATTGCGACCAACTACCAGAACGCGCACAAGGATATGTGTGCCAAAGAGTTCATGATGCTGAAGGACTGCTATCTTGTATGTGTGGGCTTGCTATTGGAAGCTTCGGATCACGCTGACGAAATCTAGAAAGCAGCAGGCAAGAAGGCATGACCTTGCACATGTACACTATTTATCTGATACCCAGGCAGATGTTGCCACCATTAACACGAAGTATTTCTCTATTGAGAGAGGCTTTTACTTCCACCCATTCATGCCTCCAGAAGCCTCTTCAGTTCCTGCTGAATAGCTTCACTCATCTCTTGTGTCCCAGCTTTGCCACCCAAATCGCCACTGCGCAACTCCAGCCCGCCGATATCCTTCGCGTCCAAGACCTTCTCAACAGCCTTGTCGACAACGTCAGCCTCGCGATGCATGTTGAATGAGTACCGCAACATCATCGCGAGACTCAGGATCTGAGCTATCGGGTTTGCCAGACCTTTGCCGCTGATGTCCGGCGCGCTGCCGTGCACAGGCTCGTACAGGCCTCTTGCACCGCCGACGCTGTTTTGACCCATCGAGCCTCCTGGTGGACCTGCCAACGAAGCCGATGGAAGAAGACCAAGAGACCCAGTCAGACCGCCGGACTCATCGCTGAGGATGTCTCCGAAAGTGTTATCCGTCACGATGATGCCATTCCACCTTGTTGGCTGTGTAATGAATAGCATCGCCAAGCTATCCGCCAGCTGATGTTGCAACTTGACCTTTGGAAACTCCCTCTCAAACAACTGCGTCACAATTCGCCTCCACACTCGCGAGCTGGCTAGCACGTTCGCCTTGTCCACGCTCGTCACCGGAGTAGGAGGGTCTGTCTGCATCGCAAGCGTTCCTGCAACGCGAGCCACTCGTTCAATCTCATCGCGTGTGTACTCCCACGGATCACAACCGTAGTCTTCCTCCTCAATCTTCTTGCCGAAGTAAGCGCCGCCGCAATTCTCGCGGATTAGCATGAAGTTCACGCCTTTGATGATGCTGGCCTTGATCGGTGCCCTTTCTACGAGCGACTGCGAAGGGAAGTAGCATGGCCTCATGTTGGCGAAGATCTAGAACAAAGGACCGGCAAACGTCAGCAAGCAGGTCTCTCGTCGACCCGTTCAGGCCGTCAATCTCTGGAAGCCATCACCACGCACCTGCATCTTCAGTCTGATCCTCAGCAAGCCACTCTCGGGATTCGGTACAGATGTTCCCCATTCCGGCCCTCCTGCGCTGCCAAAGAATACGGCGTCTGCTTGGACACTCTTTTCCAGGACTTCGTCAGTCGCAGCAGTTCCATACTTATCAAGCGAACACCCGCCGCACAGATCGTACTCGCGCTCGAATTTGATGCCCTTGTGCGCTTCGATAACGTCAAGCACTTTGAGCGCTTCGGCGACGACTTCAGGCCCGATGTGGTCGCCAGGTAGAACCAGGATCTTGCCGGCTGTTTTGCTGGCGCCGGGAGTCGACATTGCGGGTTGATGTTGTCAAGGTAAAGATAAGCTGGTAAAGCCGTAGTGTTTGTGCTGGTCGCTAGCTGTCTGGAGCCGATACGCTGCTGTGGAAGCTGTATGAGAATGCTTTGCTGATCAAGTCAAGGCCTCACTGAGAAGGCCGTATGAATACTAGGCTTAAAGGCACGAGTAAAAACATCGAACCGTACATATATATGTATTTGTTTGATTGCCCTAAGGCCGACGACAACCTAAAGCTTCCCCGCAGCCCTGTACCCGAGCCCGGAGGGACATTGCAGCGAGGCGAGCTGGGCAAGCTCGCACTGATCAGCTATACCAGGGACATCATCTGATGCCTCGCCTTCCCAAGCCTTTGGACTCAACATCTATGCCGAAGGAGAGCGAGAGTCTTGGTCTCTCGTTGCAAGAAATACATTCCCTACCTCGCCGGCCTACGCGGAGTCTCGAGAGCCCAGCAACCAAGCCCGTCATGGGCAAATCGACTCCACCAACCAACTCAGGCTCGATCCTTCTTCCGGCGAAGGCTCGTCTGTTGGTAGGTCATGCCTTCGGCTTTGGATCCTTGGGTGCCGCTTATTTCGATGATACGACTTGAAAGGAAGACAGATCGCATCCGTCACGGGTACTGTAGCATATTGCACCGTCTCCCATGGCCAACGGAGACACAAGACATATATGCAGTCCATCGTGCATTCTGAAGGTCTAGTCATGCTCTGTGCTCCCTGACAGAATTCAACAGCATCAGTCACTGCTCATCCGATCGACAGCGAATCACGATACAATGCGGTTCCATCCATCCTGCTCGCGCCTTCAACGCTGCTTTGCATCGGCATTGCAGCGCACGATGCCAATTTGTAACCTGGTGTTGATATATCTCTATCAGTCGGCTATGCGTCAATCTCGTCGAATCGCGCTATTTGATGGCAGTCTTGGTTATCGGATGCCCGAATCTCAGAACCGTTAGCGCCTTCCTCGCAGACGAAACTGGAAGTCACGTTGAAATCGCCAAGGTCGAGGGCGGTGCACCAACACAATGCTCTTTGCGCTCTGCCAGGTTCTGGAAGAGCACTTTTCAAATGGCGATTCCATGGCCTCAGCTCGTGTGCGGACTCACTCGCCCGATTTGGGACTTGCGGATTCTCGGTCAATGGCTCGGACTGTTTAGACAACACATGGCTCCGAGTACGATTATCATGTTGTTCTAATTTACCTACCGTGGCACAAGACCATTTTCGGACGCAGTGCGTCTCATGCAGCGACGGCTGGCCAGCTTGATCGTCTTGTCGTATTGTGGAATTTGCACACGCGACTACATCGTTGTGAACTCAAAACGAGGCCGGCGCGCAAGGTTCTTTCTGTCGAAACAATAGAGTGGAAAACGCAGGAGGAGCGAGACCGAAGCCTTCTGTGACAAAATTGGCGAGTGAGTGCATTGTCCCGATCAGGCACCTTTGGTGCAGGCAACTGACACGTCAGACCTCGCTCAGGTGGAGGGTGGATCCCGCATTCTGATACCATGTATGCAGGTTGATAAGACTACTGCACAGCTGTACCTTTCTACAGAACTAGGTTCGTTGTCCGCGACTCCACGGGTACCCGCTAGAAACTTCTAAGTATTACCATGCAATAACTCATAGATATATACGTCCCTCCCTGTCGCCACTCCCTCCACAGCACAGAGCACGCCAGTCATCCTAAGTTTGGCTTTCGCTCAACATGTGATTATCACAAACCTAGTCCACACCGCCGCAGCACCTAGACATCCTCGTGCTTTTGCCTCTTACGTTTGACCAACCCGTGGCATCGAGTATAAGAACGATCCATTGACCTACAGCAAACCAAGTCCGCCATCTTTCCATCACCACCAATCTGAAGTCGATCACCGCACGCACAACGAAGCCCCCCACCCACCAATCATCGTCACCCAAACACTACCGCAGTGATGTCCGTCAAAGAAATCACCTCCAAAGCCGACTTTGACGCCCTTGTTTCTTCTACGCCTCTTGTCGCTCTCGAGGCCTACGCTTCCTGGTGCGGCCCCTGCAAGCCCATGAGCCCCATGTTCACGAAACTGGCCAAAGAGGCAGCCATTCCCGGAAAGTACGTCTTTGCGACGTTCGACATCGATGCGGTCCCCGACCTCGCCCAACAACTTGGTGTGAGAGCCATGCCAACATTCATCTTCTATGAGAACGGCGAGAAGATCCGAATTTTCTCTGGTGCAAGCATGCCAAACCTCGCATCCGCTGTCGGAGAACTTTACTCCAAGGCCAAAGCTTGAGATACACCTGCTGGGGGATGGCATGGAAACGTGGGGACAGGCTACACGTGTATCTACTGAACGATCTACGCGGATAAATCAACGAAAGAATTTCAAGACTAGTGTTCTTTGAGTGAATTGTGGCGTGCTGCGTCTTCATCTCCTTGTCTGCCCGTCCATTGAAACTAGATCTCGCATTGAAAGTCGCTGGTTTATTGCATAATAAAATGGAGTCAAAAAGGCAAAAACACACAACAGGCGGGATTCCCAGACGGTCACCCACTCTAGTACTAGTCGCCCGATTCAGTACTTATGTATGTCAGAGCGGACGGGATGCCCAGTTCTCACTGACCTATGGTCGTATGTAATGCTCGGGCAAAAGACCAATGTCGTCAAAAAGACAAAAACATACAACAGGCGGGATTCCCAGAGGGTCACCCACTCTAGTACTAGTCGCCCGGTTCAGTGCTTATGTATGGCAGAGCGGACGGGATGCCCAGTTCTCACTGACCTATGGTCGTATGTGGTATTCCGACTAGTTTAGGCAAAATGGAAATCGTCAATTCAGCAAGACGCTCGTCTGAGTCAACTCATCTGAGGCCAATTCATGAAACTTGCTTGCCGGGAGACAAGCATCACGATGCGAGAACGGGCCATCTGATGATCGTATACGCAGACATGTACATCTAGAAGGAATCGACCTCGCGTTTCGCTCCTCTCCGTTCCAAGTGAGGTACTGGAGAGCGTCAGAACAATGTAAGAGAATGCACAGCTCATGAAAAGTTTTTCGCTTTTATCATTGTCTATCTCCTCGTAAGTAAGATTACAGATCAAATACACATACCAACCGGCTTCATCGCGCGCGCTCAGAGCTTCTTCTCAAGCTTGATGTCCGCCTTGGGCTGACTGGGCTTGCTGTAAAGCCAAAGCGCCACAAATGCCAGCCAGCCGACGATGGTGACCCAGATGCCACTGATCCAGGGGTATGCGCCGGAGATGACGTAACTGCGTGGATACTCGTCGTGCGCAAAGTGACGGACGGTGACTGTGCGCTTCTCTTCGATGTTGGTGAGGAAGGGGCGGCGGTACTCCACGAAGAAGTTGTAGATACCGTGTTGGTCGGGCAGCTTGAAGGTCTGGGTGTAGAGGGTGGAGTTGGCGTTGGAGCTTGAGGGGATCAAGTTCAGGCGGTGGAAGGGCGAGAGCATGCTGAACTCGAGCTGGAGGTTGTCGCCTGTTGCGGGCGTGAAAGGCTCCCAGTGGTCGCCGACCCATTCGGACATCTCGATCGAGTAGTACACATCGTTCTTGATGCGGTAGATACCAGGGTTCACATCGACGCCAGCTAGAGTACCAGTAGAGCTGTTGGCGGCGTTCTTCTGCGCACCCTCATTGAGGAAGTGGGTGACGGGACCAGCTCTCAGCACACCAGCCTCCTTGAAAGTCCAGGCGGACAACTTCTGGGCAAAAGCGCGGTTGCTCGTCTTGGAGTCGGACTTGTAACCAGAAAGCTGGACGGAGGCGTCGAACCAAGTGTCTTCGAGAGCTTCGCTGCTGCCCAGAATGGTGAAGCGGGCGCTGTTGACAGCCTGGAAGGCGGTGACCAGGCTGATCTGCTTGCCGGTAGCAAAGGGCTCCTCGGCACCATCAGCGTCTTCCTTCGGGTTGTAGGTGTATGCCGTCTCGGAGGCGCGGAGGACAGGCGACAGATGAGGGCTGGCGTTTCCAAGAAGCTGTCCGACTGCGCGAGGCAGAGCCACAAGACCATCGACCGAGAAGTAGTTCTTGATATCCTTGCGCACAAACTCGGCCGAAGGGAGAAGGAGGACGTCGTGTTTCTCGTCGGCGCTGGTGGTATCGTAGTTGAAGTGGTCCACAACCAAGCTTGTCCTGTCCTGTGGGAGCTGAATGTCCAATTCTAACAAAAGGCTGCTGATAGAGGATGGAGTAGAGCTCGCGCCCGACAAGGCCAGAAGGACGTTGGAGCCGGCATTGACGAAGTCGACGACGAGGTTGGGCTGGAGCGCTGGTCCAAGGCCCTTTGACTTAGTGGGCAGGAGGAGAAGGTGGGAGTAGGCGGGTTCGCCGTGTTCGAAGAGGGACAGTTGGGTGTCCTTGGCGGCGCGGAAGGTGATTTGGAAGCCTCGTGCTGCGTTGATTGATCAATTGAGTGTTCGATGCATACCGTTTAGTGGTATCGCTGCAAATGACTTACACTGGAGGTCTGACCAGAAAGTCGAGTACTTTCCCTTGTCGGCCTCATCGTCGACGACAACGAGCAGCTTGCTGCCGGCAGCGGACAAAGCTGAGACGAAGCTCAGGAGGGCGAGGAACAGGCCCAGGAAGAAGGAACGCATTGTGAGTGAAGTGTGTTGTGTTGTCTTGTTAGTGGGACAACATTGACATTGAACATACGTAGTTCAAGCAGCAGTGCGACTAAAGCTACGTGGTCGGCTTGCTGCTGCTCTCCAACGCGGCCTCTCCAGAGCTTCGGCCGGCCCTGCCAAGACGCGCCATTGGCCGAGCTGGACACTGACCAAGGACGGACTGCAAGAGAGCATTAACCGTGGTATATACCAGCAATACAGCCACGCCTCTTGCGCAAATCTCCCCTCTCTCACCAAAAAAATCACCACATACACATCATGGCGCCCGTCACTTTCTGGGCCGCGCCTCGCCAGTACATCAACTGGGCCGCGCGCCACAAGCCCGCCATTCTCTGGAGTCTGGTGCTCGGCAGCTTCGGCCCTCTTATTGTGGTATGCTATCTTACTGTGTATGTCAAATACCATGGACAAATGCTGAGAAAACTGCTTCCGACAGGCCGTTGTACCGCCTCTCCGCGAACGCCTCGGCGACCCCAACAGACTGGCCATTCCCCTCACATACCCCGGTAAGCGCAAACACCATATACCACGGTCGCGGTCAGAAAGACGGAGGATTCAAGGCTTTATGGACGACAAAATTGGGAAGGTTATGTTGAAACAAGGCTAACAACAGCATCAATCAGTCCCCAAGGGTCCCCGCCAGATACCCCAAGGCTACGACGACTAGGCGCGAGACAGGTGAAAGACGAGAGAGAAATCGAGAGCGGGAAAGAGCAGTCAGAGGATGCTAGAGGAGTATTGGCGCATACCAGGAAGAGTGCGATTTTCCTCCGGCGTCAGAAGGCTGATATCATTGTATGTTGTATATACCACGCACCAAAACCATACGAAAACGACCAAGATGACTTCCCTCTTCCCGTCTCGGCTATCTTCCAGGAAGCAGTGACTGGTGAATTCTCGTGCAGTGGAAAATGGTGGCTAAATCTAGACGACGAAATCAGCCCGTACAGGTACTGTACGCCAGCCCTCAAAACGAAGGAGAGACAAAACATGCATCTCCCAGTCCACCATCTCCCAACTTAAACCCCTGGTCACTCAGCTCCTTCCGCGTCAAGATCACCAAACTCGCCCACGCCAGCCCTCGAACGAAGAACACTCATATCCTAGGCCACCATCTTCCAGCTCAAATCCCATGGCCACTCAGCTCCTTCTGCGTCCATTCCCACAGCTCCTCCGCCAACGCGTCATCAGCCGCAGGCTTGCTCAACTCGCCCTTGACTCCCACGGGCTCATAGTAAACCCCACTGGCCACCTCCCTCTCGCCACTACCCCTCGGAGCAACAGCAGCCCACTGCTGATTCCACGCACACTGCTCGACCGGAATCCGAGTCGTCAAAGTGGTCGCCCATACGAACCAGCGATTGAAAGTCCCCAACCCCGTCACCAACCCTGTGAACGCCGTGCCCGGATGGATCGCCACAGAAACGACACTCGGGTGTCTTTTGGCGATTTCACGCGCGTAAAGCAAGTTCGATAATTTGCTCTGCCCGTAGCGGAACCAGTCGCTCAAGGCGTAGATCGGTGAGAGGTTGTTCTGTGGCGTTTTCAGACTGGCAAAATTTATCCCCGATGCGAACTTGTAGCCTAGCGACGTGTTCCAGATGATGCGCACGTCGCTGCCGTCGGCTGCTGTTTTCTCAATAGTCGGCAGCAGTAGTTTGACTAGCGCAGCGTGGCCGAGATGGTTGGTCCCGAGTTGCACTTCATAACCATCCCCTGTCAACCCTGGCGGCAAAGCCATGACTCCCGCGTTCGCGAAGAAGAGATCGAGTCTTGTCTCACACGCCAGGAAGTCTGCGGCGCCGGCTTTGATTGAGGCCATGGACGCGAGATCAATCCGGATGAACGTGAGCGGCACTTGTTGTGCAGCATCTTTCTGAGCCTCTCGCACTTCGGCGATCAGCATGTCGGCGGAAGATTGCGAGCGGCCGGAGAAGTAGATGTGGGCTGGACTGTGGGTGGCGAGGCTGAGGATTGTTTCGCGGCCTAGACCTGCTGTGCCGCCGGTTATGAAGATTATCTTGTCGGTGAGGGGAGGGATGAAGGTGGTGGGGTCGAAGGCTGGGGTTGTCATATTGTTGGTTTGTGCTGCGGGGGTTGAGATATGGGCAGGTTGATGAAGTAGATGTTCTATTCTCTCGACAATCAGCAGAACTGCCCTTCGGCTTATATATCACAACACAACCGGTGCCGGCGAGACTCTCTACAATCTGCTCCGTTTCGAAGGCTACATGGTCGTCATACATTTCACGCCGCTTACATGGCGACACTGTGGCAGCGTCCGAAAAGTACAATGGAATGCAGAGAGTCGCACTTCGGGGCAACGTTCCAACGCAAAGTCAAGCCGGTCCGGATTTGTGGTTTGGCATGTCCGGGCTTGTTGCTTTGGGACTTTTGACCAATGACAGGGCTTCTATTTCATCTTTGGCGTTCAATCCATATCTCGTCAGTGTTTGCGAGCTTGATTTGCTGGATGCTGGAACTCTGATCGTTGAGCGATGTGATGTTGTCAATGTGTCAGTGTCGATATATTGATGTTGCCGTTGCCGCAAGACGCAATCCAGCAGTTTTGGGTGTGGAGATGATGACTTGTTTCCAGTGGCAAAGAACAACCATGTGGGATTTGAAGCCTAAAGTTGCGACTTCATGCCACGTCTCTTACCGATATGGCTTGACACTGATCGTTTCCGACCGGTCATCTCCGTATCGTTGTACTTGTTATACTACGAAGTGAATGGAAGTCACTATAGTACATGTTGTCCTGCTCGTCCAGCCCTAACACTAACCCTCACAACGAAAATAGCAATATGGAGGTCGACCTAGCGACAAGCTACCGCTCCGCCCGAAGTAATCGCCTTTTAGTTCCACGCACAGTCCTGCTCCGTGCACCTGCTGACCTTTCCAAGGCCTTGCATTAGCTGGAAGACGTATGGTGGTGCGCTGGTGAGCGACCTAAGCAGAAGGATGCATGTAAATTCTCTCTTCTTTCTTATTCTCGAAGCTAGCGAGCTGGGAGACTGACCTGCTTACCAAAAGACCCATCGCAATTGGCCAGGAGCCATGTCCGACATGTGTGCATCAAGTCGCTAATGCGTACGTGCTGACGACGTAGAGCAGGTATTTATCGTGCTCCTCCTCTCTAGGGGCAGTATTCTGATCAATCCTATTGTTTCCACTACTCGATTGTTCGATCCACCAAGTGTTGTTATTCGCAACATCTCTATCCTCTTACCTTTCTTCAGAGTAACACATTCACATCATGTCTTTCACATCAACATCACAAGACAAACACAGCGATAACGCTTGCGCTCCCCTCCTCGCAAACAGCAACGACCGCTTCCAAAAATACGAAACCATCGACCCGGAGTCAACAACAGTCATCCCTTCGAAGAGATCCTGGACCAACATCGACCTCTGTTCCATCTTCAACGCCCGCTTCTTCGGCGATGTAACAATCGGCCTTTCAGACGGCCTCACAGTGCCCTTCGCCCTCACAGCCGGACTCTCAGCACTCGGCGACTCAGACGTGATCATCTATGGCGGCTTCGCCGAGCTCGTCGCCGGCGCAATCTCGATGGGCTTGGGCGGCTACCTCAGTGCCAAAAGCGAACGTGAGGCCTACACTGCCAGCCTCTCCGACACGACATCGGTAGTCTCTTCGGATCCCGACAAGACCGCCAACATGGTCCGCTCGTGTTTCGCCGCCTACGACTTCCCGCCACATGTCTTGGACGCCATGCTTGAGCGATTACGGGAGGCGGACGACGATGGCGAGCAGATGAAGAAATTTCTCATGTGCTTCCATCACAACATGGACGAAGACGATTTCGCTCCTTCGCGCGCTTATGTCTCGGGACTGACTGTAGCGCTGGGCTATGTGTCCGGTGGCATGATCCCTCTGGCGCCTTATCTCATCGTTGACGAGCCGGCTATCGCTCTACGATGGAGCATCTTGGTCATGGTCATGGCTTTGTTCGCTTTTGGATGGGTCAAGACTGCGTTCATCGGCGTCAGTAGCTGGCGTAATTGCTCCAAGAGTGCCGTTGAGATGGTGCTTTTGGGTGGCGTTGCTGCTGCTGCTGCTATTGGCTGTGTCAAGCTGATTGATGGTTGAGATTGAATGTCGACGGGGAAGGACTTGTGTCTTCCTTCTAGATATATGGATGTTTCCGCGAGATTGCTCGTCGACGATAAGACAGAACGAGGAAAGCTAGTCCCACCACCTGCTGAAAAGAGCAATAAAGTCGGAACGAGAAACGCCATTTCGTTGAACGTGCTACAACGATCCCTCATGCATGGGCTGGCGGCATGGCTGGCTTGAGCATAGCAGCACGAAGCTCGGACCTGAGCTTGCCTTCGATAAAGTTTCTGCGCCCCCGAAACAAACGTACACCCGAGACCGTCGACAAGATAACAAAACACCATTCGCCAATTCCAGCCAGAAACGCAAAAGCTTGTTACGGCGACTCGTCTGCTGAGGTGAAGGCAACAACCAATGCGACTGTTCAAAGCATGTCACGAGAGCTAGCGCGATGTCTGTTGCACATTAGCCAAACGCATGCAACGCCTACGATTGGTGGTACTTACAAGCCCCATATTTGTACCGGAAGCCTTTGCTCTTCTCCATGTGGACCGACAATTTCACCTCGCGATACACGATCCACCCGTTCTCGGTGCCGAAGATCTCGAAGGACATCACTGGCGGGTAGCTGAGAAGTTCATGGCCCGTTCCTTTGGTCCATCTGGCGGCAACACGGCGCCCCTGGTCGAGCGACATTGCTTCTGTCGAGACAGGGATATGCAGCAGGAAATGGGCGACCTCAGCCGGCGAGGCCGTGGCGGGAGGCAACGCGTCGTCGTGGTGATCGGAATACTGAAGTTCTTCGTAGAGCGGGAGACCCTTGTCGAGAGAGCTGCTGTTGCGTGGAGATCCCATTGAAGTCGTCTGTGAAACTGTTGCTGAAATCATAGTTGGCTGATGTTGACGTTGATGGCGTGTGAGTAGGAGATGGAGGATGATGAAGGGTGAAGAGAGTGGCTGTGGAAATACTTATTTATGTGGTCGAACTCGAGAGCAAACGCAGGATCATTCGAAGCATCACTGGGGAATGTGCCGTATTGTCGCTGAGCCTCCCCCTTCGCAGGCCGCAGCATCGTTGTTGAACATACACAGCCGCATTATACTGTACTACATTTGTCCTCTGTTGTTGCCCCTTGCTTCCTGGCTTCACCTTTCGAGCGTTTGTCACGGCTCAGCCCCAAATAGCTCGCATGGTACCGCCATCACTGACGGTTTGGATGGGCGGGCTTTGATGATCCAAGACATTGGACATTTAGCTAGATGTTGAGTCACGAGTGCCAGACTGCCATCGATGAAGCTGGTCGTAATGTCCAGAACCCCTTCTGGAGACCTAGCCTATGGATTTGCGGCGTCTTTTACTTGTTTTACCAAGGCGTCGAGGGTAAGTCGCAGGTATTCTCAAGCAAGATTGTCTCAGCTCAGCCGATACGAAACCAGCTTCTTTCACCGACTGGATCGTGGTCTTCCTGATCCGTACTCGTCACATAGACGCAACCACCGCAGCTTCTGCATCGTCGGTCTTCTGGCTCGGCATGGCTCTTGGTCGCTATGCACTTGGCGCTGCCAGTGAGCGTATCGGCATGCGAATGGCGGTCTCGGGTTACATAGTCGCTGCGATGGGTGCTCAGGTATCACTAATCTTTCTCTCCAAATTGAGCGGGATGTTAGTGGTGCTTGCAGTCTGCGGCTTCTTCCTGGCACCTTTGTTCCCTTCTGGCATCGTGGTGCTGGCATCACAGACGGAGCCTCGGGATCGCATTAGCATCGTGGCAGGCGCTATTGCTATGGGTCAGGCCGGTGGTGCCATCATACCTTTTGGATTGGGATTGTTGACTACACATGTGGGCATTGAGTATCTTTTGCATGTGACCTTGGGACTGACGGTGGTTCTTTTGATGCTCTGGACGACCATCTATCGTATTTGTGGCGAAGCAGCCAGTTGATCGACATTTTATGCCTCTTTTTAGCTGTATATCTTACAAAAACCGGGCGACTCGCTCTCTACCATTCAAGCATTGTCACTCGGACATGCATCAGTCGCAGCGACGAGTCATTTCTTATCAGGACAGGAGACACTGACAAGATGATGCTCCAAAGTCATTGCTCCCACTGCTGCGCCACCGTTCTTAGGCTGCAACACAAGAGCCGTCATTTCCTTCCCATTCACACAACCGCTATCCAGACCAATTGAGTAGCCCTTCATCTGGATCTTCCGCTTCGAGTCGTGGCCATAGACCACGGTCATTCTCTCACTTTCTGCTTTCTCCTTCTGCTGCTGATTCCAGACCTCCACCCACCACTTGCCATCCTCGAATTCGTCCGTAGGGATGTAACCAACTTTCCGGTAAAGCTCAATCGCCATCTGCTTTGCGTTTTCGAGCGCCTGCTGTGTCGGTTTGCTGCCAGGCGCCATGTCCGCCAATCGTTCCTCGATCGTGGCCTGAAACTCGTCGCTCTGCGTGACCTCATCTTCATCATCGAAGCCTATCAAAGCCCGAATATTGTACATGGCCCAAGGTTCTTGCTGGTCAAGGGCGAGACCCGGCACCATACCGCCGTGAGCGACAGCAACATCTCCGAGGCCAGGGAGATCACCTAATCGCAAGGCGACTGGTAAAGCCGAGAGCCAGGCTCTTTGCTCCGGAGTGAGCGACTCTGCGGTCTCGAGTGCTTTCTGCTTGCCCGAACCCATATCGTTCTTGAAAGCTTCGTAAGCTTTATCGCCATCCTTGCCATCAGCCTCCGCTTGCATTCGCGCTTCCTGAGCACCAGCCCAGACTCGCAAGACTTTGTCTTCGTGGTTGCCGCGGACGCTGGTGGCGTTAATGTCCATGGCATACTGCACGACGCCGGAACTTTTGGGCCCTTTGTTTACGAGGTCGCCTACGAATATCACGCGGTCGCCGCGGGAAGACGAATAGTCGGCTTTAGATTGTAAGGCTTCGAGTTGATCGAGCATGCCGTGTACATCACCGATGATTAAGAGGCGAGCAGGGTTTTCTGATGGCGTGGGCGTGTAGGGTGGCGAGTAGTTTGCATGGTGTGGTGGGTTTCGGATGAGCTCGATTTGCGAGGTCAGGTTTGCCGCGGCGCAGACTGATAGACTTGTTAGGAGTGTTAGTAGGTGGCGTAGCATGTTTGCAGTGGGCGTGGAGTTGATTGAGGACGGTCGTAGATGGCCGCCAGAGGGGAATGGCGAAAGATGGGATGGGACACACACTCTCTCTTCAATTCGAACATCTGAGCAGATGGAATTGTGAGAAACCATTATGTCAATCAATTCTCGCGTTTCGCTCTTGAAGTCGCTTAAGAACGCAGCATTTGCCTACGTGCCCATATAACGCTTGTCATAAGCCTGTTCCGCCTAGCTAACTCTACACTTTAATCAGATCCTTTATAAATCTATACAATTCTTTTTAGAAAATTATAGCCTAGCTTCTAAGTTAACATATCTAGCATCTATTACTTTAGTTATGTTTATAATAAGTCTGTCTATTGTATAGCACTTAATTAGATTAGTTTAGCTACAATTTTACCTTAGGGTTAGGGTTAGGATTATTAAACCTCTGCAATATAAGGGTCTATAGTAATAGCAGAAGTTAGCTAGGTGGAATAGGCTTATAACAAGCGTTGTAGCTAAGGGCTATATAGGAAAAGTTATGTTTATAAGTAAGTAGGTCTTAACTTACTTAGCCTTAGTATAGCTAGATTATGTTTATTCTATTATTACAGCCTTGTTACATTCTCGCTCTACTAGTTAAGTCTTTCATATAATTGATTAGTCTTTTCATTACCTATAGGTTGTTAACATCTAAGTTTAGAATAATAAATTACTAAGTTAAGAACAATCAACCTCTAATAACTACTATAGTTCTGACTAAGATCTAATTTAGTAGCTTATAAAGACTAAAGCAATATATAATAAGTAGAAACTAACTAGTATATATATTCTAGATAATAAGACTAACTATATTAATATTACAGTAGAAGAAGTTAAATAGTAGAAGAAGTAGAATACTAATTTAGAACTTATAACTATTAAATTATAAGTTAGTTGATTACTAATATCAGCTTCTAAAGTTTTATTAAATGTAAGCTAGTAATATTAACATCCTATAGATTCAATATTAGCTTTATATATAGTATCAGTAATAGATTAATACTAGTCTATAAAAGAAGTACTAAAATCTAAATATTATGGCTAGAGAGAGTTTATCTTAATTATAAGCTAACTAGTAAAGTTTATAGCCAACTCTAATTAGTATAGAATATACTAGCTACAAATAAGTATCATAGCTTAATATAGTTATGGAATTACTAATATCTATTTTTAATAATTAATTAAAAGTAGTTATATCTTAGAACTCCTTATATACAATTTAGTCTAGACTAGATATTAATAAGAACAGATCCTAAATCTACTAGATTTAGTTTCTACTTAGTAACTTTTAAAGAGTATAAACAAATATTAAGCTAATTAAAGTTAATAAACACTAGCATTATACTAGAAAGTAGCTTATAATATTACAGTAAAAGAAGTAACTAGGATAGTAGAAGAAGTAAGACTGATATTAAGATATACTAAACTTAAAAAGCTATAGCTTTACTAATTTTATAGTAGAGGTTGTATAATAGCAGATATAGTATAATACTAACTTAGAGTTTATAGCTTAAAACTAATCTCTACTATACTATACTAGCTTATTCAGTCTAGAAACTAACTATTAGTAAGCTTAGGGTATTATAAAGGTATAGTCTAAATCCTAGCTTAACTAAGCTAATACTAATTAGGTAATAGGCTTTCTAGAAAGAGGTATTCAACTTAAGAAGATTTTCTAATTCTACTTATTAAGTTATATCTTAAGCTATAGTTAGCTTTTAAAGCTAGTTCCTAGTTAGTTATATACTACTTTATAGGTACTGGTGTTAATAAAATCGGATTAGCTTAACATCAGTTAGGAAAATTATAAAGTAGCTAATTAGAAGCTAGATCTAGCAGATTTAGGACCTGTTCTTATATATACCTAGGCTAGTCTAGATTATACATAGTAAATTTTTAGATAGAACTACATCTAATTAATTATTGAAAATGAATATCAGTAGTCCTATTAAGCTATTATAGCTATATATAGCTGAAATTTGTAACAATTTGTTGTAAAAGCTCCTATTTATAGTATCTATCTTATGATAAGGATAAACTATCTGATCATAGCATCCAGGTTTTAATTCACTATTTACAAATTAGCTTAAATCTATTGACACTACATATGTAAAGCTAAAACTGGATTTATGGAGTTTCGATACTACCAACTTACATAAATTAAATTTTCAGAAGTTAAAGTTAGTACCTAGCTGACTTATGATTTTTCTAAGCTGTAAACTCTAAATCTGTGTTGTACTACCTCTGTTGTTATACGACCCTTACTATAATGTTAGTGACTAACCTTTACTTTCAAAAATATGTTAGTAATGTCATAGTAGGGGTGGCGAGACTGTAGGGATTGCGAAACGATTTTCAAGGTTTACTAACATTAAAAAGTTATAGCTTGATCAATTACTGATTTCAACTTATCAAAATCAAGTGATACAGACACTAGTATATTAACCTTCTTTAGATCGAATCTTAGCTATGTAGCCCTAGTATTAATAGAGATATGATTTAATCAAAATAGGATAACAAAATCTAGATTATTAGAGTTCTATACACTTTCTTTAGTAATTGGATAATTAGTCTATTGATTAATTTTATCTAGCCTAGATCAGATAGAATAGATATATAGACTTAGTATTATCTATTAGATCAGTATATATCCAATTTACGTAATGAATAAACCTCTATTAACTTCTAAGAAGTACAAGTTCTATCTGGGTAAATCTGAGTATACTTACTGTATATCTCAGAATAGGCCCTAGAATCAGAGGATTTGACCAATATTTAAACAGATATAGGCTAATCTAAGACTACATAAGCTGATCTAAATTAACAAGACCCTTTGTCAGACTATAAACAATAGCTAGAAATCAGAACTAGCTTAATTAGTTGATTATAGCTTTAGCTAGAGCTAAATTAGTACTTTAGTTAGGAATAGTAGAATCTAAAGTCCTATTTTAATAGATTAATAACTCTATTGATCTAAGACCTATTAGAGTAAGATTCGAACATACTCTAGCTTATATGCTAAGGTTAGTAAGAAATGATTTTTAATCAGTGATCTTGATTTTTCAATTAGTATTTGATTTTCAGTTATCTAAATCAAAAAATCGTTATGTGACCCCTACAGTCTCGCTACCCCTACCATGACTTTAGTAGTTTGTAAGTACAAAAAATCTACTAGTTTGATATCAGCTGACTCTAATTACTATTAATGAAGATGTGTTAATTAAAAGATAGATAGTAGTATTATAACTTATAAGATTTGACTCATAGGTAAGTGATTGTTAACGATTTTATATAGACTGATACGAATATAAGCTACTACTGACTTAATCTACTAGTACTAACACTAATAAACTAAACTAATATATCTTTTATATAAATTATTAAATTGATAGAGAAAGTAGAATTATATTGTAATAGAAGAAGTAGCTATAACTTAGCTAATAATAATTAAATCAAGTAGAATCTTTACTATAATATATTACTAAACTATACTTCGATTGATGTAGATACTAATAAAGCTTAATATACAAACTAGGAATAGTAGACTATATATCTATATCTAGATATATCTTTACTAATATTATTATAATAGATATAAAAAGAGATTTAAAGAGATGGATACTAAGAAATCATATTAGCTAATAGAGGGAACAGATAATAAAGGTCTAACTAAGCTAGAATGATAGTATAAGTTATTAATGTTAGTATTAGTATTAGTATATTAAGTAATATTATATCAGAGGAAGTAAAACAGTAGAGAAAGTAGGGGACGAATTTAAACTTCACTACTCTTATAAAGCTAATCTGTACTAAGCTATCCTAACTTTACTAGCTTAAAAGTCGAGAGTAAGTAACTAAATTTAATATATAATTAAGATCTTATAGAGATTCTAGCTTAATAAAGCTAGTAATAATTAGGATATAAGCTTTCTAAATACTAAGCTAGTATTCTGCTTCTTCTAATAATATAGCAGGAGCTATTTCATAGTAGAAAGAGTATAATACTAATTTAGGATTTATAACTTGAAGGTAATCTATACTAGCTTGATTAACTTCAAAATTGAGGATTAGTAAGCTTACTATATTCTATAGATTATATTAAGATCTTAGCTTAATTGAGCTACTATAGTACTAGATAAGCTTTAAGCTCTATAAAGAGAACCTTTATATATAGCTAAAGTCTCTATCTTAATAAATTATATTATATACTAAGCTATAGCTAGTTTTTAAGCTAAATTCTAGCTACATACTACGTTAAAGTATAGTTACTACTAGTGTTTATTGAATTAGATTAGTCTAGTATCAGCTTAGGTAATTCGAACTCAGCTATTTAGAGACTAAATCTAGTAAATTTAGAATCTATTCTTATATATATCTAGATTAGTCTAGATTATATATAAAGGAAGTTTAGATAGATTTACTATTAATTGATTATTTAGAATAAATATTAGGAAATTTATTAAGCTATTATAGTTATACTATTATTTACTAAAAAGACTCTAATCTCTTATATCTATCTTATAATTCTAATAACTTGTTTAACCCTATTACATCTAGATTTTAATACTCTATCTATAGATTAGTATAAATCTCTTTATATTCTATTCATAAAGCTAATATTAGATTTATGGGATCTTAATATGACTAACTTCTATAGATTGAATTTTAAGGAGTTAAAGCTAGTACCAAACTAACTTGAGATTTTTACAAGTTGTAAACTCTTATTTTATATTATACCCCTTCTACTATTATATAACCTCTACTATGACATTACTATGACTTTAGGTAGTAGCTTATTCAATTCATGATAATTGAAAATCATCCATAATTCTGACTATATAGACTACTATTATCTATTCCATAATTGATGTCTCTTAGTTAACAATATATACAATTGCTAAATATCAGACTTATGGATCTTTCATGTTACTTATAAGCTAGTGTTGAAAAGTTTATAGAAGTAGAAGTTAGTAATTAGCTAAATTATAGCTTTTTAAAGTTAGTAAGTTATACTCTGATCTCTATTCTGCTTCTCTTACTACTCTACTTTCTCTTTTATAACCTTAGTAAGTAAACGAAGTAGAACAAAATCTCAGAGCTTAGTACTAGGAACTATAAATGTTCCGTTATTAACTTTAAGTTCTAGAGAGCTAGAACTTATAAGCTAGTATTGAAAAATCTATATCAATAGTATTAATTGATTTATACTAGCTTATAAAAGAGGTTTTAGATATTTTATTTTATTTTTAGACTATTTAGTAAGCTTCAAAGTCTAGTTTTGATACTAGAAGAAACTCTAGCTATAAATATATAGCATATATAGTATACTATAATTATTACTAGCTAGTTTAACTGATTAGATAATTAGATAATAATCTTAATATATTCTTTATATAATATAGACTAAGCTTAGTATATATAAGAATAAGCTCTAAATCTAATAGATTTAGACTCTATATAGCTAACTTATAAAGATACTAATTAATAATATTAAGCTATTTTAATTTTGCTAATCTTAATTCTTAATATAAAAGTAGCTCTAGACTGAAAATTCGATTGAGATATTAATTATAACTTAGAATATATATATATTAAAATTATTACTAACTAAGTTAGTTGAATATCTATATATAGTCAAGTACTCTATAATTATACTTTATCATAGATTTCTTTAGAAGAGTCTTAGTTAGTATAGTCTAATAAAAACCTCTATTAAATAAACATATTATTCTATTTAAAATTTATCTAGAATTATTATTTAAGATAATGTTTTTTTCTCTTAGGAGTCTAAAAATAAATCTTAGGAAAATTAAATCTTCAATTTATCTTCAACTATAGTCAATCTATCTAAGTACTAAAAGATCTAGAACTAATATAGTCTACAGAATATTAGTTATATAATATGCTAAGATTAATATTCTAGATTAAAAGAAAGTATTTAATTACTAGATTTTAATAATCCTATTAATAGAAATATCTCTTTATTACAAGTATAATAGTCTAAGTCAAATAATAATAGTCTAAAGATATATTTTGATACTAGAATATACATACTAAAATAAGCTACTAACTTTAGATCTTAATATATAAAAACTAACGTACCTATAGGGGAAGTAGGACACTTTACCTAGGTTAGCTTTAAAACCCCCGCTTTCTTCTCTCCTGTTTCTCTTCCTTCTCTATACCTTCGTATACTAAAGAAGACGTAACTAACGCATTAAATGCGTTAGTAAACAGCGAATATCGGTTAATTCGTTAAGCTGTATTAGCCTTTAGAATCCCCTCTTCGACTTTACATAATCGACGTCGAAAACTAAAATTAAGAAAAGGAAGTTACGTTAGTTAACAAATACTAACTCCGATCGAAGAATTAATACTTAAGAACTAGATCTATCGCGCTACTAAGTTAGGGGCTCTAATCACTCTTTAGTTAGTTAAAATTTTAGCTTCTAAAATTTAGTCTAAACGAGGTTTAAATTACGATGAAAATGAGTTAAGTCCTATCTTAGACCGATAGGTTAACCGCTTTCGGACACGGCACCTACAAATTAAGACGTGTTTCTTACGTACTATTAACGCCGTACAGTCTACGGCACTTAATTTTCCGACGATAAAATCGTATTTAGATAAATTAGGGGAGCTTTTAAGCGAACATAAATACCCCCCTAGTACGATCTATAACGTCGAAGAAACCGCCTGTAATGAATTAAGTCCTATCTTAGACCGATAGGTTAACCGCTTTCGGACACGCTACCTACGAATTAAGACGTTTTTCTTACGTACTATCGACGCCGTACGGTCTACGGCACTTGATTTTTCGACGATAAAATCGTACTTTAATAACTTAGAAGAGGTTTTACGCGAACATAAATACCCTTCTAGTACGATCTATAACGTCGACGAAACCGGTTTCTTAATTAGATCTAGTAGAAAATCAGTTATTCTACTTAATTAGCTAAATTAACGCCGAGAAAAGAAATAACTAGGACGATAAGAGTAGATTACCTGTTTAGAGTGTATTAGCGCCTCGGGAGTAACCCTACCGCCGTATCTAATTTTTAAAGGATAAACTCTAAATTTAGGCTAGATTCCCGACGAGACTCCGGTAGGTTAGAGGTTTATTACATCGAAAAAAGGCTAGACTTCTAATCTAATTAGATTCGAATAGCTAAAAGCGTATTTTTAGCCGTTTATTAGTAAATTAACTTACGGTACCTCTTAATTATCGACGGTTACTCCTCTTATATTACGGCCCGGTTTATCGCCTACTATATTACGTCGAAAATCGACCTTTTTCTACTACCGCCGTACTCGTCGTATAAAACATAGCCTCTCGATTTATCGATTTTCGGACCTCTAAAAACAGTAATTAACTTAGAGGTTAACCGAATTTTCCGACATTTAACTATACGATTACCGCGCGTAGAATGGACTTTAGCTTATATTAAAGTTAGGGCCCGATGCTTTAGACCTTCTTCTATTAAATCTAGCTTTCGAAAGGCCGGAATCTATCCGTTCTATCCTAAGATCTTATTATCGACTCTTACTCCCCCTCCTCGGACCCCCTCTCCGGGAAGTTAAGTTGTTGGTTAAGTTAGTGACGCATCTCGGATCCTAAGGGCTAGGGGTAGTCCGCGTACCCCTAGGGCTCTTAATCTACGTTAGATTAGCGATCTCGTTTAAAATGACGGAGATATACTAACTTTAGCTAGAGACCTTATTCGGGATTTAATTAACTTTACTAAAGATCGAGATACCGATACGATCTTAGCTCGGAGGGAGCTACGTAAAAAGGACGTACTACTTAATATACGTAGGATACGTAAAAAGGGTAAAAGAGTAGCTTTAAAGGGTAAATACCTTCTTACGAAGGAGGATATCCTTAAGGTAGTCCGGGATCTCGAAGAAGGGACTAAAAAAAAGGATAGAAAAAACAGAAAGAAAGACGAAATATATATTAATTTCTTCGGAGGAAGAAGAAGAAGATTTAGCTAATAAGTTAGCTTAATTAGTTAGTTCATTACGGCGTTAGTAAGCTAGTTATACATTTCTAAAAAACTGAAATTAAAAAAGTACGTAACTTCCGGTACTACGTAACTTCCCCTACAGTTACGTTATCTTCTATAACTTAGTCTACTCTATCAATCTTAGTACTATATTACTTTCTAGTTCGCTATCTATTAGTATTAAGGTCTACTAATTTCGAAAAGTCAATAGTTAGCTTTTTACTATTTTCTACCTTTAGTAATTTCTTAGTAGTAACTAATCTATGAACCTAGTATTAGCTAGTTTCAATTAACATTTGCTGAGATATTGCAATAATAAGATAAATGATAGTAATCTACAAGATTAGAATTATAAGTGATTTTTGATCGTTATATAATACTCACTCGATGCACTAATACTAACATTAATAAGCTGATCTAGCTCAATCAAAATACCAATATCTGATTTATTTAACTAATAACATGATAGCAAGGTAGGAGAAGCAGGATAGTAGAGGAAGCAGGACAGAATTTTGGAAACTGATATATATCTAGCTACACTAGCTTCATAGACCTAGGAATTGAGTGCTGGTTAGCTTAAAATATAAAGAAGACCCTATCCAGATGTTAGTTTAATTACTCTAAATTAGTCCCAATTAGGTTAAAAGCTCTCTTAAGTAAGGGACTTATCTTAGTAAGATACTCAATATATACTAGTTAAGCTATATACTGAGCTATAATTGATATTATAACCTGATTATTAATTCAGCACTATATTTAGGTCTAAAGTTAGTGTTAGTTAAATCAAATTAGCTTAATCTCAATTAGTACTTCTAGAAATTAGCAATTTAGAGGCTAAAACTATTGAATTTAGAAACTACCTAGCCTAGTCTAGAATATACATAGAGAGAAATAAGATAGAAGTATGATTAATCAATTATTAAAAATAGCTAGTAGTAGTCCTATTAAGCTATACTATCTATTCATAGCTAAAGCCTCTAATACTATTGAAAGTAAATTTAAGTATTTACTAAATAGCTTATAATTATAATAAACTCTTTTTATCTAAACTCTCTATAATCTAATACCACTTTTATAAAGTGGCATATATCTATTGATACTTGCTAAATAAATCTAAAAATGGATTTATAAGGACTTTATATTACGAACTTATATTCATATAATTCATAGAAGTTAAAGTTAGTAACTAGATAACTTATGACTTTTATTGTTACAAAGTTTGAATTTTGGTCCTACTTCTCCTACTATCCTGCTTCTTCTACTATAACGCTGTCCCGGAGCACGCCGGTGGCGCTTAGTCAGTGCAATATCAATAAAATGTGATTTAAATGTAATCGGTATCTAACGACATCTATTTATCTCTCTAAATCTGTCTTTATATTAATTATAATACTTTAGATATATATTAGAACAAGTCTATAAGCCTCTCTATTTATTAATACTAGAGATAATAAGACTTATCTAGCTAATCTAATATGTATATTAACTACCTAAACTACTACTTAATTAGGTAGCAGAGAGAATCAGCTTAATTATCTTATTATTAGTATAATTATAGCTTAGAGTCTCTAGAGACTCAAGTCTCCAATTTCGATAGCTAACAGCTTATATTATACTAGTATTAATAAAAGAAAATTCATTTTATCTCTAGACTATATACTAGACTTATTAACATTTAATATTCTACTTTATATTTCTAACTAACTATTCTTAAGTAAAATTACTTTTAAACTATAAGCTCTAGGTTCTGTCTTACTATATCTACTATTCTACTACACTTACTATTAAGATACTAAAAGTAGTTAAAGAGACTGAGAAGAAGATACTTAAGAAGAAATAGAATAATAAGTATAAAGCTTAGACTCTTATACTATAGTCAACTAGGAAAAAGGGGACAATTTCCAGAATATAGTATATAGATTTTAAGATCATAAGTTAGTAAATCAGTTTGTATTTAAGGCTTAGAATTTTGGTCAGTGTTTTCAGTTCTACTATTTTTACTATCCTGTTACTTCTACTATAATATTAGTTGTTCTATCCTACTTCTCCTACTATTTTGTTTTCTCTAACATTATAGTAAGAGAGGTATTATATTAGAAGAAGTAGAATACTAATCTAAAGTTTATAACTCTAAAAACAATAAGTCATTATAAATTAAGATTTCACTAGGTATAAGTTAGTAATATTAAGACCCTATGAATCTCAGATTAATCTTTTAAACTAATATTAATATCTTTTTTATATAATAAAAACTATTAGTTAGCTAGTTCTATAGAAAGATTAATCGAAAGAAATTATATTTAAAGTAAATTATATTTAATAGTACTACTATTAAGTATTCATCTAATAAGCTAGCTATCTAGTTTAAAGTCTATTTAATTAAGAGGATATTCTTTATAGCATATTAAAACACAAAGCTTATAACTAAGTTTCTCTAATATTATATAGATATTTAGTAATTAAAAACTTATAGAAGATAATAACATTAGATATAAGAATATCAGACTATTTAGAAGCTAGTAGATAGTAGAAATCCTATCTAATATCTGACTATAAGAGCTTACTAGTAGAAATCTACTACTTAATAGTTAAGTGGAAAAGTATAAGTTAGTTAAGCTATAATAAGATAAAGTATAAGAAAACTTATTTCTAGATAGATATACATTAGTTTCACTAGTACTATATCTAGAATTATATCAGATATAAGCTCTTATTATTTAACAATATAATATTATATAGTAGAAGTTATAAAATAATAAAGATACTAAAAAAGTATTAAGAGTTTAAAACTTCAGAATTGTCTAATATAAGCTATACTAATAATACTAGTACTATAGAAATCGATCGTTTATATCTTATTAATAGACTCTAGAGTATATTGAAATCTTATTTTATATAAGCTAGTACTAATTCAGATAAGTATTATAAAGATCTAACTAGAACTTATATTTACTACTTACTGAAAATTTAGTACTACTATAATAGTAAAGATAGTATAATACTTCTTTAGTACTACTAATTAATTTACTAGCTTATAGTCTTAAAATCTATGTAACCTATTTTCTAAACT
Organism: Cladosporium phlei; assembly: GCA_003614995.1. Taxonomy (NCBI): domain Eukaryota; kingdom Fungi; phylum Ascomycota; class Dothideomycetes; order Cladosporiales; family Cladosporiaceae; genus Cladosporium; species Cladosporium phlei. The sequence goes on along the minus strand of QZFA01000002.1, from coordinate 245,946 downwards.
CTCTTTTTCTTCTTTAGTTAACTTTAGGATAGGAGTCTAAGCTTTATACTTTCTATTCTATTTCTTCTTAGATATCTTCTTTTTATAGTAGAGCCTCGCTATAACAATAGCCTCGGTAACACCTTAGCTTACCGCTATAGAGAGTTACCGGTATATATAGACGTTACGTAATTGTATAGCGACCTAAGGATGCCTAAATCAGGTAGAGATTAGGTGAAAATCTAGCCTAATTAGGTATAGTCGGCTACTAATGCTAGTTTTAGCGCCTTTTATATAGCGATTTGTTAGGAGATACAAAGGGACCCTTACTAGTATACTGCTATACTAGGATTTATATATATCCTAAGTCGGGGATTTCTAAGGTTATTGTTATAGTAAGGATACTACTATAAAGGAGACTGTTATAGTAGGTTTCTACTATAGTCTTCTTAATTACTTCTAGTACTTAAGCTATACTAAGTAATATATATTTACTCTAGATATCTATCTATTTACCTTTCTTATAAGTCTTATATATACTTAATAATATATCTTTCTTAGTAGGTAACTAGTATACTAAGATATCCTTAAATATAACTCTTTATAATGAAGTTGATAACTTCTTTATATAACGTTAGTTATATTAACATTAATATAAAAATCTTCTTTTTTCTTTGTTTATTTTTTTAAGAACTCTTTTATAAGTTAGATACTATACTACATAATAGATTCTCTATTAGAACAATCACTCTGTACTAGCTAGATAGCTAAAATCACCCTACCTATTTATTACTAACTATAAGTTAAGTCAAGTTTCTATTAGAATAAACTAAGAAGAAGATTCTTTTCTAAAGATCAAGTCGTAGAAGCTTGATTTATAAGTTAGTAAATTAGTTGGTGTACATGTTAGACAATTAATCCACAATCCTTTATAAGAATACCATAGTAAACTCATAGCTATTGTTTCTACAATCAGATTATCTAAAAATTTCAGAAGATTAGTAGACTTAAGACTATTTTTAGATAGCTTCTACTTCTGTTAATACTAGCTTATATTAGCTAGTAATCAGATAATGAATATACTAACTCTCAGCTTATAGATCATAGCTTATACAAAATCAGCTTCCATTTACAGACTCTATACTAGTATTAGCTATAACTTTGTTAAGATATAAATACTATTAGTTAAAGATAGATAGGTAGTTTTGTTTTAGTCTACGGTATTAACTGATTGTGCTTTCCAAAGCTCTGCTGTTTGCTTTCATACTGAGATAGATATTTCTCAGACATATTGTGTTTTCTAGCTCTCAGCATGAATAATCTCTAAGACATAGCTTCAGGAGTGACTCAAAGATCCATGATGGATAGACTTGGAGCACAAAGCAACAGATATTCCTTAACATGTAGTAATAGTATCTTCTTAGGGCTCAAGTGGAGCAAGTTCCACTGGAGTTGGTAGGGTCTGACTGATCAAGGATAGCTCGCCACCGACATCGGCAGCAGACTGTTCTGCTATGCCTCTATTAGTCTCTGCAGGATGGCATTTCTGCATACTTGATCTACTTTGACGTCTTTGAAGACCATCAAATCATGGCAACGTCAAGCTTTTGTACTGGCACAACACTCGTCCACGGCTCGGCTTCTGGAATACTTCTTTCGAGCGAATTGGAGCTCAGCTTCTGGGGCGGCGTCAACTCACAGTCTGGAGAAATCATTGACCGCCATCATCCCCTCACTGGACAGCATCTGAAGGACACGATTCTTGCCATTCCCGGTGGTCGCGGCTCATGTTCTGGAAGCGGAGTCATACTGGAGCTCCTTCTCAATGGCAACGGGCCCTCAGGCTTAGTCTTCTCGCGGCCGGAACTAATATTGACTCTCGGCGTCGTCATTGCAAACGAAGTCTTTGGCAAATCAATACCGGTCATTCAAGTGAGCACCGAGGAATTCAACAACATCTCAACCGCGTCGAAAATCTGTATCGATGGCAGTCAAGTCGTCTGTGACGGTATCGGGGAGTCCACGACTGACAAATTCCTCGAAAAACCTTTGTCCCATCCCACAGAAGCTCTCCAGCTAGATAAAGCTAGATAAAGCTAGATAAAGCTATGCTGTCTGGTGAACGTGGCGAAGCGTGCGCAGCAGCAATGCGCATCGTTGTTGAGATGAGCCGACTGCTGGGTACCAAAAAGCTCATCGATGTCAAGCAAGTCCACATCGATGCGTGTGTTTACACGGGCCCAGGCTCATTGGCATTTGCTGAGAGACTTCGCGGCCTCGGGGGAAAGTTCGTCGTGCCTACGACTCTCAACTCCATCTCCGTTGATCAGAAGCGATGGCGTGCCCAGGGAGTTGACACTACGTTTGGGGCCGCGGCTGAGAAACTTGCTACCGCTTTCACGGACATGGGCGCTACGCCGACCTTTACATGTGCACCGTATCTTCTTGAGAGTGCACCTAAGCGTGGCGATCAGATAGCCTGGGCCGAGTCGAATGCCGTGGTGTATGCCAACAGTGTGCTTGGAGCCAGGACTATGAAGTACCCGGACTTTCTGGATATCGCCATCGCGCTGACAGGTCGCGCTCCTTATGGAGACCTTCATGTCTGGGAAAACAGGATCGCCACACTGGTCGTTGACGCATCGCTGCTTTCGAAATTGGCAATACTAGATGATCTGCTGTATGCTGACTGCATCGGTCGTGTATCTGGGAGCCAGATACCTGCCGTCACAGGACTCCAGAGCATACCGCCCTCAACAGATGACTTGAAGGCTTTTGGAGCTGCTTTCGCAACGGTGTCCAGCTCCCCAATGTTCCACATGGTTGGCGTAACACCCGAAGCCACCACACTCGAAGATGTCACAGGGGTGAGCAAAAGAACAGAACAGGTTCAGTTGACCTCAGATGACCTGGAAGCTGCTATCAAGGCACTGAACACTGCAGGAGATGACCAAGCTGTAGGTTTGATCTCTCTGGGCAATCCACATTTCTCTCAAAGAGAGATGCGGAAACTTGCCAAAATATGCAGCGGTCGTAAGAAGAGCTTGTCGATCGCCTTTATCGTTTGTTGCGGACGTGCTACGTATGGACTCGCTGTCCAAGCCGGGCTTGTTGCTGAGTTGGAACAGTTCGGAGCTCAGCTGATCGAAGACACCTGCTGGTGCATGATCGAGGAGCCGGTTATTCCTAGAGACATCGAGGTCATTATGACTAACTCTGCAAAGTATGCTCACTACGGTCCGGGTATTACTGGCAAGCGCTTCCGATTTGGGGGCCTTGAGGCGTGCGTCGATGTTGCGTGTAGAGCTTGAAAGTATACATGTATAACGTTAGTCGACGTAGGATATGGGTCAAATACATTCATGGGAAATGGTCTGTTAGTCAATTTGTATCTTCCATACTGTGGAGCTGACGCCGTCCCATTGCCATCCTCCGACTTTCTCAAGCCAACTCACACTCTATCAGACTCTCAACACCGTTCCCGCCTCCCCAGACTTTCATAATCTTGAGACCAGCCCGCTCTTCAAGCAAATGCTTCCACTGCTTATAGGTGCGCTCCTTCGAAGCGAACAGCGCCAGCATCATCATGTCCAGCGCCGTCGTCTCCCAGTGCGCTTCCACGTCTGGGATCACGTTCTCATTGATCAGAAGCTTGCTGTAACCGCGCTCCATGGCGGCCTTCACATTGGAGAGAATCGACATGCACGTATCGTCGGGCCAGTCGTGCAGGACTGAGTGCATGTAGTAGGCGCGGGCACCTGTGAGGGGAGAAGAGTTAGTGAAGGTATCATTGACTGGTTCCGAAGCAGAACGACCGCGGAGAGAGAGGGAGAGATCTGGGGAGAGGAGAAACATCGAACATACCCTTAACCGGCTGCTCCGTGAAGAAATCATACCCCATCCTCTCAATCCTCGCATCCAAACTCGCAATTTGGCCCAACACAGCCGGCAGATCCTGCAAAACCAACCTCCCCAGAGCGCTCGGGTGTTTGACCGCAAATTCCGCCAAGTCATGGCCGATACTGCCGCCGATATCCACGATCAGGGCGGCATCGGAATTAGCATCGGTCCTCGAGCCTTTCACCAAGCGTTCTTGCACAGGGAAGAACCCTCCATCCATCCACGAAGGTCTGCCCTGACGGTAGCCGCCCATGTGGTAGTTGAACTGCGGGCCCATGGGCGGGTGCGCTTGCATGTAGGCGAACATGTTGAGGTCCGTGGAGTAGGCGTATTGGTAAGGGCCGTCGGAGGCGGAGCTGGGTTCGGCGTAGGAGGTTGAGGCGGCGTAGGCGTTGAATTGGAGGAGGGAGGCGTTGGCGCCGCCGGCACTGCGGGAGTTGTCAGTGAGATGATCTAGGGAGATTTTTGGTAGCGACAACTGCTGCTGGGGGTTTGGATTTGGAGATCTGATACTACTTACACGCACGGGTATCCGTCGCCGATGATAGGGATCGTGAGGGCTTTGGAGAAGTTTGTGGGCTTGTATTCGTCGGCGGAGGTTTCTTCGATGTAGCCCATGGAAGCCAAGTGGCGCATTGTACGGGCTGGTGGATTGTCAGCATATTCTAAGATCAGACCTGGGGTTGTGTTTCGGTCCACTGACCCAAGAGAGCCGGATCCACGTTGAGAGTGTCTGCAAGCTCGGCGACCTTCTTCGAGGAAGGGTTGTCTTCCATCATGGCGCTGAAGAGACCGAGGTCGACGCCGAGTGTGATGGCCATGTGTGCGGCAGGCTGTCATGATCAGCTTCCAGAGACTAATTGTTGCTGAACGCAATGCTCACCTGGGCCCAGCAGTGCTTGATCATGGTTTCGCGTGGCGTTTCGAGTGCTTGCACCAATTGTCGAGCTTTTACGAGAAGCTGGCGTCTGACAGTATCATCTGTGGCCGAGAATGAGTTGCCCAGCGATTGAATGGAATCGATCGTGGATGGGATCTTGCCGGGGTCGTTTGGCGAGATGGCGAGTTCCAGGCTGGGTTGCAGCTGGGAGCGCTGTTTTGTCTTGTTGCTATCACCATTGCTTGTGCCGTTGGTAGTTCCATTCCCGTTGGCATGTCCATTGGTGTTCTCGTTCGTCTTACCGTTTGTAGTGCCATGGGTGGCATCGTGGGAAGTCTCGGCGGAAGTCATCTTGGGCTCAGTCAAAAGATCAACGATGAAGATACGATCCAACAGAGCTCAAGGTCGCGAGCAAGATGTCCGCTTATATCACTTTCCTCATCACAACACTCAAGTGCCGATCAAGGGACGTAGAGCGGAGTAGCGGGACATGTCTTCACCTCGCCAATGCTAATGAATGACTCGGCTGCTGCGTGGATGCATGAAGAAACGCGAGGGATATTGGTGAAAGGAGGCCATTGGAAGGATTCCGAGATAGATGAGCTCTCATTCGTGGAGGCCTTGGGGACCTGCCAGGAAGAAGCATCTTGCACGTTCTCGCCGCAGACTAATGTTATCAAGCGAGGTGAGAGCCTTGATCACTGCTTGAGTAATGACATATCCGTCTTAGATCGGCAGGGTTGGACTGAAGACCGGATAGATCCACCTGGAATTGCAGTTGCAGTGGCCTCGGAACACTTGCTTCGTTCGGCTTCCCTCTTTCTAGTTGCCGTTCTCCTCCCATGGGGTAGATGTACCTGGAGGCTGGACCAATTTGGGCGACATCTCGGGTAACAAGTTTGGTGTAAACTAAGGTAGCAAGTGAGGTCAAGGGACAAACTTGAGACTGGCAAGGGACGCAATGTTGCGGCACACGGCACGGCGTTGCCAAGGCGGAGTGGGTCAAATCCAGGTTGCGAATCCTTGCACTGCAGGAGACATGCCGGCAGTCCTCTTCCTCTTCCTCTTCCCCGAAACCCATTGACAACTTCGTTTCTTCGACTGCCATTATTGCCATTGCATAGCAATGGTTGATGGTGGCAAAGATGCTTCCTAAAACACTCTACCTGGACAAGGCCGTCACTACTTGGTGACTGTGCTTCTACGCCGTACATCGCCGAAGGATTTGATCGAGAGAGTGGCAGTCTGCAAGCGAGCGCTTGGCTAATCAAGGATCTGATGGGTGACTCCGAATCCTTCGTCTTCATTATGTAGGCCACTACTCGAGACCACTACTCTTGAGGAGAAGTTCACCCGGCGAAATCTGCCCGGCGACGCACAAACCCTGCAGCCAGGTCCTGCACCTCTGCCTCATGAATCGAACCAAATCAACACGAGGAGAGGAGTCTCAGCGTGTGCCGTATCTTCAATGGAACAAGGCGCCACTGACAAATCCCCACGCGATCTCTCGCGGCGATTCATTGGCAACGACTACGACTCCATGAGAGGTTGCCACCAACCAGTTGTCTGTTGCACTGTCGCGTAATGCTGCCACGCGAGTTCTCACGGTGGCTTTCGTTCCTGTCATGGCCAGCTCTCAACTGCGTCGGATCAACATCCATGCGGTTCCACTTCCAACGTGGGACACTGGTCCACTCGCGAACTACATCCAAGGAGGCAGATTTCTAATCATTGAGGCAAAGCGATATTTCGTACCGCTACGAACGATCCTTCGGGCATGTTGGGTGTTAGTACGGTACTTGATCGGTGCGACCGGATTGCCTTTCCTATCGACATCGTCGCAACTTGGATCCCGACTCTTCATTCACCTGAGGCCGCACCTCGCCCACACAGCGTCAGCATCTTCCAAAGTGGCCTCCTTGTAGACCCACTAATCGCTCATTGAGATGTCACAAGAACCAGATTCCATTGATTCAGGGACTGGGACCGCAAGAACGATGATCACCATCGTTGCTACCCTCACTGGATTGTCCGCAATGTTTGTGGCAGGCCGACTTTTTGTTCGCGTCAAACTGCGCAGCCTCGGTCTAGACGATTACCTCATCGTGTTAGCAATGGTAGGTATCATTGAGCAATCCATTCGTACTTGTTTCGAGAATCTCTGACAACTCCACAGATCTGTGCGTTTGTCAATCTGGGCATCTCCAGCGTAGCGGCAGCATCAGGCAGCGGTCGTCATTTCGATACACTAAGTCTGGAGGACAAACAAAATGTCATCAAATACACCATGGCCGCTTTCTGCCCCGGCGTCCTCTCCTTTGCAATTCCCAAGCTGGGAGTAGTGGCCTTGTTGACCAAGCTCTTGAACCCAAGTCCGGCGCATCGGATGTTTCTGTGGTGTTCTACATCATTGACGATAATCGTCATATTCGGGTGTGTCGTCATTTTGTACGCGCAGTGTACGCCTTCGCGTTCACAGTGGGACTTCTCGGTCGAGGGCACGTGTTGGTCACGATGGGTACTTGTAAATTACTCCATCTTTGCTGGATGTAAGTGCACTGGATTTTGCCTCGTTTCGGACACAAGCTGACCACAATAGCTTTATCGGCCTTCATGGATCTTTATCTTGCCGTCTATCCCGCCATCATTCTCGCTGGACTGCAGATGAATATGAAGAAGAAGATTGCACTTGGGGTTGCTCTGGGAATTGGATCGGTCTCCTGCGTTGTTGCGGCGTACAAGTGCACTCAGCTTCCCAGTCTAGCCAGTGACGACTTCAGCTGTGAGTATCATCTTCGCTTCCACTGGACCGGGGTCTTGACTCTGACTTGTTCTGCAGATAACACCGCAAACCTCGTGATCTGGACTTGGTAAGTTACCTCATCTGCTGAGACAACACCCCGAAATTCCGCTGACTTTGACCCAGTGTCGAAGGCTCAACGATCATCATCGCATCATCGATACCCATACTCCAACCGCTTGTCAAAGTAATCTTCGACAGGAATGCTTTCAGTAGCGCTCGCCGCGGCGCCAACTCCAGCAACCGCACGCCATATGCCAAACCAACACACGGATCCAACATGGAGCTGTCGAGCGAGCTCGTCAAGTCTGGGAAAGCCTACTCAAGAGCTAAGATTGGTGTCAGCTGTCCCGCCGAGCTAGACAGCCAGGAACATATTCTGCAAGACGACAAGCATATTAGGCAGAGCGTGGGCGGATCAAATCGCAGTCGCAGTGACGAGCTTCGGCAAATCACGCGCGTCGACGAGATCACCGTTTCGATATCTTCTTCCAACGACGAAGTGGGGAAAGGCGGGAGATCTAAAAAGTGGTAAATCTGTATGAGCTGGATCGGAAACCGCACTCCTTTATAAGATCATGTAATTCTGTAAATAATCAGGCGAGCCCGCTGAAAAGATGTACTGGAGTAAAACGAACTCATGTTTCTGCAGTTACACTCAGAACCGACGGCCAAGCAGCATCCGGTTCAATCAACTATCTTTCTTGTGGTCGGTCGATAACTTGGTGTTCCTATACATCAATCAGGTAGCTGGTGGATGCCAGCTAGAGTCAATCCATTGATAGGGCTTGGTCGATAAGACCTCCGATGTCCTTCTTACCTTACATCAACCCGAACCCTATAGACGTGACCAATAAGAGCTCTCGCTCGCCGCATCTCACCCCCGAAGCTCACGACTTGTCGGTCTCTTCGTCGCGTCCCTTGGTCTCATCACGTCCGACAATCTTCCTGATTAAGCAACGGCGGCTAAGGCGGCACTGAGAGCAAGTCAACAAGAGAAGGATATCGCAACGCGCCGGCTATACATACGACAGACACCTCCAAGGCTCCGACGTCAAAATCACGAACCAAGCCACTCATTTAATGAAGTTGGCGTCAACGAGCCAGAAAGACACTTCGGAACGGATCGCAAGTTCTTCCCAACAGTTGGCTGTGCAGCAACGCCGGACATTTTGACAATCGTAATATATAGCTGAATATGACTAGTCGGATGACAATCTGGCGTGGCTTCAGACCTGGACCGCAATACCGCCTGATTGACTGGATGCCCACGCTTTTGCGCCCTTGTAATTGCAGTTGTAGTCCATGAACTCATCAGGTCGCCTAAAGAGCTGTCAGCACACTGCTTCCCACGCAAGAGAAAGAAGGGAATCTTACATTGTGACCACCTTGTTGTCAGCTGCCGTGGCAGGCTTCGCGGCATCACGGCTGTACTTCTGGATCAAGCTCGCACGCTCATAGCGGCACCGGAAGACTTTCTCGAGGATCTCTTCGACGCTCTCGATCGCCTGCGACGACTCCCACCCATCGAAGAAGGTACCAAGAGCCTCAGCATCTTCAAGGGCCTGACTGGCTCCTTGACCTTGCGTCGGGAGCATCGCATGTGCAGCGTCGCCGATGAGAATCACCTTGCCCTTGGTCCAGGTCGTCAGCGGATCGATATCTCGCAGCTGCCACAAGCCCAAGTCGTCAGTCTGCTTAAAGACGTCTTTCATCCACTCCGGAAAGTCCTTGAACGTCTCGAGCATGCGATTGAGATCGCCGGTCGAAACCCAAGACTGCTTGCTGTCGGCATCTTCGTTGATGCGATCGTCGGGAACCAATGCCACAATGCTGTACATGCTACCCTCTCGCGCCGGGCCCATGATCAGGCGACAGTTGTGAGCCATCATCATTGATGTGAAAGGCTGTCTGGGATCCATTTTGGAGCAGAACTCGGGTGTCTCGCGCTCAAGTTTCTCCGTGGGGATTGCAAGACGGTATGCCGAGAGTCCGGTAGGTCTGGGTGTGACTTCGTCTAGTAGGGACTTGCGAATTGCGCTGTGGATTCCGTCTGCGGCGACTCTACAGGTGAGTAACGAGTCAGCAGACACCCCCGGTAAACGTGTTTTTGAGGTTTACTTACATCAGGTCTGCGGACATTTGTTCGCCGTTAACCAAGGAGACGGATCCATTGATATAGTCGCACGCAACAACCTTCGACGACGTCCGAATCGTCACAGGATTTCCTTCTCGATTCTCGGCAGTCGCAGCCCGTATCAGGCATGAGTGTAGGTCTTGTCTGTGGTACATCACGCGTTGGCCACCATATTCCACTTTGTCAAGTAGAGGTATCGAGTTGACCATGTTGCCATCGGTGTTGAAGATTCGGAAGCCGTGATCGACCATGCCTCGAGCTTCGGCCATACTATCTACCTTCCACACACTCTGCAAGATCCTGGAGGCATTCGGTTGCAACGAGATGGTCGCGCCGATCTCAGACGCCAATGCTGATCGTTCGAGAATTGTGATTTCTCGGTGGGGCGCTCTGAGTGCAATCGCTGCTGACATGCCGGCGATACCGCCGCCGCAGATGATGATCCGGAAGGGCGTTGACGACGACATCTTGTGTTGATTGTGAGGATATGGAGAAAGCTAATGCGCAAGTTGAGAGCGATAAGATTGACCGGACAGTGGCGGACAGCATGGTTGATGAACTTCTGTAAATGCACTGACCGGAGACCGCCAACCATCGAACCCACATGTAGTACTTTAACATCCGTGTATCCGCAACCAGCCAACTACCCAATTGCGCCAACATTCCGGAGTGAGCTAACACGCATTCGATTATCGTTGGTACGGTCCGAGTGGACGTGCCCACATTTTGCCGATGTTCTGTTCGGAATTCGGAATATGTGGCGATCGGCCTGCTCGCCTCAATGGACTTCTTATGCTGAACGATGCGAACGGAATTGAGTATAACACGCAGAGTCAAGCTCATTCATACGTTTCAATCGTCAACCAAGCAAGTCACACAGACAAAACCCCAACTCAGTCATCTCGTTGGACAAGCACCACAACACAATGTCTACCACCGCCACCACCACCACGGTCATGCCGGAGATCCAGCCGAAGCTTACCTTGTCTTCGGAGGCTCTCAAAGACGGAGCCAAGCCAACATACGGCGACTTCCGCGATGATTTGCTGAGAGATGGATATGCTGTGATCAAGGGCGCCATTCCCCGCGAGAGAGCCGACAAGTATGCGGATGCCATGTACAGCTGGCTGGAGGGCTTGTACGTATCATGACTACATGTATCCATATTTGATCATGATAGCAGGGCTAATCATTCCGGACAGCAACCTCGGCTTCGATCGCAAGGACCTCAGCACCGTTCACAAGGACAAGCTCCCTCAAATCACCGAGAAGGGCATGTGCCTGCAGTATGCCGTCACCCACGAGGACTTCGCCTGGGCCGTTCGTGGCGAGCCTGGTGTTATCGATGCTTTTGAGAAGGTCTACAACGACAAGGATCTCATCGTCTCATTCGATGCCGTGAACTTTGGATTCCCCAAGTAAGTCTCAACGCTCTAACTGGCATGCTGTTGATCGGAGTGCACCAAAGCTGCTGATACGAGCACCCGTCTCCTCCATCTCTTGGAGATACGCGAATCAAATGCTGCCGGCAAACATTTTGGCTGACTTTTGACCACTAGCCGAACCGACATCCCCAAGAACGTGCCATGGCCGCACCAAGACCAGGTTAGGAATCTTTCCAAAGTGCATACTCCGAAGGATATCCGCTGACAGCAACACCCAGGACCCCCTGAAGCCCGGCTTCCGCTGCTTGCAAGGTCTTGTGAATTTACTGCCCAACGGTCCGAAAGACGGAGGTCTCATCGTCTGCAAAGGCGGCGCCCAGCTCTCCCAGGAGTTCCACGAAGCGATGAAGGACGAGGAGAAGATCCCAGCCTGGACCAACGAATGGTACGGCTACACCGAGGCCGGCATGAAGTGGCTCGCCGACCGCGGGTGCACTTGGGAGAAGCTGTGTGCTGAGCCTGGTGACCTCCTCCTGTGGGACTCGAGGACTCCTCACTATAACCTAAGCTCTCAGACAAGCCAACCCCGCTTCTGCATCTACACATGCTACATGCCCGTTGCGGATGCATCGCAGGAGGATCTCCTCCGCAAGAAGGATGCTCTGGAGCGCTGGGTGGGTACCACTCACTGGCCAAACGCCAGGCACACTGGCTCCAATGTCGCAAAGAGGGACGGCGAGGAGGATCCGCACAACCGCTTCGAGCCTGTCAACAAGCCACAATGGAATGAGCGGACCTACAAGTTGACTGGAATTCCTTACATCAAGCCTGAGGCGGGTCTTTCGGCTGTGGAGGAGCAAGCCATCCGGGCATGAGGTGTCGTTTGCTAATGAAACAAATTACTATGGCGTTTTGGGTAGTTTGCGCGACTGTCACTACATATAGTCAGTATACACATCTTTCTACAATCAAAGTTCAGTAGGTTGTGTGGTTTCTTCACAGCTCACAGTGATTGCACAAACGCTTGTCTACCTCGAACATACTGCCCCTGCCAGGAGATCCAGTCAACTCGTGGTCGTTCATGTATCGAGATAAAGTGTGACAGTGCCATTGCAAAGTTCGTTAGGTACTATTGACAAGTTACTTCAGACTAGCTAACTCATCCAGCAAATTACACAATGTCTCAATCATTTGCGGCAGTCGACCTCGAGTCTCACCAGGACAATTACCTTCGAGCAGCTTGCTCCCGAGAGCTAGTACGCTTGCTGGATGGCTAAGCTCACAGCAACGACCGTCAAGGAAACGCAATGAAGGTCGGCCTTTGCCCATGTAGAGAAAAGCCTCAGATTGGGGGTTGTTCGCGTCGTCCAGGAAAACGTTGGGCTCCGTGGCGAGCTGAAGAGCTGTTCGCGCCAAAGGTTGCTCTCGGCTGGATCTACGCACCGGGGTGTTGGTGCCGGTCCGGCGAGCGGTGTCGCGGAGCATCATCCCGTACGACCAGAGTACCATCAAAGCATGGTAGGTGATGAAAGCATCTCCACCACGTAATTGAAAGGGCGGAATCGCTTTCGCCGTTCGTAACAGCTGGCCTGCGTACCTGCGTTGATCTCGGGTCAGTATATAGTACCACTGGAACTACAGATCATTTCTGGGAAAGCTTACCACACTGCTGTCCGCGCCGACTGCTCGCCGCTCCACAATTTCAGATCCTGGTATGCGGAATGAGCTTCTGCCTCGCCGCACTTGCCAGCGAATCGCATCACCGTGTCGATGTTAACGTGTAAGTTCATCATCTGGTACTCGTGGTTCACGCATGTTGTAGCTTGCGAGCTTTGGACTCTCTTGGTCATACTTTTTAGTCTCCCGAATAAAGATAAATGCCTGTTCTGCAGCCACAATCGGAGAGCTGGGTCATCATCGCCGGCATGACCAAGGAGAGCCGCTTGTTGGTTGTATTCCCACACCTGTGCTGAGACACCATAGAGATGCATTGTAGTTGCGAGATCGTGGTCGATACTGTCCGGCAGGCAGAACATGGGATTTTGACTCGCAAGCAGCGACCGCACTGATTGGGTGTCGTTCTGGGTTGTTGTTTGATGCTCGAGACAAAGCTTGTGCCATTCTTCGGATGATGGTGCTAGCCAAAGTCGGCGAGTTGCGGGTAACGGCAATGAGAGCTCAGCGTATGAGATCAGCGGCTGCCTATTTTTTGCCATTGCCATCATCTGGTCGTGCTCGAAAACATGATGAACTAGCCTCTTGTAGGACTCGTCGTGAACCCATCGTCGCCATTTCGCTTCGACGACCTCAGGACTATCTCCGACTGCTGGAGCTACTGCCTGATTGTAAGCAGCCCGGTCAAACTTCCCGAACCGACGAAGCGCAGTCACCAGAGGCTGTAGATTGCTTTCGGCATTCTCCATCTTGCGTCTGTAGCCGCAAAAACCGCATATGTCGAGCCACAACATGGAAGCTTGGAGGTATTGAAGATCTCGGGTGTTGCTGTTGTCTTCCTCGATCAATTTGTTCAAGGCAACACGGGCAATCTCAAGCAGCACCAGACCCGTTCGGTTGACTCCAGGAACACCAAAGCAGACGCAACCAGCAGCAACCAGAGCGATCAGGAGCTCAGATCTGGACTGCTCGGAGGAGAAGGTATAAGGGTGTATCCATGCATCGCGCTCCAGCCGTTTCGCTATCCCGACCTTTATCAGGATGTCCAGGCACTGCGCGGAGGGGAATGTTGGAACAGAAACTTTCGCATCAGCTGTTGTCACGACCAATCGGAACATGCGATCACGGGTCGACGATGACAGCTCGCCCGGGAGATCGAGTGCAGTTGCGTAAGGTTGGTGAGGGGAAGAAGCTGAGTCGATGTGTTCGCTGTCAACGCGAATCTGGTTGTGCTCGCTAAAAGCGTGAGAATTTGAGATTGGATTCCACAGCCTGGAATATAGGTCAGCATTAGGGCTGTTGATTCTGCCGAAGCGGAACAGTGTCTCTCAGATGGGTGAGTCGAGTCAGGATAATACGGGCATCCAAGGCATTACCTCCTTAGACGCACGCATGCCATGGAGGTATCTCTTCTCAAGTGTAGCTCTGCTCCAGCAAAGTGACTCGATGTTGAAGAGTATAGAAGTCTGATTCGACTGCCCCCTCACCCACTTGATGAAACACTTCTTGAACGATGTCTCTTGGTAAGGAGAGCGATCTGGAAGTACGAAGGAGTAAATCGGAGTTTGCTTACCAGGGCGATCTCTGGAAAATGTGATGGCGTTGGCGAGCGCTGTTTGCTGATGGATCGATACCCGACGCCCCATCTAGGTTTGTCGCATCGTCGCCGTTGGGAGCAGTGGTTCCATCAATATTGGTGGTGGTGTCCATAGCTTGTTCGAACGCTGTGGAGAAGTCGAATCCGAATATATCCCCAGTCCCAGACCACTCTTCGTAGTCGGGTGTTACGCCGGTAAGGTCGAGATCCGGAGGCATCTGTACCTCGCCAGCTCCAACCCAGTCTGGAACCATGATAGACTCGAAAAAGGATGGCATGCTGAGATCGAATCCCAGGTGAGGCCAAGCATCGACTGTATCTGTCAGGGGCGCGATGCTCTGGCTGGGATCTAAAAGATTGGCACCGCCGGCGTCAAAAGCGGGCATATTCTCCTCAATATTGTAAGCCTCTGCTGTCTGGTCTGCATTGCTGGGTACCGTTTGGAGCGGCTGGCTAGGCACCAAATTCTCATTTTCGGTGCGGTCGACGCTGAAGGTCACCTGTTCAAGGCTGTCACTTGAGCAAGGGACACCACGCTTTTCGCAGCGCTTACACGGTCTCACGTTGCCTGAGAGGTGAGTCAGTATCGTATGTGTGGTCAACATCGCCCTGTCTATGCCATACCGCATTTCAATTTGGATTTAACGCATGCATCGCAGGCTCGGTGTGCTCGTTCCGCCGAACGATCTGGACTGCTACCGCCTTCGAGTGAAGTTGCTTTGTGGTTGGCTTGATGTCTCACAAGCAGATCCCTTGTCGATACATCAGTAAATTTGCAATGCTCGTACCGCTAGCACACAGTATTTGAGGAAGATGCATACTTCTGTGCTTTGAGGTGAACGTCTGGCTTACCTTCTGTTGAAAGCTTTTGGGCATTCAGAGCATTTGAATGACCTCACATTTCGATCTGGGAGTTAGTCAGACCATCTTCCAATACTGAAACCATTGCCAGAGGTATTACGCGAGTCCAAATGTCGATTCAGGTGATCTAGTCGCTCGTAAGACCGATGGCAGACCTGACAAGCGTATGTCGCTGTAGCATTGACCGCTGTGGCATCGCCGGAGACTGGTGAGATGGTAGCGGCCATGACCGTATGTTGCGAGCAAGGTTGATCACACAAATTGTTACGGCGCCGGCGGGGGTGCAAGAAGGAAGTCGTCCAACACTAGTAAACGATCATGCTGACCTCTCCAAGCAACGAGACTGAACAGAGCCGGAAATGTGGGTGGCTTGGTAGGTGGAAGGCGGCGAAAGACAACTCACAACGGCAAATGATCCACCATGGCGGAGGCCGAAAAAACCTCGGGTGACTTCACCCCCGCATGGTTCATGCTCGAAGCTCTGTTGACACACGTGTCCCACGTCGATCTCCCTTCTTCTGTATATACCAAAGTTTGTTGAGTAGACAAGCAACATCGTTAACCAGTCTCTCATCGGTATCAAGCCATCTTGACTTATGAAAGCTGATGATACTACTAATTATGACTACCAGAGCCAGCCAGATTCTCCAATTCGTCCTCCGGGCTTGATTAGTATCTCAATCTTGAGACATGGAAGCCGCTGGTACCATCATGACATCCGATGGTGTTGACAGACTTTAGTTGATGAAGAGGGACTTGCCGGTTGGCTAGAGCTGTCGATTGGTACTGTGGCTTACAAGGGTTTTGTTTGCAACCTACCAGAGCGCGTGTATGCCCCGATGCGAAAGCCACACTTATACATGTACAGTTAGGCGAATAGCTGAGCACTAGCGAGTCATGCTCATCGATGTCGGCCGCGTAGCAACGGCGAAGGTGGGAAATAGGTAACAAGTCTGGTATCGAGAAAGCAGCTGTCTGTCTGCGACGTTGCTTGTCATATGTGTCTGCGCGGGATAATTGACCAGAGCTAGTCAGATGCCTTGAAGATTCATCAGTACCTATGGAAGAGAGAGCACAACGTATGTGCTGCGTGCTCAAAAGTGTGGACACAATAATCCACTCTGGAGCGGGGGTGTCAATCTGGGGACACGAAGCGAAGGAGTCGTTCCCATGGGGTGATTAGTCGAGCGAGTCAGGACGTTAATCGTGATAGACTATTTTTGCCACATAATGTAACAGCGAACATCATATGGCTGAGATCATACGTGCTCATACCATCGGAACTAACACCTTCAGATTGATGCGAAACCACTGAGATACTCATGCCAATTAACAGTATCTCCGTGGACAAAGAAGTAAAGCATGCTCATACCATCGAAATCAACACACTCACATCGATGCGGTGCCACTGAGATATTCAATCCCAACTAAGCACCTCTTCCTTCCTTCGTGCTGATTGATCTTCAACGAGCCATGGAAGGTTTGCCAGTACGCTCCTTGACAGCCCACTTGCCTGTGAACTCCCTGAGCTGTTTACCGTAAAAGTAGATGGGAATACCGAGCAGGCCGAGGAATGCGGTGATTCCAGCGTAGGCACCGAACGATCCATCGTAACCGGCAGTCTCGATGAAGGTGGCTACACCGTAGCTGGTGCCGAAACTGACGAACCCACGGAGAGCGGTGATGACCACGAGGACCGGACCTGAGCGGGCAGGGTACGAATCGAGCAAGTACGTTATTCCAGCGATGTTGGCTCCAACGAAACCGAAGTAGTATCCCCCGAACGAGAACACGATTGCGAACCAGTGATAGTCCTCGGGGTGCGCAGCTGCGAGACCATATATGACGGATGAGATGACCGCGATAACGATGGGAATCCACAAGAGCAGCAGACGAGCTTCTGGCTCGTGAACGCCTCCATTGCGCCTGGCACGCCACTTGATCAGATAGTCGGATCCGTTACCGAGAAGGGGGAGAGCGATGAGAGCCACAACAATCTGACTGGTGTTGACGTAACTTGCATATTTTTGCGCCCAATTGTACGGCGCGGCAGTGACGATGCTCCCATAGGTTGTGGCAATGGCAATGTTGACTCCAAGGGTGAAGCCGTTGAGACAGAAGGCCCACATGACTCCAGGAAATAGCAAGATTTGGAAAGTGTTCTGAAAATTTGTGTCAGTCGCATTTGTAAGTGAACAAAAACTCGTTCACTCGTGTCATACCTTCAGAGAGTAAAGTCCCTCCGACCAGTCGAAGTCGCCGACGAAGATCCGCATGTCCGACCAGATTGTTCTCGGCTCATACTTGGTGAAGTCCAAAGCGGGTCGCTGACTGATACGCATGGTCTTTACTTCGGACGAGCCACTGCTTTCGGCGCCTTCCTGCTGGTATGCTTCAAGAGGGCGAGTATATCTCGTTTCCGGAACGAAGAAGAACGAGACCACGAACACAGCGGCGGACAGTCCAGTGCCCAAGATGTACCAGTTACCCGGACCGATAGCTCCGGCGATTGGAGAAGCGAACAGTCCGAGGAGAGCGCTCATGATGGTCTGGCCTGCCACTTGCCACATGAGGAAAGTGCTTCGCTCGTGGATAAAATGAACTTCCTGGATCCTGTGCGAACTCGTCAGCATCTGCAGAAAAGTGTATCTCACCGGTGACGTGGATTTGACTGTATGTGGAAGTGTTGGGTATCACCACATGTCCAAGTCCGTTGTACTCACATCATGGGGACGAGTGCCTCGCTATTGCCTGCACCAACACCAAGCAGCATTCTGACACCGAGGTGCATCTCGTAATCCTTCGAGTTTGCCGCCAGGACACCACCGAGAACCAAGATGAGACACGAGCCAAGGTATACCGGGCGTCGTCCGATGGCCAATGCAAGCGGCATGCAGATCAGGTTTCCAACACCCATGAACATCGTCGGGTAAGTCATGAGGGCGGTAATGTCGGCGAAAGTTGCGCCCTCTGTGGCCCCAAAGTTAGCAGGGACAGAAGTGACAAAGAGTGGATCGTTGGAAATCGATGGGACGTACTCTCAACATAGCCTGGGATGTAGAATCCAAGCAATCCGCCGAAACCGCTTACCATTGTCAAGCCGACACTTGAGACTGCAGATGTGTTAATAGCGTCCACTGATGCAAAGTTGGGCCTTACAAATAGAGAGTAGCACTACGAGCAAACGCTTCCTCCAGATCGGCATGTTGAGTGGGTCTGTAATGATATAAGGTCAGTGTGGATGATCCAAGATACAATGACCAGATCGACTCACCCCTTGGATCAGCACTCGGGGATGGGATGAGATAGATGTCCTGGGAATCGCTGATCGTGACGGTTCCCACGGTGGTCGACTTGGTGACTGCAGGCAATCCTTTATCGTCACTGGCAGTCTCCATCCGCTCCAGGAGATCCACGTCGACGACATCCTTGCGCATCTCATCCAACTTTGAAGGGTAGGAGGACATTATCTTCTAGAGGACACAGAGGGTCAAGTATTCGGACGAACGATGGATCAGTTCAGAGCGGTGCTGACCGAGTTAGTCAAGTCAGGTTGTACAGTCTTCCCTTCGATCGATGAGCAGTCGGATCAACGACGACTTATACACTCTCCCAAGAAACGCCACGTCGGAGCACTCTGCCAATGCATCGGCTCGAGAAGTGATGTTCGGACGGTATCAGTCCAAAGAGTCCCAGTATCGTTCGAGCAACATATCGACCAAGACTATGCTCGAACGAGATCCCCCCACAATCGGAGAGTGGGGATAATCTGGGGTGTTTCTGGGGTCGGCGCCACTTGAGTGCGATCCGGGTCGGTCGGAGTGGGCTGTTGTATATACTACCTTGATTGCCGCACCCGGGCCACAGACTCGAGCCGCGAGTCTCGACCCCTCTCATGACCGGAAGTTCAAAGGCGTTTCTAGGCGCGCCTAAGCCACCCTTCGTGCCAGCAGCATAATGGACCGACCGGCAGGGTGTTCTCGCGAGGGGTCATCATGGTCTTCGTGTACAGCGTGCGTCTGATCCATCGCAGACTTTACAGGGCGGATGATCCGTTGTTCAAAGACGTTGCTCGTGCGAGGGCGTATCTCGTGCAGATAAAACTAGAACCGTGTTGTTATGGTACATAGTCGAATACGTCCGGGTTTTTGTACCGGCGGGAAACTCCCTTACTCCAAGGCTCCTTTTCCCCAGATTGTTGAAAGTAGATGCCTGAGGCAGGTCAACAGTGAGGTCAACACGGAGAATTCATCATTCCTTCCTTCAACTACACCCTCATCAACACCCAAAATCGCCACACCATTGACGCAAATACAGGTCTCTTGAGCTACATACCTCTGTGTCAGTATCTTTGGCATCGGCATATCAAAGATGTGCCCTCGCCCGTGATATGAGCCTTCACTAACACATCACTCCTTCGTTAGGGCGAGGAAGCTTTACAGTAAGATCATCGGCTTTGGTATTTCATGAAGGTGACCTTGCCAGTGAGAGACCACTTCTTCAACATCAGTCTCTCGTCGGTGCGAGACTTGTCTTGCGGTAATATCATCGGCTTTGGTGCATCGAAACGGGAACTACACCGGCGAGAGACGTCGTGAATAAGCTGAAAATACTCCAAGTACCCAAATATATAAAACTAACGTAACCCAGCTAATTCGGGACAAAAGGCAGGATGATGCTGCTGGGGTATTCAGGGCTGGAGTGAATCTTGTGGATGCCCTTGTTGCGCTCCTCCTCCGGTCGAGGCACCGACCATGCCGCAAACTCCGCAATGCTGGGAAGATGTCCGCCGACCTGCACGGAGATCGACTCTCCTGCATCGTAGTCGTTTCCCATGGCCCAGATGCCAATCTCGAGACGCACGACCTCTCCTGGGGTAATCTTCTCCTCTTTGTCGTGAGGGTGGAAGGGGAAGTTTGGGTGAATGCTCCTCTCCGGGTCGTAAGCGCGGTGCGACGCACGCAAGATGCCGTTGGACCCAAGGTGTAGGTTGAGACTGGCCTGCTCTTTCTTCGGGATGTCGGCGATGGACTTGTAAGGTGTCGCGTCAAAGGGGAATGTGAGGTGCATCAGCAGGTTGCCGTCCTTGTCGCGCTTCCGCAGGTTCACGAAGACGATCATGTCATCTTTTTCTTCGCAGGAGACGTAGATCACTGCTTTCGGCAGACCGATCAGCCTGGTCTTCTCTTGGAACGTGTACTTGAAGTCAACGACGTCGGTGGTGCTCTCAGAGTCGTATGTGGAGATAGTTGCTTCGGTTGGGGCTTCCTTGGTCAACGTCTCGTTTTGGAGGAAGAACTCTTTGTACTCGGTGCCGGGGATGGGGAAGTCGGGGTAAACGATGTCGTCGATGGCCTCGCGATCGCCGAACTGAAGCGCAGACCTGCGGAGCGATAAGTAAGTCACTGGATACGACCGAAGAGAAGCAGGGCTAACTCACCATCGAACCTTAGGAGTGTCCTTCTCCCACCCGTTCTCAATGCCCTTGAGATATCGATCAAAGTACTTGTGCAGTTCTTCGTCGGCCGACTTGACGCAATACAGCTCATACCATTCTTGATAGGAGCTCCACCTGATCCACTTATTGTCGTGCGGGAGCTCCATCCAACCTCTCACCGCTCCCATTGTGTGAATGGACGAAAAGTCGGATCCAGAGATGTAGACCGGACACTGGATCTTGGTCATGTCGGCTCGTTTATCCGCCCAATACTCGTTGGAGAGCGGGTACCGCTTGTACATCTCGGCGAAATCTTCAACTCCGTTCTTTCCTTTGAGGATCTCGCGGGTGATGAGGTCGAAATTGCTCATCTGGAACCAACCGCCTCTGCAGAACTGCTCGCGGTAGATGTCGCCAGAGCCTTCCCAGGGGGCAATTGCGGCCAGATGGGGCGGTTGCAGAGATGCGACCAGCCACTGGATGATAGCGAGCGCAGAGTTGCCCGCCATGCCAATCTTTCCGCTGCACCAGGGCAGCTCGGCGATTGCCTCGATGACATCGTAGCAGTCCTCGGCATCCTGGGAGCCCATGATGTGCATGTATCCATCGCTGTCGCCAGCACCTCGAGCATCGACACTGATGACCGCGTATCCTCTTGGACACCAGGCCTGGGGGTCCACGCCTTCGAACTTCTCGATTCCTGTGGTCGTATCGTTAGTCGCAGCCACCAGAGAGATGATGAACGCACCAGAAAGCTTCTCCTTGCCAACACAGCAGTTCCAGACACACATCGGCAACATGGCCAATGCACTGTACTTCTTGCCGTATGGCGACCAGCTGATGATCGCAGGCAGCTTCTCTTGTTCGAAACCCTCAGGCCTGTAGATATCCGCGTACAATCGAATGCCATCCCGAGTCTTGAACTCCACGTCATGGTCTACGCGGATGTCGCTCTCGAGAGCTTTTGCATTGAATCCATTCCAGCCCTTGGGCAGGACCTCCGTCTTGCCTGGCTGGAAGCCGGAGTAGTTGTTGTGACCGATTTCTGGTTTGCCGATCGGCTTGAAGGCGATTGGGATTGATTGTGGCATCTTGGTGTACAGGCAGGATGGGAGTGGACTTTTTTGTTATGACGTGTAAGGACAAACAGATGGTACAGACCGAAGAGATTGTGGGAATGTAGCGTACTTAAGGAACTGGCTATCCGACGATATGGATATCAACTAGACCATTTTTTTTGGCCAGCGACGGAGGGAAGTGGGTCCGTGATATGATTGCCATCGTCGCGGCACTTGTGAAGGTGTTGTCCACTGATGCCGAGTTGACAGCTTGGGCAAAACAAACACAGCAAGCTGTTCGACAGCTCCCACACGGGTCAAGATAACCCCATGCTACCCGATGGAATTGCCCTGCGTCTCGCAATGGCGACCATGACTCGCATGAGTAGCATCAAGGTTCCCCGCGCCGACCCCATCCCATCCCCCATACATACTCTTCCGATCCGCTTTTCAACTACCCCCACATCGAGCTTCGATCCTTCGACCATCGAGACCGACCAAACCGACTGGTCAGACTCTCCGAGCGTCCTCAGATGGTGGCTGTCGGGCCGGAGAGTTCGCATGTCTAAGAAGAGGGATTTCTCCGACTCGGTCTGGGTGGGGCAGGTCTTCGATTGTCGACGCCGTGCTCGCGGTTCGGTTCGGTACTATGAGCGTCCGCCTTGGTGGTTGCGAGGGTTCCGAAGGGCAACATACATATAAGCTGCCATGATGCGAGGTCAACTCGACTCGACACCAACAAGCAGCCTTCCTTACCTCAATCAACAACTTGATACCATCCAACCAGCCTCAACAACATGGCCCCCCACGCAGAAGAACCCAAGCCCGACTCCGGCGTTGATCTGATCCAACACGACGGAACAAAGCAATACGGCGACTGGCGCGACGAATTCCACAAGACCGGCGTCGCAGTCGTCAAAGGTGTCATCACTCCGGAGCGAGCATCCTACTACCGCCAGAAGCAGGTAGAGTGGCTGCAATCCTTCGGTCTCGGCTTCGACCCCAACGATGAGTCCACTTGGACGCAGGAGCACTTGCCCGTGGCGTTCAAGGGCGGCATGTACTTTGGCTACGCTTCCAACCACGAGAAGTACGTCTGGGAGGCCCGCACCGAGCCCAAGGTTGTCGAGGTCTTTGAGAAGCTCTGGGAGACCAACGAGCTCATTGTCAGCTTTGATGGGCAGAATGTGAGTGTGCTGGAGTCCTTCATTTCGAGTCCTGACACTCCAAATGTCAAAAAAAGCTAATTTTTCGATCTTTCGACCATCTTAGATCACTCTCCCTCGCCAGAAGGACTTGACCTGGTCACCATGGCCTCACTGTGACCAATCTCCGCAGCGTAAGGGCATGCAGTGTGTCCAGGGGCTCTTGAACTACCAACCAAACGGTCCAAAGGATGGGGGGTTGATCGTCATGAAAGGCTCGAGCAAGCTTTTCGACCAATTCTTCTCCGAGACCCGCGAGCAGGACGACCACGAGGATAAGCCACCAGAGAGCGAAGACTTCCGTGACCTATTCATCTTCAAAGAGGAAGACGTCAAGTGGTTCGAGAAGCGCGGCTGCGAAATGATCAAAGTCGACCTCGAACCGGGTGATTTGGTGCTTTGGGATTCACGCACCATGCACTACGCATGCTTCCCGGAAGGAGACTTGATCAGACATGTGCAGTACGTGTGCATGACGCCTCGCAAATTTGCCAAGGTACTGTATTCCCACGCCCGACTTTGGTATCCATTCATAGATCTAACCCGTCCGCAGCAAGAAGACATGGACCTCAAAGCAGAGCTGTTCAAGACCTGGCAAGGCACCACGCACTGGCCCCACTGGTAAGCATCTCCATGTCCCTTTGAGCGAACGTACCTGATCGACCCAACTTACTAACGAACGAAACAGCAACATCCGCAAAGCCGGCGTCCCAATCCGCGATGGCAAAGAAGACCCCCACAACCGCACCGAACCGCTCGAGAAGCCAGAGATCACACAGCAGGTGCTGCGACTCGCTGGCGTGGAGGCCTACTGATGATGCAATTTTCGGTGGTGAGATGCGATTGGATGTGAGGGTGGGGTGAGATGGCGTGTAGGGAGTGGAAGTTTCTTTGCGGTCAAGTAGGGTCGATGGAGGCGGAAGGGGATGGTAATGCCACCCAAGGTATCCGATCCCGCAAGTGAACGCGTTTCAATGTTGCAGAGAGTAGATAGTCATAATTGCAACTCGTGCTTCTAACAACCGCGTTGTTTGAAGATATGCAATTCCGATCTCATTACCTACACAACTGATCTGACCTCTTGACCGACGTTCTCTGCGGTCAAGCCTGCTCAAGTATCAGAGGCTCTCTCACCTCCGGCACCGGAAGAATCCGA
This sequence comes from Cladosporium phlei, assembly GCA_003614995.1. NCBI lineage: Eukaryota > Fungi > Ascomycota > Dothideomycetes > Cladosporiales > Cladosporiaceae > Cladosporium > Cladosporium phlei. The sequence continues at coordinate 221,877 of QZFA01000002.1, read as the reverse complement.
CCAGACTCGTCGGAAATCTTGAGCAATGCAGGGAAGACCACGACGTCCGCCGACTGGCTGTGCGTCGGCCGTGTCCAATCGAAAGTCCACTCCGAAGGCTGAGTGAAAAGTACGTAACCGAAAATAGCACCCTCCGATATCACCCGCTTCAGATCGCGCAGTTGCTGCTCGTCTCGGTCTCGGTCTTCCCCCAGTAGATGATGTAGTGTTTCGTGGAGAGCAGATCCTAGGTCACATATATTGATCTGTCTTGGGTCGTTTTCGTTGACGTCGAATGTTCTCCCGTACGTCTCTTCCATCATTACCCTACAGATTTGTCGAAACTTTGCTAATAAGATTGTGCGAGCTGCAAAATGAAGGTCAGTGTCTATTTGTCATCTCTAGAATATAAGGCGGTATCACGAACCTTTGTTGTCGCTTCTCATACCAGCCATCGAAGACATGCACTCCGAGATCTCCGGGGGCAGCAACGTAGTTTCCGGAGCCCCCGAACTCCTGACATTCTCCAAAATCGTCCAAGCAAAGAGAAATCGCAGAGCACTAGTCTGAGTCCGTCGATCCAGAAGCAACGTAGCAAGCCTCAGGGCAGGTATAATGGACTGTGGTCCAACGAGAGCCTCGAGCCGTTGGATGAACGAAGGATCCGGCCGACGTACGGATCGATTCTGATCACCAATATATCTATTGGCGTGATCGGAGATCAGACCTCTGAGACGTGCGTACAAAGCGACCGGCTCATCCTCTCGGAGCGGTTTGGCTAGCAATCCGTCAAAGGTGGGATTCGGCGACGATTTACCGACGTGATGCATCACCGTTGAGGAGAACCGTTTGTCCACGCCATTTTCCGTTGTTGAGCATCTTCTTTGCGGTCTTGTTGATGGGGCTGTGCCTTTTCCTCTCCGATGGGCGAGGAGCCATGCTACCAATGCGGCAATGAAGAGTCCAGCGAAGAAGCATCCGATTGCAAGTCCAGCTGCTCCGCCTGTTGAGAGCCCATTGGAGCTTCCCGATCCAGATTGAGAGGTGTTGCCGGAGCCGGTAGAGGTCTGTGTCTCACGGGTCGATGTCGACGGCTCGTCGTAGGTGCCAGAAGATGTACTCATGCTGGAGAGCACATGAAGCTCGACGAACCGGCAAAACAAAAAGAAGAACGAGGCTCCTCATGGCAGCCGCGAAACGTGTTCGGACTGCAGTAAGCTGACTGTTTCACACGGATGGACAGCAAAGCTTGTGTGACCGCTCTCATCCGTTGTCATACGGACGTCGGGGCTGCATAGGTCCGGATGTTATTGGCAAACGCTGAGTGAGAGCTATACAAAGACCTAAATTGGATGCTTAAGTACATTTGCATTTGGAAGTTGCATAGAGTTTAGGCTATAGTTTCATATCTTGAGTTTAAATCCGCCCTGAGATCGTGGCATCGTTCAAGCACAGAAGGGTTGCGCTGCCCAAATAACGGCGTCGCACAGGCTCATCACACGAAAACGCCGTGCGCCGACGTGACACGGCTAGGAAAAGCGTGAGAATGTCACACCGCAGATATCGAGGAAGCAGGAAGCTCTAAAGAGAGAAGTGCATAAACCAACACCAACCACCAGCATATCAATGCAGCTGTCCTCGTAACACAACGCCTCTGTCTGTCGTCGGTAGCATGGAGCCGCCGGGGAAGGTCGCACGTTTGCGGCAGCCATTACAGCATCGCCAGCATGCACGTGCTCATTGGGAAAACGCCCCAGCCAGCCCACCAAATCCACCCTAGCCGCCCTCTCAATGGCATATTCCCGCTATCGATCACGGGAGTTGGCCTCAAGGCTCTGGCTTGCACCCCATCTGTGCACACGACAGTCTGATCGCACTCGCCGCTTGACGAAGTCGTCGTTGGAGCTCCAGAGCTCGTACAAGCAATGGACATAGAAGAAGTCGCTTGCATCATGCCTGTCGCCTCCATCGGATCCAGCGTCCGGGTGCTGGTGCTGGTGCTGGTCCAGGTCTCAATCTTAGCTGTGTCCGTATCAATCGTCAACGCAGACAAAGACTCAGTGGTGCATGGAGTTGAAGTATCCTTCGCAGTGATGCTTGGAGGATTGACAGAAGGCGGTCCCAGGATAGCCACGGTAATTGTCGGGATCGAGGACGTCTCGTAGGCAGGTACATGTGGATTCGATGCCGATGCCGATGCCAGCGCCAGAGTGGCGAGCGAGAGGATCGGAATGGCCATGGAGGTTGTTGCGCTGTGGAGCATTTCGTGCTTGGAGAGTATTGGGATTCTGTGTGAAGTTCGAGTTTCGCGGTTGAAGTGTTGCTCAAGATTGATGTCGATGTGTCGGTGCCAGTGTCGAGGCGGGCGCTGTTGCGCCAGAAGTAATTTTGCCAATGAGAGTAGGCAGTGAATGAGTAGTTATGACGCGGTGTCCTATTTGTTAATGCTGCGCTCCGTAGAAAGACAAAGGAATAATGATCGTAGAGCCCTCGGTGAATAGATGATGTTTGGTGGATACACGTATTACACAAAAACCTCCTCCTGAACGTACAACTCTGGTGATACATGTGAGCGACGTGTCTAGCCCATGACAGTCCTCACTTTGACACTTTCCTCGTCACAAAGTGACACTACACCTTCGGCTTTCATTCCTTTCTAGGACAGAAATCCGTAGGCCTTCAATCCATGGCATTGCAACGTAGGTCGAAGGAGCCATACTTCCTCCCCTTCCAAGTCTAGATGAGAGGCGAAGTCGTCTTCGCGCCCTGCCACCTGCTGCCAGTCACCGGCAGGCCTCTGTTGATCAGCTCCTCCTCGATGACCTTCCACCTGCCAACCTCCTTGTGCTTGTGGATGGGTGTCCGTCTGTGATCGTGCACAGTCACGTTGGGCAGGTCCTTGTTGATCTTCTTCAACTGCGTGGCATGCGCGAGCTTCTCGGGCTCGGGCCTGGTCTTGAGGGCCTGGTAGAGGTCGGACATTGAGGTTGCGGATGAAACCACGGGGTCGCGGACGCGGTGGCCGGTCAATTGCTGGATACGCTTGATGACCTGCGGGAAAATTAGTACTTGTATGGCAACTCAGCACGTAGTGGCCGTCCACTTACAGCAAGCTTCATCGCCGGGTCCGTCAGAGGCGTTCGAAGCCACTCCTGGTCGTCAAAGTTAACCAGAGTCTTGTATGTGGCTGCTCTGATTGCGCGCATGGTGGCCTTCTCTTCGGCGTCAATCTCCTTCGCATCCACGCTCTGCTGAGCGGATTCTTCGGAAAGCACCTCCTCAGCACCCTCCTCTGTTTGTGCCATCTCAGCGTTTTCCGCTGCCTTCATGATCTCCTCGGCCAGACTCTGGGGCATGGCCTTCAGAATCAATTCCAAGCTCTCACTTGTGGAAAGCTGAAGCTCGATCGCGCCGTCGATCTGCTTGACCTTCACGTTGGCAGTGCGCTCCCAGTCCTCCAGACGCACAGCCCGCTCGGTGTAGACTGCGTTGACGTCCCTGCCAGCCTGCGCGAGAGCCAGGACCTCAACAGTCACATGGTGCAGCAAACGCTGCCACCTCTCTGGCGACAGCTCCATCTTTCTCCTAGGGTTGAATCTGCGCACCACCAGTCAGCCCTGCCATCTCCCTCCGTGTCCACAGCATCGTAGCAAACTTACCCAACATATGTCTCCCCAGCATCACTCTTCCTCGCAACCCACTCCTTGCTGCCCACCCACTCCAGCCCGTCCCACCGCTGCGCCTGCACATACTCCTTGTTGGTACCGGGGTCCACCACAGCCGCAATGGTCCACTCCCGCCCCTGGTCGTCGATGTACATCTCAGTCTTGCCCTGGCCTTCGTCGGAGAACCCCTGCATTCGTTTCTGGTGCTCGTCCTTCTCGCGCTTCTCCGCGACCTCCTTGTCCTCTTTCGATCCGAAAAGAGATTTGGTCATTCGTTTCCAGAAGGGCAGCTCGGCGCGGAACGCAGGGCTGGGATGGTATTGTCGGACGCATGCGCGGCATATATATGGGGATTGTGAGGTGGCGAGAGTAGCTGGTCGGGTGAGAGCCAGGCGCAGAGCCCGCTCTGATATGGGAAGGCGAGGCATGAGGGCGGTGTTGTTGTTGTGAGGGTTGGTGATGTTCGGCCGCGCCTAGAATGTTTCAAGGTCGCTTCCCGGTCGCTGCTTCCCCGGGAGTGAGAGAAACTCCGCACTCGGCGATCACTCGGTGCTTCACTCAAGATGGAATGTGAAATACGATCAATCAATTCAATGGTATCTCACTTTGTCCCAGCTGATGTGAATGATAATGTATAGGTACAATGCGTTCAATTTGATACTGCTCGTTACACGTTTCGACCCAGACTACGAAATCCTGTTGACAAGCCCGTAAACGCCGCCCCTCTGGTTCTGGTGCCTGTCCAGTGTCTGTCCAGCGTGTAACCTAATACTACAACCATTTTGGAATACCTAACGAAAGAACCGAATAAAACCAATGGAACGAATGGTCAAGCAGCAACTCAGTGCTCGCCAGACTTGCTGCCCATTCTCTCGATGTTCGCCAACAACCGGCTCTTCCCACCGCCGCCTCCCCTCGAAGCACTTGCAGGAGTCGCGCCACTGCGTCCAATCCTGCTCTCGCCTGTAGAAGGAGCCTTAAGCCCGGACGGACGAGAGATGCTCTTCCTGAAGTCTTCCACCTGACTGATGGCGCCCTGGATTTGGGATTGGTCGTTTCGCTGCGCCTGCGAGGGGCCTGCCTCAGACTGCAAAGCAAGCATCTCGTCGACGGCCGCCACAAGGTCGCCTTTCTCGATGCGCTCGCGCTCGAGGTCGTGCATGAGGACCGCCTGTTGCTGCTGGGAAGTGCGGATTTCGTGCTCAAGGCGGGCAAGATGAGCCTTTTGCTCCTCAATCTCGTACTTCATGGCTGCGCCTTCCTCGCTGCTGATACCGCTTACAGGACCAGTGAATGTTGAGTCCTTTGCAGCGTGCAATTCCTCGTTCTCCCTCTGCATGGCGTCCAGACGACTTTGCAGTTCGGCGCAACGCTTCTCGCCTCGGGCTTCGTAGCTCTTCTTCAGCGTTCCCACCTTTCTCTCGTGCTTGTCCTTGTACACAGCATGAAGCTCTCTGCTGACAGCCTCGATCTTCGCATCAATTTGCGCCGCCACAAGCTTCTGCACTTGTTCCTCGGTGGCAGAAGCGCTGCCATCGCCAGGGTCAGCTCGTGCCGCAAGAGCATCAGCAAAGCGCTCTTCGGCCTTCATGGCTCGCAGTTCGGCGGTTTCGATCTTGCGCTCTGCTTCCTGAACTTTGCGCATAAGATCTTCCTTCTCTGATTCAGTCCTCATGACCTCTTCTTTGACATTCTTCAAGACCACCTCGACCTCCTGTCCGCGCTTCTCCCACCCTGCCTTCTCGCTCTCAGCGTGTGCACGAGCGTCTCTCTCCTCTCGCAGTTCTTCCTGTGCTTCACCGACACGCCTCTCAGCATCGCTGACAGCACGCTTCAAACTCTCGACCTCGGCTTCCCTGCCGCTGAGTGTGGCTTTCAAGCTCGATATTTGCGACAAATATGATGATTTGAGTGATTCCAATTCTCTGACTGTGATGGTGGGGATGGATCGAGGCGTGGGCGCAGGCGGCAGCTCGAAATCAAGCAAACTCATCAGATTGCTTGGCCTTCCAGGTGTAGCCACGCTATGGCGCGACTTGTGCGGCGAGCGTTGGTTGTTGATGTATTGCAACAGATTGGGTTCAGTCGCAGATTTACTGGGTGTGTGAGATGCATGAGGGCGCGTTATGCCTTCGATTTGTTGTGTGAAGTCGAGAAGCAGGTTTGTCGTGTCGTCTGAGCCCCTGTTCGGTGTCCGGCGCCTACGCGGAGTGGGAGAGGGCGATCTCGAGGATGACAGACGCTTGCGCGAGGTCGAGGGTGCGTCGCGACCAGGCGTGCGGGTCATGTCGCCGCGCCTGGTAGGGCTCTGGCCGAGTTTCGCAAATATGGTCATCTCGGGGATCTCTGAGAAGGTACTGAAGCATGTGTCGTCGACATTAGTAGTGTCGGGACCCTGCATCGTAGACGCGCGCAGATCCAGACCAGCCTGGAATAATGAGGGAGTTCTTGCAGGTGTCGGATCCGCGCGTTCGAACGACTTGCCGCGCGTGACAGTGCGTGGTGTTGTCTGCGAAGACTGTAAAGGAGTCTTTCTGGGCGTCTTGCTGGGCGTTTTGCGTGCAGAGGGTGTTGGCGGAGGCATGATATTTGAGTCGGCGCTGCAAGGTCTCCTCGGCTCGGTCCCCTTTTCCACCATCGCTGGCGACCTGAATGATCTCACGGAGCCCGGTGTTGTGATCTTTCTGGGTGTGAAGTCGAGTTTGGTCGCTGTAGCCGGCTCTTGTGGTGCATTCTCTTTGTCGTCCATGAGATCTGTGAAGTCGATGATTGACGCGTCGTCGACAGGGTAGGCCTTTTGCGGTGTTGCGACATCCTCTTCGATTGCGCCGAGCGCGATGCTCCCCAGTGACGGCTTGTGTTGTTTACTGGGGCTTCTGATGCTTGGCTCGATCTCGCTTTGGAAGGGCGACGACGGAGGGCCGTCAACGTTGAATATGCTGTCCTCAACCGGATGGCTGGTCTGTATTGATGGCGAGTCCATTGTGTCTGGTGTTGGATGTTGTCAGTGGTGGTGGTGGTGGTGGTGGTGGTGGTGTGTGCAGCAAGGCGAGGGCCAGAGCGTCAAATTGTTCTCCAGGTCTTTGGATGTTTCATGTTTTGATCTCCCGTTGCCCCATAGCAACGCCTTGTTTGTAACGTCTAATCGAGTCAGGGTACGGGTTGGGGTTGAACACCACCAGGATATACATCCGTCTGCTCGTCTGTCGTGCAAATCAAGTCCGATCAATATCATATCGATTCCGAATGGCATTCTGGTTAGCCAAGGCGGTTTGGTGCATGTACATGTGCAACAATGGGTGCTTCTCTACGACTTTGACGAGATTGATGGTCTGAACTTCGACCACATCGTTGAACCAACACGGGCCCACATGGACAAGACTGTCGACAGTCGACATGCTAGCGACTAGAACAACACCACGTCGCAACATGAGGAGTTCGCCTAACAGATAACAGCATCACGTCCATAGTACCACACTGTTCACTCAACGATTTCATGACTCATCCTCACTCATATCGACTCGATGTGACACCGCCCATGCCTCATACCGGATGCGCATGCGGCCACCGGGCACCGGGGAACACGTGCAATGAGTCTTCACTCTCTCAATGATATATCAGTCAGAAGGTTTGCACTAACATGTAGACACCACACTTCCACATCGTTCAACCAAGGACCTAGTCCAGACAACACAACATGGCCACTCAGCTCGAGCAGCCTGCCCTGGTGCAAACACCTCCACCAGGACTCTCCAAGACATCGCATAGGACCAAAACGTCGACCAACGAAGTCGTCGCCACCCAGGACAAACCCACCATGCAAAAGACCTGGCGCTTTTGGGCCATCATCGCATCCCTGATGATCACCGGCCTCATGTCAGCTCTCGAGGGAACCATCATCACAAGCGCTCTCCCAACCATCACAGAGGCCCTCGGGGGCGACAACGCTTACATCTGGGTTCCGAACGCCTTCTTGCTATCGTCGGTGGCAGTCATCCCACTCTTCGCAGGCGCCAGCAACATCTTCGGACGTCGCAATTTGCTGCTCGGGGCGGTTGCTATTTTTACTCTCGGTAGTGGACTTTGCGGCGGCGCGAGCTCAATGAACATGCTCATCGCGGCCAGGACTGTCCAAGGCTTTGGTGGAGGTGGCATGAACCTGCTGGTCGAGACCGTTGTTACTGACCTGGTGCCATTGCGCGAACGTGGCAAGTACATGTCAATTGTATACCTGGGAGCAACTGTCGGGGCTACGCTGGGCCCCTTCCTGGGGGGTGTCATCACCGACCAGTCCTCCAGCTCATGGAGGTGGTGCTTCTACTTGAACGTCCCTATTGGCGGTGGTAAGCTGCTCCTAATCTATTGTAATTCCCCAGCACAGTACTGACCTTTGTAAAACAGCCGCCTTTATCTTGCTCTTCATGTTCCTGAACGTCAACCACCAACGCGAGACCGGATGGAAGCACCGTTTCGCCCGCATCGACATCGTCGGCAACCTGATCTTCATCGGAGCCATCGTGGCCTGCCTCATCGCCACAACCTGGGGAGGAACAGTCTACGAATGGAGCACCTTCCACATCGTAGTACCCGTCGTCCTCGGATTCGCCGGACTGTTCCTGTGGACTGCTTTCGAATGGACGCCAAAGCTCTGCCCGGAGCCCTCGTTCCCGCGCAAGATCGTCTCCAATCGCACATCAGCAGCCGCACTCGGACTGACATTCATCCACGCGGTCGTGACCTACTGGTCGTACTACTTCCTCCCCCTGTATTTCCAAGCAGTCAAAGGCCAATCGCCAATGATGTCCGGCGTTGACACGCTACCGACCTTCGCCGGCGGCCTCATCTGCGCACTGCTAGGAGGCATCCTCCTCTCCAAGACCGGCCGTTACAAGCCGTTGCACTTTGCCTCGTATATCCCGATGGTCATTGCCTTCGGCTTGTTCAGCATCATGGACGCCAACACGCACCCAGCCGCTTGGTCTGTATTCCAGCTTCTGTGCGCGGCAGGCAGCGGCCTCTTGTCCGGCATTCTCCTACCAGCCGTCCAAGCTCCGCTCGACGAGACCTACGTCGCAACCTCCACCGGTCTGTGGAGTTTCGCCCGCTACTTCGGCTGCATCTGGGGCGTCGCCATTCCCAGCGCGATCTTCAACAACGAGTGCAGCCGTCTCGCCCGTGAGCTCACCGACACTCACGTTGCAGAGCTGCTCACTGGCGGTCGCGCTTACCAGTACGCCACGGCGGCTTTCGTCAACGGTATCGAAGACGAGTCCACAAGGCAAGATGTTGTGAATGTCTTCACTGGCGCACTGCGCACTGTCTGGCTGATCGGCATTGCCTTTGCCGGTCTCGGGTTCTTGCTTGTGTTTGTGGAGAAGGAAATCGAGCTTAGGCAAGAGCTGAATACCGAGTTCGGTATGAAGGAGAGAAAGAAGGACGATGACCTGCCGAGGCGTAATGAGGACGGCGTTGAGCTGACGCCGATGAGAGCGGCCAGTGGAACATCGTCTTAGAAGCCTAGACTGTGATAGACCATTCCAATCCGAACAGACCTTCGAGACTCTTCACTCGTTTATGGGTTTAGTGCGCTCGTTCTCGTTGACGCGATTCAGGATTTGGAAAATGAGCGGGCGATGGTTTCAAACGTGCATACGTAGACCCCGGTGTATGAAGTCCACAGTCTCGATTCGCATCATCTCAGCGGCGTTGTAGAGTTGACCGACCCGACTCATAAGACCGAAGCGACAGATCTCGAGCCTCAATCTTCAGCTTGAAGCCGTAACAATCGACAACTCAATCCGTGTAATTCTGGTAGAGTTACTTGTATTTGGCTTGCAGGGTCGTTTTTGGACTATTGCTGACAACCTACTAGCGCCGGATCGCCCACAGCCAATTAGAGGCCCTTAAGCCAGACGTTCAGTAACTTCACTTCCCAGCGGTCATTCCTTAGCGCCCAAATTTCAGCGGCCAATCAGGGCTTTGGAATTTTTAGGGGAGGAACGACCACTTTACGAGGAAGGCACGTTCGGTGTAAGTGAAATTGGTCCCGACTCTGCTGGGTTCACAAAATGTGGCCCCAGACGCGGTGAGTACTCGCGTGTGATGCTGTACAAAAAAGTATCGGGAACACTCAGCGCAGAGCGCGTCCATTTCCAATGGACCGAAGCGCTGTGGTGTCGAGCATGATGGCCGCGTCTGAATACCCACAAGAAAGCATCACATGGGTACAGAAGACAGGTTCGTAAGGTGATGTTGGATTAGTGGCGGCGATGTCGGTGCGATTTGACATGTAAACTGCTCTCTCTCTCTCTCTGTCTCAGGAGAGTCCACTCCTCTGCATGAACACATCCCAAAACACAAGAGTCCACTTCCTTGAAAGAAGAACTGGACGCATGTCAGTGAGTAGGAATCCTCAAAGGGTCATCCGTATAGTAGTCTGCAGCACCATTGCCGCAAAACTCGAAAGTCGTTCCCCTTCTGTTGCACCCTGTTTGACCAGAGGTGAGGTGATGCTGCTAGCCGCCCGACATTTTATCAAGGACAAACGCAAAACAGAAGGGAAGAAAAGGGTCCCCGGTTCGTTTCATCAAGGTTCCCCTCAGCTCCTTCCGTTCCGTGGCACGGCTCGGAGAATTTCTTCTGAGGCGGAAGGCTTGAACTTTACTTGTATTGAAGTGTTTGACGATGCAGACATAAACTGAGATGGTGTAGGAATGGTACAGAATGAAAGACATGAGCGAAAGTTTGGGGTGCGGTGTTCACGTGGAATGCGCAGAGTAACTTACGATAGCAGATGACGGAAAGGAAGACGACACAGTACATACGCAATGAGGCAATCCACTTTCCCATGCGGAACTCAGAAACGCGAAAGTGACGCGCAGGGGAAATGATGATGGCTTTCCATCCCGAAACTCTGTCCAAGTTCCATTCTCATCAAGAACCGGCATGCTGACAACAACAACAACAACAAGACCTGCAAATCTGAAGAGCGAGCGGTACGACAGGGTTCATCAGATTACTGTTTGACATCCTCGGACACACAGGCCGAGAAGATGGAGAGATAGTTTGCACCGTCCTGGGGATGTATGTCTCAGAAGCGACAAGGGACGGAAACTGGCGGCGGTTGGCGTGGAGAGAAAGAGAGTAATTGGCGAGTCGTGGTAGTGAGACATGGAATCGTGGCATGCGGTTAGAGTTGAGGTGTGTATGTAGTTTTGCTACTGCGGCGAGCGCGGCACCCGGAAGTCCTTACAGTAAGCATTCGAATGGGCGTTTGAGTGGAAACGCCATCGAATCTGCGGGTGATCAATCGAGCAAATTCTTTTCCACGGAGTGCATGGATTGCCCGGAAAGATGAAATGGAAGGCTGTCCGCAGCGGAACGACCTCCTAGCCCTGAACAAACAAGCAAAAGGACCACTCAAGAATACAATCTATGCAAATCAACAAAAACGTCATGGCCCAAATTTAAAGGCGGCCGATCACTTTATGGCTTTCCAAGTTTCCACGATGCTTGGATTTGCACAAGGCTAGGAGGTCTGGCTTGCGGCGACTTTGTTTGAGACAGACCCTTGGGGCAGACATTGCGAAGCAGCCGTCCGTTGCGAGCGTGCGCGACTCGACAGGAAGAAAAAAAACGGCTGTAGAGTGTTGAGCGGCTCGTGAAACGGCGAGATGCATGTACAGGCACTGTATGTACTGCAATGTAGCAATAACTGTAGGGCTGACGAACTCAATGGTGGTAAGCGAGAACGAACAATGCAAGAATAATCACGGTGAATAGTAGCAGCGGAGAAGCTCGCTTCGTTTCCTGGTTGTCGTGTTCGCAGGCGGCGGAGTGTGCTTTAGTCCGGTATATAATACTGCAATAAGCTGCAGACTATTGTAGAGTCGTCTTGCATACATAGCGAGTGACAGCTACCTAAGAGGACGATGTTCCTCACGTGCACACGACCAAATATACCTACTACGGTCCCTAAAACTTACTATCAAAAGTCCAGAGTCCAGACCTCACCGAATTGTTGATCAACCCTACCTCCTGCGATCAATTGATTGACTGACGCAGTAGTGAAAAGGCAGGCAAAGTGCACCGAGGGCCGGGGACAGGGCGCTGAAACTCGGCGGCTCATCACGCATCATCTCCTAGTGGCAGCATGGCGAGAACAGGCTGACGGTGGTGGTTTGCCCACGACTGCTCGCTACAGGTGGAACAAGCCCATTTGGCGTCCACTCCTAGTGCACTCATACAGGGGCGCCACATGCGCGCTCTAGCCGGGGAGACTAGAGGGCCGGTGCCGGTTGGTCTTTGCAGGATGCTCCCTGGGTTTTCTCCCTCGCGTCCTTTTCGATGGATGCATGTCGGCATCGTGTCGCTACTATATTTTCCTATTTTCCTACGCGAGCCAAAAGGTTGCATGCAGTATCGTTATCCCTTGCCTGGCGAGACTTGGCTAGGCGGTGACAAGCAACACAGCTACTAAGAAAGCAGTGATTAACGTGAACGATCGATCACACCTTTCGGCACATGAAGTGACAGCCGAGGGCAGAATCGAGAGCAACCGCAGGGCTGGTAACCTTTTGCAGGGCCGTACCACCATCTCCCACTTCAGGCGGCGGCGGCGGCCGTGTGGGTGTGGGGCGATGCTTTTCGTTCGAATCCGGCGTCTTGCGTTTGTACCTGCGTGGTGAAACAAGACCCCTGACGGTCGCTGTTGATTTGCTGTGGTTGTATGTACCTGTACCTGTACCTGACAGGGCAGAGCAGGACATTTGCAGAAAAGTATCTCCGTATTCTCGTCGTAGTAAACGCAGCAGCAGGCCACGATTAGAACGTGACGTGCAATCGTTTCGTGGGTGCACTCATTCATTCATGCACGAGACGAAAGGGGAGGTGATGTATGTATTGGTTATGCATGCATGTCGAGTGCCTTGCCTTGCCTTGGATACAAAAGATAGGATAGAGATTGGCTGCCCCCTACTCGGGCCTACACAGTCGCTAGTAGGCAGTCCAACAGGCATTAGAGGCATTAGAGCTGGCATCGGCCAAAGCAACAAGCTTCCCGTGCCTTCCCTCATTCACATCCTTGAGGTGCTCCTGCCCCCATACTACCTGACTGGCCTGTGTCAAACGGGCGTGCACCGACGCATTTCCCATCCGCCAACCTTCGTCCAGTGTCCGCACTACTCGCCCGTTGTTTTGTCCACCACCAACATACACCGGGGAAGAAGAAGAAGGAGTCAGACAGAACGACACGCTCTGTTCTACCGCACACACGGCCAACACCACGACACACCGCACTCTGGCAAAAATCGCAATCCATCCATTCTCTTTACGGCCACCCGCATCGCGTCCCCTGGTCTCAGTCGCTGCATTGCACTGCACGCCGCTCGACGCCCGCCTCTCCCTCACTCACGAGACTTGTTTTCTCACGCCGCATTCCGCACTCTCGGCACCCTCCCAGCTCTGCGACCACCCGTCCACCACGAAAACAACCGCCGCCGTCTCTTCACACACCGAGGCAACCCATTGGCGATGCACAGGAGCGGGACGTAACCTCAGCACTCTCGTTGGGCCGATCCTGAAACCACCAACACTGCGCGCTCTTTACCACCAGACGCCGAAACACTGCAAATCGCCATTGCCACGAGCAGAGCGTGTGCGGACACGCGGCGCTGCGATAACACTCCTTTCGTACACACGAGACGAAACATCGAATCCGCCATTCTTTTGCACATCACATAGTATGTCTGTATTCCCACTGCAAGACCCACACCGCAAACCTGCCGCTCCACGAGCATGGCGCGGTCTCGCGAAAACATCCACTAACGTGCTCAGATTCACCATGAATCGCCTACTAAACAGGAAGAAGACCGACGACAGCTTGTCGAGCAATGGCGATGCTCGTCAACAAAGCTCAACCCCGCCGCTGCCCTCACCAGTCCTCAAAAAGAGCGGAACCAGCAGATGGAAGACTAAGAACCGCAATCCAAAGGAACTGCCGGAGGTGAAGCCCGAACTCGACCTCTCCGCCGCCCTACCCTCGAACGACGACTTCCGCACAAGTCTCCTCATGGCCAACCTCTCACAAAGATTCAGCATGTTGCGCGAACAAGATCCTGCCTCCCTTGTAGGCAAAGCCAGCGACGACAGCGTGTTGGAGCCTAGAAGGCGATCACGCCTGGTCGATTATGGCTTCGGCGCCACCAGTGGACTCTCCGACATCGATGAGGTCCGATCGATCAACAGCTCAATCCGACCACCCTTTGCGAGCGAGAAACATCAGTCATTCAGATCGGACGAAGGAGAAGCGAGCGAGGTGGAACCACACAATGTTATGGCTCGTTCGCGACCTGGAGAGGGCAACACCATGTTCGGTGGTCGACAGAAGATATACATGATTCCCAAGAACGGAGCGGCGTCTTCAAAGAGTCTTGGGAAATTCCTCTACGACGACGACATTGGCATGTCTGCATTCCAGAAACACAGACAGCGGGAGAAGGAGGTCCAGGCGTCTCGCGATCCCGAGATGCCCGAAGACCCGAGTTTCGATTTTGGACTTGGGCAGGCGGAAGGTGGAGATGAGGAAGATAAAGAAGGCCTTCACGATTCCGTAAGGGACTTTACGAACTCGCCCTCTCTCTCGGCGTATGACAGGAAGCGATCAACGACATCCACCACACGATCAGAGGCACGTTCCTCGACAGCGGCTACTTCTATAATATCGCAACCCGCCACGAGTAATGCTTTGCCAATGTCGGCATCGGCGACTATCCCGACAGCGCCTCTGGAGAGAACGGACACCAAATCTCGCCGCCTGTATGAACGAGGCCTCGACCAACACATGCAGGACCAGCAAACATCATCCATCTCTCGACTCAATTCACTGCAGAAACCGCGGCCTTTCAACAATGGCAAAGCCCCTGCACCCTATTTGCATCCAGCGAAGAGTACCGGTAATCTCATCGACCGTGTGCCTCTGAGGGTGTACACTTCGCAATCGTCAAGTCCACCTGTTCCGCATGCTGCTGCTTTTAGTCCATTCGCCAAGCCTGGGCAGAGCCCACTCGCAAGTGGTCCCAGCTCACCTAGTGTTGATGAGAATGGTGTACTCAGTCAAGCGCTGGAGCCCGCCGACCGTGGAAAAGCCACCGCAATGGGAGCCTTTAACAAGCCGAAGCATGCTTTCGACGAGCAACAATACATGGAACGTCAGATGCAATTGCAGCGTTCAGCTTCTGGTGCTATAACGCGCCAACCGTCGGCGCCTGCATTCCACCAGCGCATGGGCCGCTTCGAACAACAGGACAGGGAGCGCAGCTCGTCCAACCCACAGAGCCGCTCTAGATCAAGGTCAGCATCCAGGCCACACGAGCCGATAAATGCTTTCAGACCACCCCAACACACAAGCCCCTCTCTCCAGAGCGCCCAAGGTGCCCAGCAGCATGCAGAGAAACCACAGTACCCGGACACTCACCGAACATTTTTCGGTAACATCAGCGGTAGCGACAGCGAAGACGAACCTGAGGATCTCGCTCGTGCGGCGAGTCCGTTCGGCCAGCAGTACGGCCGCTGGCAACCGACTGTTTTGCCTTCTGTATCGGAGCACCCAGCTTTACGGAGCGGCGGAAAACCAAGCGTCGTAGAGGAAGAGGTAGAGGAGACGACTCATTCTGCCCCCTGGGCAAACAGGCCTGCCGATTCTGGATACCCGGTCAAGCATGAGCTTTTTGCACCTCCAACAATCAATGGGCAGGACCTTGACTCTCCAACTCTTGGTCCTGCTTCAGAGGGACTCGGTAGCATGATGCATCATTTGCGGAACAAGAGCAACAGCTCATCCAACTACCCGCAAGACGAGACCACTGCAGCGTCTGAATTGCCAGCCATGCCCGACTTGAAGAATTATGAGTCTGCCAGGCAGTCGGTGCTGAGGTTTGACGATCCGCAATCTTACACTAATACGTCCAACACCAACTCGAACCCATGGGATCTTGATGACACCGACGGTGCATACTACAATGCAACAGTGCCAGCCACTCGCAACTCAGTCAGTCCGGTCGACGGAGGTAGTTCCCAGACGGGTCGTGCCTCGTCTCGCGCGCGCTCCAGCGCCGTATTGCCCAGCGATCAACAATCCGAAGCGTGGCCTGATACCGAGGACCAGTCTTGGCAAAATGAGATGAGCAGAGTGCACACACGTAACATCAGCATTGCTACACAGCAAGAACGAATGGCGTTCGACAATGAGCTCGCGGCCAGGCGGAGAGCGATCCAGGAAAAGCTGGTCGACGCCGATCAGTCTCGGAACACTAGCCCTGCTCCGACTACTGGTGGCGCTTTCAAGGCTTTCAACATGCTGCGATCGAAGTCTAGCAGAGATTCGATAGACACCAGGAAGGAAACCCAACCAAAAGCATTGAAGATGCTAGGTCTCGGCACCGGATCTAATGCAGCGAGCACTAGTAACCTCAATTCACAGTATGAGCGCGGTGGCAAGAGTGTTGAAATGAGCAGACCTCGCGGAGAATCCGCTTCACGTGGCCCGGCGTTCGGACGTGTACTCCAGCAAAGCGAGATCGACGCAAAAAGGGAAAGCGCAATGTCAAGAGCTAGAGGCGACAGCGAGGCTAGTAGGATTGGTCGACCTGTAGGCCGCTCTCCAGCTTCTTCTGAGGCCGGTCGTGGACGTGGTCGTTCGAACTCTGAGGCCACAACTGGTGGCAGATCACTCAGCCGCACTGGACCTTATCGCGATGACCTGGACAAGGCCATGGCTCAAGGCACCGGATCCATCGCGTACGGTGGCGCCGAGCTTGCTCCTATGCTCACCAAAGAATTGACACCCAGACCTTCGCCAAACATGTCGAACAAAAGTTCCTTCGAAACCAAGAATCGCTCGCGTAGTGGCAGCCGGATTGGAGCGATGGCGAATTACTTCGAGGCCAAGACCCTTCAAGCAGACCAGAGTGGACATGGCAGCCGACCTCCGCTTGGTCCATCGCCTTCGGCCATGGCGGCCAACAACTTTGCAGCCAACGGTGGCATCTCAAGGGGCTCGCCGTACATGCAGGCCCCCACGCCACCAGTCTCAGGCCCAAACACTCCATCGGCCAATTCTCCAACCCCACCCCCAATGCCATCGGGTCCCACGCGGAATGTACTTCGGAAAAAGAACGTCAATAAGCACGACATTTCGGAGCCTGTCGCCCTTCTATCTTCCACCTCGCAAGTTGATACTATCGATCTCCCTCCTGGCGCCTCGCTGAAGAACGGCATGGAGGGCCCACCGCCTCTCCCGCCGATCAACCCGAGACGTCGCGCCACCCGCAAACTATTCGGCATGGGCCGAAGCGAGTCAGAGGAGGCAATCAGCCCTGACAGTATGATGTCCCGATCGAGGACCCCCGAGGCATGGGGCACCGCTGCCTCCGCGCCGCGCTCTAGAAACGCAAGTAACCCACCTCGGCCGTTCGAAAGTAGCCCGGCGCTGCAACAATACGGCTTCGAGCAGGGTGGTACTCCGGCGCGCAAGTTCAGCAACGCAAAGTCGCCACCAATGCGACCTCACAATGAGCGCGACGGGGTCGGCTCGCCCGAAGGGGTTGACAGAGTCCCTATGGAAGGCGGCTTCATCTGAGACTTTCACTGGACATCATACTGGACTGATTATCTTGGAGAAGTATGCTCAATGTCTCTTCCGGCTTCCCGATATAAACAACAGCGACAATTGATTTTCGAAATCTTTCTTTCCATTTCGGCGCAAATCGACACTTCTGCAGGGCGCATCTGGGAGCGTGGCGGATTTTACAACATCGCGGGCTCTTTTCACTTTCTCCTTATCTACTCGTCATTGAACAACGGCCACGGAGACGAGAAGACGGCATCAAACGGCCTCGAGGGAAGGAGAGGCGCAGGATGCAATGGGGCAACGAAAAGGTCCCAGGACTGCATGTACACTACAACAACAACAACAACAACAACGGCTGGAAGATGACGGACGGACGGCGGATGCATGAAAAGGGTAGGAGCACCTGCGGGCGACTCCTCGAATAATACCGTTCCCTGGATCAGGCACTCTTTTGCCTATTTCTTCTGCCTGGCTTTTCTATCATTCTTATTCCTTTTCTTTCTGAGCGGACAACATGCACGATACCAATTTCACACTTTTTCTTCCCTCTTTTGTGTGTGTCTGTATGAGTTGTTGGGGGAACATTCCTGGCGAGGGTTTCCAATTTCGCTCCATTCCATTATCTTCCTCCTTTTTTTTTGGTCTTTCACTATTGTATGTCTGTTCTTGTCTAGTCTAGTTGTTTTCGAAATAATTACCTAGGCTTTAATAGGCTGCTGAAGGAAAATGAAATGATTGAGAAATACTTTACCTGCCTCTTACTTCGCCGCAACTCGCGTCCTCTACGGAGAGCATTCTTATCTTTGTGCTCTTCTCTGTCGTCGTGGTTGCATTGGTGGCTTGACGTGTAGAGTGGTCAGAGATTGGGGTGGAGTTGGAGTGGGCATGGCGGGAATGATGCTGACGATTCCAGAAAGAGAGATCTGAATTGCTGTTGGATGTATGCATGGCTACCTACACATGATTATTCTGATCTAGTAACAGTCTGAAAACTTGCGAAAACAGCTAGGACTCGAGAGACTCAGGTCGACAGCATCAACATCCGAGTCGCAGTCTAACACACTTGAAGTGACGATTGTTCCGCGCGCGCTCCAGCTCGCTGCTGCAACATACTTATGTCATCTTGCATGCTCTTACTGTGTGCGAGGAGTCTGATCTCCGATGCGCATCGGGCAGCGCTCTTCTTGCTCTTCTCGATGCTGTGGATTCTCGGAGATGAAGAGAGCGTCCTCTTGGACTTTTCTGTTGATCGAACTATTCCATCTTTTGGTGTTAAGGAACTTCCAGCGTTGGGTTCTCATGACTTGGGGGACAATGCGAAAGGAACTCGTGCCTGAGCAGTCTGCAGGCGCTTGCGACGCTCGCAGGATACAGAGTGCGTGTTCTCGTCTGCCGTTGCCGTTGCAGTCGACCATTGCCTCTCGCTTCCATGGGACACCGTCGTTAGTCGTCAAGACTGGCGGAGCCGGGCGTCGACAGCTACATCCAGGGACTGTCGTTATCGCTGTCATGGATCGCAATCGGCCTCTTCGTATTTCTGTGGTAGCTTTGGGGATCTGGAGAAGCTCTGGGCAGCTGGATTCTGGCTGACAATGGAGTGGAAGCTGATTGGGTTGGATTGGAGAGCTGTGTTTGGTGACATGCGATGGTCACCGCCGCTCAAGCAAGCTCCGAGAAGTGCTAGCAGCAGACAAGTATTGACCGAGAACATTGATCTAAAGTGCAGATACTGTATCGATCTGCTCATCATCGACCAAGTCAATACGGTCTTCGCTGGTGACCAATTGCGTTTCCGTGTCGATTGTTCCTGCCTAGAATGTTGCTCGCTCGGTGGCGCCTCGTCAAACACAAGTCACAAGACCTTTGTAGCACCCAATCGAGCTCCGGCAACAGTGACTTGGCTACGAGGTAGTGTACAGCGGTACGTATACCGTCAGACTGCCAATCGTGTCGCAGGTCTTCCAGCCATCCTTTCGTGGCTCCGCCTCAAGAAGCGAGCGGCAGCCCGTTCTGTTGCATACATGCTGCAATACAAGAGTACCCAATAAAGCGAATCGAGCAGGCACGACCATTTACGGCTCGATACCGGTCACAGCTATAGGTTCCGTACCAATTCACGCGCAAGTGACCGTAAGTACCACAAGGAGAATGCGGGGGACCTCTTTCACTGCCCATCCCATGTCAGCGACGCCATTATTCAGTACCTCGACGTACCCCTCGTGTGACTCCTATAAGTCGCTGTGCTCTCCTGGTCGCCTTCCTTGCACCTTCCTTCTTCTCTCCAGTCACTCTCCACTCAAAGCGAAGGCCGGTACTTCCAACAACTCTTGCACATATCTCTCTGCACACCACCTCACCTTCAATCACAACACAACAGCACCACAAACCATCATCATGTTCGGCTTCACCCTCTACCAAAGCGCTTGCGTGTACGCCAGCGTGACGGCCTTCTCCGCCACCTGGGTTGCTCTCGCCCTGCCCATCCAGCACGGCAAGGTCGGTCCCTACAACTACCACCGTGCCATCAAGAGAGGTGCCCGCATCCCATGGCGCCGCATTCCTGGCATGAAGATCTAGATGCCCTCGCGGCATCGCCACCGAAGGTGTCAGCGGTGGCAGTCTCGCCGTCGTCGCAAGATGACGACCGAGGCTTCACGCGAGGCGAGGAGTCTCTCACCACCACCTCCTCGCTTCTTATCCTGCGCAACGTAGCGACATTCGCGAATGTTTCGCGCCACGACCTTCCTCTGCATGGCCCACCGCATTTTCTGTGACGGGCGACTTCCCAGCATACACTTTTGCCTGGAACCCTTTGCTTACATCGAACGGCGTCTGGTCGATCGCTGCACTTCCACGTCAAGCATCCACCACACCATACAACGAATAAATCCGTCGCCTGGGCGGTATCATCACTTCCCTGGACTTACCTCTGAACGGCTTCACCGGGTATCTCTCCATTGCCCACGGTATCACTGGTCCCTATGACAAGACTTCGCCACCGACAGCAGCGTGCGCAGCTACCGCATGCTCTAACAGGACACGGCTTGTCCCGGCATTCGACCATCCACTCAGTGCGAGGGCGATGTGTTTTGGCGTTGGTTCGGATTCGGAAGGATGCAATTTTGTGTTCTTGTTTTCTCTCGCGTCAGCCGCCGCTCCAAGCTGCTCGCAGTCTTCCTCGTACACAGGGCGGGCTCTCACAGGCGCCATGCTCAATAGCTATGCAGAACGATGTAACGATATCATGTTTTCCATCAACCTTGATGAGCTCGATGGTCCTATTGCAGTGCACTTGATGGTGATGGAGTGAAGTCTACCGCAGACCCACTCTTCCGCACCGGCCGCCCTCTAGCGCGCACCTTCGGCGATGGTGGTGTCGCGTGCCTCTTGTTTTGATCATCGACTTCACATTCACATCCTATAGTGACATTCATGCTTTATTTCACCGTGGCCGACATAGCGCTCACGGCTCTGTCGCAGACACTCCAACTAACCTGGCGTGAACCTCACATCCAGCGATATCCTCTCCCACCGCAAAGCAGCCAAACGAAGCCCCAAGCGTCGCAAAAAAGAACCAAAAACCCAAACACCAGAAGGTGTTTCTTTCTTCCTCTCACAACCCAAGCCAAGCGGAAAACCGCACAAACACAGCCGCCGGCATACTCAGCTGTGCGTGGGATGTTCCCAAGTATCCTCGCCTAATTGGCTCGTCTGATCCCGACGGATGGTACGAGAGGCAAGCAAACAAAAACAGTCGCCACAGCCCCCCGAGTCTGAGTGATCCAAGCTTCTTGCATGCATGCATGCATGTACCGCATCCTTGCAACGCATGCTTTTCCCCCGCCTTCAGGATTCAGGACGGGCCCACCATTAGCATCGAAGTGCCGTGCCTCCGCCTGGATGCGTTTGTATATTGGATTGGGTGGATTATTATTGGACGGTGAGGTACTGACGTTTAGGTGTCTGTTTATTGGGTGGGAGGATTGGGATTTGGAAGACTAAGGGATCGATGCGATGTAGCGAGCTGCGACTGCTGGCTTCGTCGTGTATACATTACATGTATGCGTTGCTCATTCTGCTGTCGCATAGCGACACGGAACCGCGCCAGCGACAACATGCCCACGACGACCTCCGCGGCATCGTCGTCCTCATCATCCTAGGGAGAGCGCCAGCAAATCGAGGACGAGTAGGACCATAAAAAGATGCTCGAGGCGTAGACTCAAAGTGAGAAGCAGTTCGTACGGCAGCCGTGGGACATTGGTGCAGGCGAAGACCGTGCCACGAAGAAAGTTCTCCCCAAGAAATCGGAATCTGCACGCGGTCGCAGGACTGTTACGATCGTAAGCTCTTGAACTGATAGCGTTTGCGAGCCATTGACCGCAAAGGTGTGTACGAGGTACTATAGAAGCTCACAGACATAGTCCAGTCTAGCCTGCCATTGAGGTGTCGGCTACCAAGATCGGTCAAGACCTCTATGACTGGAGAATCTGGGGACTCGCTTTGGGCCCATTTTGCCTGGTTGTGGAAGTTGGCTGATTGGAGCCAGTTGCGTTGAAGGAGTAAGCGACACGAGCGAACTCCGCAAAAGCTACCCTACTTTCTTTCTGGGCGGTCGATTTGCTTGCTTGTTGAGAGATGCTGAAAGTACCACTGACAAGCCTGAAGAGTCGCTGGATGATGCACTCTCTCTGCTGATGCGCACGGCAGTGAAACTGTCCACGGAATAGGCCAGTGGGCTCGGTGCCCGTCTTGGTTTCCTCGACCCAGCTATCTTTGTAATTGTGCGGGCTGACGAGCCGGTATCCTCTTTGTCCGACCTCTCCCCATCATCCAGAGGTACGTTTGGGCGTGGATGACTCGATCGTTGACGGAATCACCTTCCGCTAGCAGCCCTCTTTCGAAGTCCCCTCGAAACGCACTGAAGTCATTCCCAAGATCAATGAGCACATGCCACATCTCTTGCAAATGGTCGCCTTCGACGAAGCGACCACGTTTCCAAGCGTTCGTTCATCACTTACGACAGTGCTAATGCTGTCAATCGATACGATGGCAGTGGGCAAGACATGCAGCCTGCAGCAGACCTGATTCTTGAAGCTGTGACAGGACGGCAGAGAAGCAAGAGCCATCATGATTGAGTGGAGAAGGCAAGTGCTGATAAGACCATCATCACTTATGTACAGACGCTGATATCAGCCCTTTTGATGTCAACAATGGTGTGCATTTCGGTGGAGAGCTACCAAAAAAAGAAATCCAAAACTTCTACTCTGACTCTGAGTCTTCCACCACATACACTAAGTCTTGCGCCACAACTCCCCTCCACGCCGGTTCCCTTCTTCCAGCGAGGTACGCGATTATCTCTGCCTCTACCCCCGCCTTCGCTCGCTGCGAGTCGTCGATCCTTTCGCGGATGCTCTGCTGGGCCGCGGGAGGGAAGCCGAATTCGATACTGACCGCGAGCATGCGACGGACGAGCTCTGTCTCCAACGAGAACTTTCTGATATGACGAGCGGCGTCCAAGGCGGTGTGCAGGCTATAGTAGGAGTTAGCAAATAGTATGTCTCGATGTGTGTGCTCTCAGGGGCAACTTGCAACTGAAGCAACTTCTTGTCGGTGATGCCCTCCCTCGCCGCGTGAGCGTCCAGCTCCTTCCAGACGTCGACCGTGGCGCTGTCGGTCCGTTTTTCGTCGCTCTTAACAAGCAGCTTGGTCGCCATCGCCATCTCCACGCGCCTCTTGTCGGAGGCTTCAATCTCGCTCTGCTGCCTGCTGCACAGGCTGCACGCGCAGGTGAACTGCCAGCGAGACTGCAGCTCCTTCTGGCGCTCGAGGGTGCTTGCGAGAATTTCTATGTAGCTGACGAGGATCTCATCGCCCTTCTTGATTACTGCGGCTGCAGTGACAACAGAGCACTGTTGTCAGTCAGTTAGCTAGTCTCTCGGGTAATGTGTAATGTAACGAATAACGTACGAAGTCTCCATCTGCGTCGATGTCTGTGGAACGCTCGGCATTCGGAGCGCAGCTGTGATTAACACGAGAGCCGTGTTCGAACACGCCGACGTACTTTACCGGATCCTGACCTTCCTGGTACGCGTTCAAGATCATGACCTGGCGAAGCCTTTCCGACAGCATCTTCTGACGTGCTTCTCGGTCCGTTGGTACCTCCTCGCCTCGGATGAGACCGCCACAGAGATAGATGATCTTGTCTCTGTGCCCCGCCCAAAGAAAACTGGGATGCTCGTACGGGTTGCTGCGCTTGAAAGAATCCATGATGACACCACGCATCCTAGTGGCATATAGCGAGGTATGGCGGCTGGCATTGATAGCGTCAGCCTTGTAGACGGCAGGGAAACTAGCCCTGAAGGCAGTCTTGTCGTCAATGACCCAGAGAGCCTTTTCGTCGATGATCTTGGTGCCTGGCGCGATGTCCTCTAGGGCGAAGACGCCAAGCCCATGGATAGGAGAATTGAGGACGTCGAAGCAGCGGGCCATGATGACTCTGATGTAAGGGATGTGAGGGTCGATGTCTTTTCAGCTCTGTGTCGTGTTCCTCTCTGTCGTGTTGCTCTCTGTGGTAGGTTTCTCTCTGTTCTACTCTCTTGTCTGCTTTGAGTAGGTAGATATGGAAGGGAGTGGAGTGGTTAGCAAGAGTCTGGCGGATGTCGTGATGTGAGTTTGGAAGCTGGTATATGTAGGTTGGTGACTGTTTTGAGACAGTAGCAAACTAATTGGCCACAATAGCACTCACATGCGACAGTAACGGACGGGAAGGATCGCCTTTGGAGAGTGAGATCACTGGCTTGGGTGATTCATGGTGGCATGTGACAATGGAAGGAGTCATTGTTCAAACTATTCCTGCTCGTACATACCTAGTAGCGGTCGCTGATGCTGATGCTTCAAATCATGTGTGGCGGTGGGTCGGCAAACCACCTCGTAAACCACGCGACAGCTTGTGCCTCTGCTTTCTTTCCCCTCTCCGCCTCCTCAACATCGTTCTCATCTGCCCTGACGGCAAATCCATGATGCGCCTTCTCGTACATCACAAACTCATGCTCGACACCCTGGTCTTTGGTCTTGGCCGTCTTAGCCTTGAGAACATCTTCAGTCTGCTTCGCATTTTGAGCGCTCATCTGCATGTCGATCTCGGCCGCCGCGCACGAGAGTGGCAGCAAGACCATCTCGATGTCGCCAGGATACTTGATGTTGGAAGGATGTGCGATAAAGCCGCAATCGACCAGGCGCGCGCCGGAATCAGTCTTGGCTTGGTCCCAGCAAAGTTCCGTAACGTACTTTGCTCCCCAGCAGAAGCCGGCTGTTCCAACATACAGATTGGCAGCTTCGTTTGAGCGGATGGCTTTGAAGAAGTTGTAGATCCTTGGACTGGCGACGGTTTCTCTGCAGCTCCAAAGGAAACCAGGCAAAAAGCGCATGAGGTACAAGAAGTGCCGGATCTTGTCGAGTTGGTTCCAGAAGCCCGTTGCAGACATAGCTTGGAAGCTGGCCATGACGTCTGCAGGCATTACGAAGCCTAGTGGAATGGTTAGTATGCACTGTTCGCGGTGGCGAGGTGGGCATGTAAGCCTGAATACCATTCATGAAGTCGGGTAGGAACTGCTTCCAGGTCAGTGTCTGATAGACGCCATGGAACTTGAGAGTATCTTACCACCTGGGAATTGCCATTCTTCGCATACTCATCAGCCAGGATGCGATTGTTGGGGAGCTCCCAGCCGAAAGCATCAGGAATAATGATGACAATGCCCTTCGGCGAGCCACTCGGAGCATCTGCAATATAGCAGTCCAGGCCGTGTACCTTCTCGATGCGTCCCTTTGGTGTGCCCGTATGGAGGGAGCCCGTTGCACAGCACTGTTTGAGGCCCATCTTGTAAGGTATTGCCGTGGTGGAGTTGACGAGTGTGCACCAACGGAGATTGCGACTGAAAGCCTAGGACTTTGGAAGGACGAGAAGACGTGTACTTACGACGTCCGATAAGAGCAAACAGTGCCGTCTTGACATGGTTCCACCGCGCCTCAAGGCACCACAAGACCGGACATTACCTGCTTTATTGCCGGCGTAGTGGTGCAGTCGGCCGAATGCGGCCCCGTCATCGCTGCTCTTGCGCGTACAGAGGCACATCCACGGTCTTGTCGCGTCCAACAATACGGCATCAGCCAAAAGAGTGTTGGACATCACATATGAAAGAAGGTATGGAGCTGGCGAGGAAGATGGACCGCGGTCACCACTCCGTGCCGGAAGAGAGTGTCTCATCAGTCGGACAGATCGAGAAATCCGCACGGCCCGAGAAAAAGAACTTTCCCTTTTTGTCAGCAGCGAAAGCAAGCGCAAGCAACCCCAGTCATCACAGGTGATTGCGAATTCATTCGCAATTTCGCCAACAGTTGATCGTTTCGTTGCGACTGCTTGTAACACAAGAATTGGATTCCTGGATTGAGTCACAACAGACTACCAACAAAGTTATCCCACAATGGTATCTTGACCCGATTTTACGATTGACCACGCCATCACGCCATTGACGTGTTTCTCAGGTGCACGCCGACTCGTCGAATTTCGCCGCCGGGGTTGGCAAGAAGGAAGCGTACGAGCAAGTCATTGATCAAGCCATCGCGTTGTTTGATGGACAACGGAACTGGGTATGTTATCAGATTTATCGCATCGAAGGGGGATTAAAGAGACCATGGAAAGTTAACAACTCATTCCCAGGTTTGGTAAGTCTTGCCAAGATGATGACCCAATTAATACACGCGAGAAGATGTCATCTAACAACAAAAAAAGCAACACATCCAACGCCGCGTCTCTAATCTGGCACGCCCTTCACGCCCTCCCCAAACCCTCCAACAAAACAAACTGGGCCGGCTTCTACGTCCTTGACCCTTCAAGGGCAGCAGCAGGCAAGAAGCCTCAACTCATTCTGGGGCCCTTCCAGGGAAAGGTCGCTTGCCAAGTCATCGCGTTCGGTCGTGGAGTCTGCGGTGCGGCGGCCGCGAGTGGCGAGACGCAGCTTGTGGGAGACGTAGATTCGTTCCCAGGGCACATTGCGTGCGACGGAGACTCGAAGAGCGAAATCGTTGTGCCTGTTGTTGTGGATGGAAAGGTGAGTTCGCTGTCTACTTCTTGTGTCATGGTATACCAAGTAACTCGAGAGCTGACAATTTCTTACAGGTCGTGGCGATCATCGACATTGACTGTGCGGTAGCCGATGGGTTTGACGAAACTGACAAGTTCTATCTGGAAGAGCTTGCAAGAGTTCTAGGCGCAGCTTGCGACTGGTGAAAAATTTGCGAACGAAATAAAAAAAAAATGAAAAGAAATTTACCAGTCCACCACTTACATGCCGCAGGCCTGAGATACGAGCATGGCAGCAAGAGAGTGGCCTACCACAACACAGGGGACGTGACACGATTCGCATGATGAAAGCAAGGCTTCATTGAAGCACAAGAACACGATTGGTCGGTGGCAGTGAACCATTGGTCGATCGCTGCCACTGCTGTGTTCACTGAAGTCTGACTTCACTTCGCCCAATGGTCAACATCAGGCCCCACGAACATCTTGACGCTGAGTGCCTTTTGAAAACGCTGACGGTCGGTCAGTCACAGAAAAACAAAAGTCTGGAAAGCTAAACTACTCCTTCCAGTTATCGAGTCGAGTCGAGTCAAATCCAACGGCCTTCGAAGACTAGGTCCCAACGCGTTCATGCCCGTACGCCGACTTGCATCGGGGCCATACCAGTGAGAGCCACGCCGATTGTCAACTTCACTCACACAGTAATTCCAGTTTTCTTCCAAGGAGTCGAATGACCATACTAACCCTGCGGTCACTTCACGAAATCCGACTCCCGCACCACACACGTGAACAAAGGAACTTTTCAACCGACACCTTAACCGACACAACGCGAATACGAACACTCTACTCGCCAACTTACGCACTCCAACCTACCAACCTACCAACTCACAACCAACCAACCAACTGACTCATAACCAACCCACCCACTGACCGCAACGATGCCTCCCCACAACAACACCCTGCAAACCATCCCGGCCGAAATCCGCAACCAGATCTACAGTAACCTCGCCCAAAACTCGACACACGTCATCCTCGGCCGCAAGCTCCTCGCCTCGCACGCCCTCGGCGAGCACGATGGCAATCTCCCTGTCCAATTCGCCCCGCCGCTACCCTCGAGCCCATCAGCATGACCTGCCGGCAGCTGTACGTTGAATCCGCGACATTGTTGACCACTAACCCCGACCCGCCCGCTTTCCACTTCGTGGTCAACAACTTCAACCTCGACCAAGTCGATCGTTTCAGGGAGATTATGGATTGCCCAACACACTGCAAGCGGGAATCTGCGCTGAGGTTCCAGTTCGATTCCGGCGTTCTGGAGTCTGCGCTCGAGCTGGAGCGTCGCGTGGCTTTGAGAAACGATGAAGCGATTCGCGTATGCGGGGAGCTAGAGTCAGTCTTCAGGTGCAAGGTCCAGGACTTCATGCTAGTCTTTGCTCTGAACCGCGACACCAAGGTTTTCGGTAACGAGGGCGAGGCCGGTGGCACGGGCAAAGCTATGACGGAGTCACAGGGGAGGGAGACGGTGCAGGTCCTGAGGCGGATCCGGAAAAGGGGAGGCGCGTGCGAGGGAGACTCCACCATCATGAGCCTCTGCGACCGCTTCGAGCACCTGCTGGACGTGTATGTCTGGCGCAACAAGGGGAAGTCCGACGTTTGGACGAGTCGGTTCGGACGCTGATTCTGGGCTGGCTAAAGCGGATGGGCGGGTTGAAACAATGAAGCATTTTCAAGCCACTGAGTGGGACAAAGAAGAGGATCGGAGCGAAGCCGACAAGCGACAGAAGAATCGAGTGGATCGAAGCCGACAAGCGGCGTGAAATCGAGCGGATCGAAGCCGATAAGCTGCTTGAGTACAAGCATCTTGAGGCAGCTAAGTTTGTTGTACCTCCTGGGCGACTTGGAGCAGCTAAGCGCATTGCGCGGTTCGAGCAGATGTGCGCAGCCATGGTTGCTGAGGAGGAAACGGCTTCATCGGATGGAGTGACTTCTGAGGATGGATTCACTTCTGGCGTGGAGGATTCGGGCTCAGATTCGGATGCTGGGGTCGAGCTCTCGACACATCAGTCGGCCTCCTGACATTGTGGTTTGAGAAGGCAATCGTTCGGTTCCGTTTTAGTTTTAGCAGCGAGGTCGGTCGTCGGATGGGTGAAGAATACTGCTGTCTCTGTATACGTTAAATCATTGTCGAACGAACAATCTTGCCTTACTGTTACATACGATCGCGTTCATGACATGCTGATATCAATACTTACGAACTCCCGCACGACGCTAAAACATGTCTTCAACCGTAAGAACGAGAGAGCAAACGTAATCGCAAACGCGACCGCAAGCGACACCTTAGACAAAACCGCAGACGAACCACAAACTCAGACTTGTACAAACACAACCCACCCGCCAACCCACATACCCAGAGCTTCAGTCTCCTATCTACCCACCAAGCTACCTCACAACCGGTAGCACCTCAGAAGCAAGAAGCAACGATGCCTCACACCCTCCAAACCATCCCCGCCGAAATCCGCCTGCAAATCCACCACTCCGCCGCCTCCCAACCCAGAACCCTCACAATCCTCGGCAGCAAACTCCTCCAAGCGCACAAGACCGGCGACAACGACGGCATCCTCCCTGTCCAACTCGCCGCCGCCGCCGTCACGATCCTACACCCCCTCAGCGTGACCTGCCGCCAGCTCTACCTGGAACTCCCGCCTCTAATCGCCACCGCCCCGTACCCGCTCGCCTACCA
This sequence comes from Cladosporium phlei, assembly GCA_003614995.1. Lineage (NCBI taxonomy): Eukaryota > Fungi > Ascomycota > Dothideomycetes > Cladosporiales > Cladosporiaceae > Cladosporium > Cladosporium phlei. The sequence continues at coordinate 192,790 of QZFA01000002.1, read as the reverse complement.
TTTCGTCATAACCAACTTCGATCTCGAGCAGTTGGACCTCTTCCAGCAGTTTACCGACTGTCCTATGAACGGCTCACGCGACTTTTCTCTTCGGTTCCGGTTCGATTCGCGTGTCTTGGCGTCTGCGCTTGAGCTTGAGCGGTGCGCGATCGAGAGGAATGGTGACGAGAATCGACGCGATGAGACGATTCTTAGGTGCGAGCTCACGGACTTTATGCTGATCTTTCCGCGCCAGCGCAACGGGAATATGTTCGGTGGCGAGGGCGAGGGCGACGGTGGCGGCGGCGGTGGCCATGGCGGTGATGGCCATGGGGGTGATGGCACGGGCGAGGCCATGACGGAGCCGCAGGCGAGGGACGCGGTGCAGGTCCTGAGGCGCGTCCGGCTGCTGGCGAACCTGAACAACAGCGACTACACCCTATCCACCATCTGCAAACGCTTCGAGGCGATGATTGACGTGTATGTTGCGCGGAGCAAGGGGACGTCAAATGTCTGGCGCTACGATGGATTGCCGGACGCCCATCCTAAGCGGGCTAGAATCGACGAGGCGAGAGAGAGAGACAGAAGTCAATTCAAGCTGCTGAACAAGCCAAACAACTTGAAGCAGTCAAGGCCGTAAATCGGCCTCTCTTGCTAGGTTGATGGACTGTTGGACGGGGCGCTAAGGTTCGGATAAACCGGCCTGGGAGGTGAGGTCGGCTTCTGTGGGTACTTCGAGTTACGGGGATATCAAGTTTTGGCGACGTGTTTCTCACTGGCAAGCATACTGATTTTGGAGGTAGGATGATTGGATAGCAGCACAACGCGCGGAAGTAACGCGGCACCTTTGTGTTTGGAACGAGTTGGTGCGACGGGGTGAATTCAGGGAAGTATGTATACGAATCGAGCGGTTTGTTGAAGGTGCGGAGGAAATGTGGGTGTGGCGATGCTGAGCTACTCAGAGTCAGCACCGCAATTGAGATCGGAATTTGAAGGGAGGAGCATCAACATAGCTGCAACATGATAGGGCGTTTGATGGGTTTGATCATCATCCATAAAAGCGTTCTGGGCAGCAAATGAAGAAACTGACTGCAAGTCAAGTGAGGTTCTCCGAGGTTGTGTGAAATATTGTTTGACAAAAGAGTAAAGTTCATAATCCTAGAGCTGGCAAGTGATACTCTACCTCCAAAACTCTGACAGGCACCACGAGCATGGGCTCCCTCGACACAATCACCTTTGAAACAAGCGAAGGTGATATTCGTGCGAAAAGACCATGCCTCGCGTCCAGCTTGTTTCCTTCCGATAATCTGCAGACCATGCCCGAAGGCAGGCCAATAAACCCAAATAAAAAATGCCCTGAAAACGTGTTTATCAAGAAGAGAAGAAAGGTGTTGCAAAGGAAAAAATCGAAGGATGTAGCGAGTGATGCAATGTTCGACCGTCCGCGCGTCTGGGTTCGCGAATGATGATGCAGGGGATATATGTGTTTTTGGCCAGGAAGAGCGAAACCGTTTCCTTCAGACGTGTAGCACCGAGGTCGAGGAGATGTCGAGAAGCCCGAGATTGATGATGTCGTGTAACGCCGGAGCATGCCAGCCCTTGTGTATCGTTTCCCGCCTGTGACAGGATTTTTTGTGTACTTTGGCATACCATTTTCCAACGCCGTCGCTATGAGAAAGAGTCGTCCGTGATGATGAGATGATAAGAGAGTCGGCCGTTATGTGTGCTTTTGTTTCGAAGGTCCGCATGGCTGATGTGTTGGACCCGACTTTCATACGATCCATCGATCAACCAGTTGGTCGAGGACCGTTGTTCGCCTGGTTCGACCTAGCATGGCTCCGGCGGCTTTCTTCGCGGATCAGCCTGTCGACATAGTCTGCAGAGCCTCCCATTCCAGCATGATTCGAGCCTGCAACCAGATATCCGTCCTGCTGCTCGAGCTCGAGCGGAGTCACGGGTCCAGGGCTTCCAAGAGGTGCCAATCGTGGGCTGACGGGCTTATCTTCGACCTTGCCGTTGGATCGGGCAGCGGATGCTACACTCTGGTGGTGGTACATGAGAAGGTGCTTCTGCGCATCCGAGTACATGCGTTGATGCGCGCGAGGAGAGACGGGCGGGTTTGCAGGGCCTTCGTCCGGAGTTGACTTGACACTGCTGTGGGCCGAGGGGTAGTTGGCGGGGTGGAAGCGAGGGAGCGAAGGTAGCTTTAACGAATGGGTGTTGGCCAGGCGAGTGCCGTTGCCGACTTGTTGTCTTGGATGCATGGCGCGGGGCGAGAGAGGTGAAGTTGGGCGCAAAGCAGGCGAGGAACGAGGAGAGGGCATCCTAGTGGAGGTCGGAGGAGCGAGTCGAGAAGAGCGCGAAGGTGAGAGGGCTCGTGAGGACGCCACTTTGGGGATGAGGGTGGGCGAGGTGGGCGGTAGTTGAGGTATGATGGGCAATCCTTGATGGCGTTTGAATTTTGGTGGTTATCGAGAAGGGGAGAAGTGAATTTCGGCGTTGCCACGGGAAGTAGTGTTGATGTAGCGGGTGAAGGGCGGTGGGTGGTTGTTCCTTATGGCGTTCTGGCGCGGCGTGGCTCGTGCCGAGAGGTGTTTGATTGACAGACAAATGCCGTGCGACAGAGTGGGTTTGGTGGAGGGATCGAGGGGGATTACTACGGCAGCGGAATATTGGTCCGGTCGAGGGTCGAGCTAGCAGTCAAAGCACGCGGAGTTGGCGGGTGTCGTTGCAGTAGTCGCGAGTTTTTACGAGGATCGATGTATGCTGATAGGAGGGAGATTATCGTAGTTGATAATGGACTTGGGAGTCGAGGATCGGAGTTTGGTAGAGAGGGGCAAGGAGCGAAGAGAGCAAAGAGAGGAAAGCAGGCAAAGCAGGCAAAGCAGGCGAGGAGAATAATTGACGTCTTATGAGGTGAAGTGTTAAGAGGAGTCAAAGGCAGTGCAGTGCAGCGGCAAGATTCACGAAGCGTGCTTTCTTGCGTGCGTGCTGTGCCTTTCGCCGGCTCAAGCCTATTCTTTCCTTTGTCTATCGTGCTTATGCTTGGCTTGCTATCTCGCAGGAGTCAAGACTGGACATGCACTAGGACCAACCTTTCTCTTGTCTTGACTGTCTCGTCTCGTCTCACAGACCCTGATCCTGACGATGCACACGTACATATCATACTACTACAACGACAACTGCTGTACGACCAAGCCTCGCAGCCAATTGAACCGCCACTCGAACAAAGCACGCCGTGGCACTCGCCTAAGTGCATGCTCGCTGACATTGCAATAATATCGACGTGCACCTTTGCGGCTTGTCGTCACGCAAGCCACAACCGCCCTTCCGCACCCAGAGAGCCTGCAAAGCATCCTTCTTCTTCCGCAACTCTAACAACGTGGAGTGCTTAAACTTCAGCTACGAGAACAGAAATGACGATAAAACGACGTATTCCCACCTGCGCCATTCATTTCCGTCATCAAGGTTGTCTTCGCAAATGAAGCCACGCAAGCTGGAGTGCGATTGGTGACAGGCGGGGTCGTTTACACTGGGATGAGATCAGTAGGACGTGTCGAAAGAGATGCAAATCGATCGATGGTGTGTCTGTGAAAAGTAAGAGCCTCGCCTATCAATCTTCTCCGGCTCACGATCCGAAGGCGTCACTCGCCGTTCGCCCAGCCTCGTGTGAGCCCTAAAATTACACGCCGCTGAGACTTGGACTTGCTCCTTCCTCATACGCCCGCACATCAGCCGCCGGATCGATCTCCTAGCACGCCGACGCCTTTTCTCTTCTTGGTAATCTCAACTGTTACACGCGACTGCAGGCATCAAGCAGGCCTGTCTCAACCGCGTCTCTCGAAGTTACACAACAGCTCGTCCAAGCTGACCAACGCGGCAATTTTCAACCACCGCTTCTCTCCTCTCGCACATGCGAATCATCCAAGCGATCTGCCGAAGATCTCCAAGAAGAATGAGACGATCTTGTCCATTCCGGCACCATCCTGCCTTTTCTCCAATTTCTTAGCACGCATGTAAAAGCCGCACGTGAGTTGTGTGAAGGAAGCGTCTCTGGTCATCGCATCGTCATTGTCGACTTCGCCTATGGTGATTGAAATCATGTACATGTCAAGTACATGTGCGAATTGCAATAGCACCCACATCCCTTCCCTTAACAGAAGGTCCCCTGAACCTGCAACACGAACAATCCCATCCGGGCAAACGCAATGACAGCACAACAGCAAGACAGCGCAACACCTTCGTAAATTCCTCGTAGCCCACCGGCTGCCCCACGTCCAAACGTCTCCCACCAGTTCCCTATTAGCAACAGAAACTCCCTATAACCATAATTGTCTGAATCATTCAACCCTCCGCCCTGTCTACCAAACAGTAGTGTAGGTAACATCGATCGTACCAATCATCCAATCAGAACAATATCCCCTCTCAAACCAACCCCCCCAGTTTCACCCCCACGCCCGCAGACCAACTGCATGCACCCCGTACGTATCCTCTTCTCTCACTGGGAAAGGAGGGTTCTTCTTCTACCACCACCGCCGTTTGAATTGGCAGAAGGCCGTCATGTTCTTAGCTCCCGTAGACAAGACAGCTTCATGGATCTAGGAGATGTGGTGTGTAGGTCGGTCGTTCGGCATCCTCACATGAGTACATCGTGGAAGTGGAAGCCAACCAGCATCTTCCCATCTCCCCATCCCTCCGCGGAGCCCTTACCTATCCTCGGACCGTTATGCCATGCCATGCCATGCCATGCATCGGATGCCGTTTGTCTTGTCGTTGTCTTGTCATGTCTCACAGCGACCCCCCCTCTCGTTTACATCCTGCCCGGAACTTCGGAAGTCGGAACTTGAGTAAGATTCCACTGTTTCACAGTTCCCTGACCTCCACCTGGAGGTCGCTGCTGGCCACTACCACTTGCTAGCTAGCTACTGCATGGCCGAGGCAGGTAGTGGTAGGTTAGCAGGCAGGGTTCAAGGCACGCAGGTGCGCAGGCACGATGTAACCGCGGAGAGATTAGGCTGTGCGAGATGGTCAACTGTACTGGTGACTTTCGTTTTGTGCTATGAATCGGAGACGTAAGGTTCCGGAATGACTGGATGCACGCAGGGGGATGTTTTTGTTCAACATTTCGGTAAACACGGCCGTTCATTTCATGCCCACCGCTGCTAAGAGAGTTGTTCAGATCGTGATTCTTTTCATCTACTTCTGGAGTCTATCTCGACAAAGTCTTGGTATCTATCAATGGACACTGAGTCCCCTCTTGCCTCTATTTATCTTCATCAAATCATGACATTCCATAACCAAACACTCCTCCAGTGCACTTACTCGGAAACAACACCGTAAGGCACAGCCTGCGCAGTCTCCAGATCAATGTATCCGTACTTCTCGAGCTTGGTGTCGGAGCTCAGACCGCTGAACCAAGTACCCATGTCCTTTTGGAAGGCCTCGAAGTTCTCCTGCTTGCTAAGGTCGATGGGCTCGTGGTCCTTGCCGAGCTGGCGGATCTGTGTGCCGGCGGCGACGCTGGTGATGCCGAAGTCGTTGTCGTCCATGAGCATCTTGATGGCGCCGCTAACGCGGCCGGCGAGAATGTCCTTGCACAGGCGGGGCTCCTGGCAGACCGGGCGGGCGAGGCCGACACCGTCGATGGTCTCGAGGGCGTTCACCATGGCGCCCACGGTCTTGAAACCGCCGGTAACGTAGACCTTGGTCTTGCTGAGCGCGGGGCAGATGGTCTCGGCGAAGTCGAGGAAGAAGGCCTCACGCGCCTTGGTGGACTCGCGCTTGTGCTGGAAGGCGAGGGACTCGTAGGTGCCGCCGCTGAGCTCGATGAAGTCGAACTTGTTCTGCTCCAACATGGCGGCCAGCTGCTTGGCCTCCTCGGGCTGGAAGCCCTTGTCCTGGAACTCGACCGAGTTCATCTTGACGCCCAGGATGAAGCTGGGGCTGGTGCGGCGGCGGACCTCCTGCGCAATCTCGATCATCAGGCGCGCGCGGTTCTCCAGGCTGCCGCCGTACTTGTCGGTGCGCTGGTTGGTGGTGGGCGACAGGAACTGGGCGAGCAGGTAGCCGTGGGCGCCGTGCAGCTCTATGCCGTCGTAGCCGGCCTTCTCGAGGTACTCGGCGGCGTGGGCGAAGCCCTCGATGATGCGGGCGATGTCCTCGGAGGTGGCGGCGCGAGGTTTCGCGAACTTCATGCCCATGACATTGCCGCTGAGTTGCACGTCCGAGGCCGAGATGGGGTTCTTCTGGATGCGCTCCTCGACTTGACGGCCGGGGTGGGAGACCTGGCCGACGATGAGGTTGCCCTCGACGTGACCCTGGGTGGCCATCTCCTTGAAGGCCTCGAAGCGCTCGCCCTCCATTGGAGCACCGACGGGGATGATTGGGTTGCCCATGGCCTCGAGGTGGTCGTACTCGAACATGATGTTGCCGGTGAGGTTCACGCCGATACCGCCGGCACCCCAGTGCTTGTAGACATTCTGCAGGTTCTTGCTGGGCACACCGCGAGCCTCAAGGTTCTTGGGGTCCCAGGACGAAAGACGCTCGGTCATGGCTCCCTTGATGAAGCGGTTGGGAGCATCGCGGTTGGCGAACTCGAAGTGCAGAGGCTGGCCCAGAGGCGAAGGGTCGGCCTTCTCGGACTCATAACGGGTGGAGGATACAGACATGTTTTAAGGTGCTGAGAATGGTTGGATACTGCAGGGAGGTGAATCTGCTGGAACGAATGGAGAGAATGGCAAAGGGAATGCTTGGTTTTGTTGGTTGAAGATGGTCCGTCAACAATGATGATTACAAACCCACTGATACTCGCCCTAGTCAGTAGTAGGCTCCTTGTTTGCGTGGCTTTCTGCAAGCTTCTAGCCAGCTGCTTAGAAATGCACCTGAGACGACAGATGTCGGTGAGGGACCCGTTGTGGTCCACGATCCGAAACGAGCCATTCAACCTTTCGGCGCCTGATGTCATGTTTTTGTAAGTTCGATCTTTTGAAAAGTCGCGGACCCTTGGAGAAGGAAGATCTCTGGCTGCAGCCGAGGCCGAAAGCTTGTTCTAGAAAACATTATCGATCGATCTACCATAGATCGGGGTGTGCAACGTGAATGCAATTGGCTGCGCAGTCACTGTAGTTTTTCGAGCAGCGATGTGCATGATGACAGGTGATGTTCCAAGCTGTATGAACAGAGCAAATGAAATGCAAGTAATGCCTCAAAAACTTAGCATCAATCTGACCGCGGGCGAACGGGCTTTCGTGAGGATGGTATGGAATTCCATGGGAGGCCCAGATTTTTAGATGAGCAAGATAAGGATGACGATGAAACACGTACCTTGCGCCTTTTTATCAAAGGTCCTCTTTGTCAAAAATGGAGCCTCTTCAGAAGAACACGTCAGAGCAAAAGACGGATGCCCTAAGACGGAGTTGAACCGGCGACCTCGTCATTACTAGTGACGCGCTCTACCAACTGAGCTATCAGGGCTATTGATGACGGTGGCTTGCGGTGTTGATATTATAGAATATGGTGTTGGGCCGTCGAACGGGATGCAAGAGCAGACAATGACCTCGCTGGAGCTGGAGCTGGAACTGGAGCTCTCCTGGCGTGGTTGGAGATTGGAAACGTGATGCGGTGTCTGAAACGCTCAGAGATTCGTCATCGTCATCCTAGTCGGACTCATACGTGGGTAGACTTGGAAGTTCGTTTGCTGCTCATATCACGCGGTGAATCCTTTCGTGATGGCCACCACGGAGGGTATGAAGTATTTCGTTGACAGAGCAATCAAAGTTGCATTCATCGTTGTTATCATCAAGAGTCTCAGCGTAGGTCCCCAACATCCGGGTATCGCAGATCAGCCTTGTCCTCCAGGAAAGCCATCCATTCCTTGAGGAACTTGGAGCCCTTGCCCACTGTCTCAGAGTCGCCGATGATGCAGAGATGGCGTCTCGGACGGGTCATGGCAACTGTAACATGTATGGTCAGCTCTCAACAATTTTGACAGTCAAAGGACTTCCATTGCTTACCGTTCAACCGACGCTTCTCAGCCAAGAAGCCCACTTCACGCTCCGCGTTGCTTCTTACCAAGCTGACCACAATCGCCTCTTTCTCTCGTCCTTGGAAGCCGTCTACACTGCCCATCTCAACGTCGGGGTACAGTTCTTTCATCTGGTCTCTGATGATGCCGAGCTGGCCGTTGTATGGCGTGATGATGGCAATGTCGTCTTCCTTAACGCCAGCCGCGATCAAGTTGCCGACGTGGAAGCGAACCAGCGAGGCTTCGTTCACGTTGATCTTGCTGTCCGCCAGCAGGGCAGATTTACCCTTGGCGCCATCCTCGGCGTCTTCAATCTGCTCGGGGAAGTCGCCGCCTTGGGTGTCGTAGTACACAAGAGGAACCCTGGTATCGTCTGTCTCCTTCACCTCGTAGGGAAGGCCGGAGAGTAAGCGTGTCTTTACCGCTTCAGCAGAGACCAGCTCGTTATTGTAGAGCGCTGCTGAGGGAAAAGCGTTGATGTCTTCGTGCATGCGGTACTGTGTGTTCAACATTCGCTTGATGCCGTCTCCGTAGAGCTTCAGCAGACGATCGAACATCGTGGTTTCCAGCCTGACGTCGTCCTCCTTCGTTTTCTTCCCCTCGCTCTCCTTCTTCGCGCCATCAACTTCCAGCCCTTGCATCTTCTTCACCAGGCCTTGCGCTATTGCTGCAGCAGGTCCACCATTCTTCATGTTTGTACTTTTGATGGTCGGCGGCAGTTGGAGGTGGTCACCTGCAAGGACCAACTTTTGCACGCCCTTGACACCCATGATAGGGATCCAGCACTGCGCTTCCAAGGCCTGACTGGCTTCGTCAACGATGACAACATCAAACACCTCATCCTTGATCATGTTTCCTCCCGCGCCGTGCAGAGTAGCCAAGACTACTCTGCTTGACTTCAGTAAGTCTGCGACAACGCGGTTCTCTCGGTTCCGGAACTCTTTCCTCAATTCCCGCAGTTCACCCCAGATCGCTTTGCGCTCTTTGCCGCTCTTCTTCCCGGTGACTGAAGCTTGCTTCTTGTCCATCTCATCTCTGATATCCTTGGTCACGCTGGCTGCGTCGCTGCTACGAGACAGCACGTCAAGACTGTGATCTAGCACGCCTGGGAGAAGACGTGCTGGGTGGCCAAGGCGGACCATGGGAATCTTGTGCGGCGCGAGACGCTCGACGATGTTGTCAACGGAGATGTTTGACGGGCCGCAGACGAGGACACGAGATCCTCGGAGGACGAGCTGTTGAATCAGTTCAATGAGAGTGTGCGTTTTTCCAGTGCCTGGTGGTCCGTGTATCAAGGATATCTCACGCGATGCCAGAGCATGTTGGATCGCAGCTTGCTGGGAAGGATTCAGGCTGTCGTTTGTGTACTTGATCGGAGCCGAAAGATCGTCCGGTGAGAGAGGTGTGGGAGTGCTTTGGTTGAATAGAACCTGTGTCAAAGGAGAAGTGGTTGCGGGAGTGAGCTTCTGCAGACGGTTCATAGTCTGCGTGAGGCGTTTATGGGTGGTCTCATTGGCGAGCTTGACCCTGTGTTGAAAGAAAAGAATTGTATCAGCCTACCTGTTCCTACTGTTGTATTGCCAAGATACATTGATCGGGCGCGGACTGTGTTGGTTGCACGTACAGCCATAGTTTTCCGCCAGACGGCACTTCGGTATCGTCCTTATCAAGGGCTACAGACACGTCTTCTCTTCGTACACGCTGAACGACACCGGTCACTTTTCTGGCCTCGATCACTTCGCGATCGCGCTTCTTCTCGCCGCCTTTAGGCTGCTCTGCGACGGCGCAGAGATCTCCAGCACTGAGGCCATGCTCAGGGAGGTCGCCGCTGGCGATGGAGGTGTCGAGAGCGAGGTCAATCTGCGTTCGGCCTGCGAAACCAGTGCGCTGACCGACAACCTGGAGGTTCAAGAGTGCGAGACCTGCGCGCTGCAGGACGATCGGGGCGTGAGCAGAGCTGAGGATTGCTGTCTCTTCGATTTCGGCACTGTGTTCGAGTTCGAGGAGGGCGAGCTGCGATGCCGCGAACGTCTGGATGTCTGTGGGAGACATGGCGGCGCTGGTATAATTGAATTGAGGATAAAACCGTAGTCTGAACACAGAGGGAGGCAGGAAGATTCTCCTACATGTTCTCGAAATATTCATTCGTTTGTCGATGTTATTCGCGTAGAATGACGTTTGACAGTGGGGTCTCAAAAGTGTGGTGAAAGGACCGATCGAAGCGTGGAAGCAGCGACCGGCTGTCACATGCTCGAGTGACCTCATTATTCACTGCCACTACACCGAAGCAACACCTCGTTCACTGCGAGAACATGTGATAGAAACAAACCAACGCTGCGCCCGCAGCACCGACAACTCCCACCCACAGCCATGGACGACCCCGACGGCGAAACGATTGCCAACCGCGACGACACTATCCCTGTCCTCCGTATCCCCTCGCACGCCTCGTCAGGCAGCACCGACTTCTCCGATGCCGACCCTCTGCATCTCAAACCGGGTAGCCGCCGCGAGCGGATGAAAGAGCATGCTTCCAAGATCAAAGACCGCCTCGTCGACCATGCCTCGCCGTACTCCCCAAGCATCCAAGAGCGCCTGTTCACTGGCCTCATGGCGCAGATCATCCCACCCGAAGAGCTGAGCGAGAACGAGGAGCTGTCACGGGAAGAGGCAATGGGAAAGCCAAAGGACAGGAGGAGCAGGCAATATGTCGACAGGCCCAATTTCAGCGTGGGCATGATGAGTGGGAACTTCCGCCGATTCAACGCGAGAATAGGCATCGTGTTTGTCTTCCAGAACCGCTTGATTCGGTTGTTCACGTGGAAGCACCCGACTGCTACGCTGAGCTTCTTGGCTGTCTATACTCTTGTGTGCTTGGACCCGGAACTCCTGCCTTTGATCCCCTTGGTAGCGACCCTATTCCTCGTCATGCTGCCATCCTTCCTTGCCAGACATCCGGCACCTGAGAACGACCTAAGGTTAGAGTCGAGACAATTCGGACCGCCAGTAGCGCCGCCATCCCGCGTGAAACCTGCACCCGAACTGAGCAAGGACTTCTTCCGCAACATGCGCGACCTACAGAACTGCATGGAAGACTTCTCCCGAATGCACGATGCAGCCAACGAGTATGTGACGCCTTACACGAACTTCAGCGATGAAGGCGTGAGCTCAGAGCTATACCTCGTGCTTGTCATATGTTCGATAACAGCTTTCATCGCGAGCCACCTTGTGCCGTGGCGTGCCGTCGCACTGGTAGTTGGTTGGGCACTAGTCATCTCTGGCCACCCCAGTGCGCAGACCATAATCCTATCAACCGACAACCTCGTACAGTTCAATCACACGATGGATGGCTTGCAGGCATGGATCCGGAGCTGGATCGAGCGAGATATCATCCTGGACGAACCCGCCGAGCTACGACAAGTGGAGATCTTCGAGCTTCAGAAACACCACGAGTCCTCAGGAACTTGGGAGTCATGGCTCTTCTCCCCGTCGCCGTACGACCCACTATCGCCTTTGCGTATAGCAGGCGCCCGAGCGAAAGGAACGCAGTTCTTCGAAGAAGTCCAAGCACCTAATGGTTGGACCTGGAAAGACAAAAAGTGGTCTCTCGATCTGTACAGTCGCGAATGGGTCGAGCGCCGCATGATCACCGGCGTCGAGATTGAGACGGAAGGCGAGCGCTGGGTCTATGATATTCCCATCGAGGACGTCGAAACTGGAGGTCCGAGAAAACAAAGGGCCAAATCTCTCCCTAAGAGTGGATGGGAGGAAGGCACTGGGATGGACAAGAAAGGCTTGTGGAGGCGGAGGAGATGGGTTAGAAACGTGGAGAGAGTGGTGGTCAAGGCAAGTTCGCCTGATTGATTTGGTCTTATAGTTTTGCAACACTGCGACGACATTTGTCTCCTTGCCAATTATGATGCGTCAAAAACGATACTGAAGCTGATCTCTGCTTCTCGTGTACAGCGCTCGACAAAGGTGCGCCTGAATCCCCTGGCCATGCTTGATCCTGGGATCGTCAACCCTGGTGCTGTGGAACCGGCGGCCATCAATCCGTGACCAACTCGGGTCGTCGTCAATATTGAGCAGACACGAGTTCTCACCTATGTTCACAACCACACTCCGGCAACGCTTTTACTGGGGGATGCTATGTTTGGACCCAGCCCAATGCAAGTCAGCAACCCGTTTCGAAAGCCTCATTGTCTGTCGCAGCAGTGAGGATCTCCGATGAATGCTCTGGTATCTTAAATCGCTTTGCTGTTGCCAATACCCTGTTGTGATCTCTTTGGAGTAGAACGCGAGAACAGGTGACCGCAAATGAGATCAGTGCCCATTCATGTCTCGTCTTCCAGCGGAGAGTGAAGCTATACTGGTGGGATTGAATGTCACGAGCTTGCATGGGTCTTTCGCCTGTACTCCATGTCTCATCATATGAAAACAAATCCGAGGATCACTCGTCAAGCTGATGGTTTACATTGGTCAAGGCTTCCCTCTTCCTATTTCTGACTTCAGCAGCGCTCTCAGGCTGAGTATCTGGCTCACTCCTAGGCTCTCTTAAGACTTGATGAAAATATCACGGTTCAATGAACACGTGCCCTGCCGAACTGTCGGATACTGTGATTGACCTCACATTTACATTTAGGGTTGGGGTTGGGGTAAACATCTCGATCAGTATCTGTTGTTGTGCATCTTACATCTCATTGCATGTAGGAATAATCGACATGGCATGTTTATCAGGGTGGTAAGAATGCATTGAATCTCTTGTTGGTCATATACGACACGAACGAAGAGCAGACCACCCTCTTTTCCAATTCTATCTTGGCTAAAGCTGAACGTGTACCTGAACATCAAAAGGCTACTTCTTCGTTTTCACAACCACACAGTCATGGCCTCACCAACAGATGATTGAACTGCTGATCGTTCTTGCTACTGGAGAGTCTACACATCGCGCGAATCCATTCCACGATCATCTCCCGAAAGCATGTCTGTCCCACTTTCATGCTCGACCAGATGGCCAACCCTGCCGCTGTAACCGTCCCACTGATGCCTTTGTATGTTTTGCTTGCGGTACTAGTTAATGTCACCCTCACACGGTAGCCTACTCAACAGCCATCCTCCAGAGTGCAGAATCGATATCTGCTTCTTCCGAGGTGATGACTACGCTACCGGGAGGGCTGGGGCCCGCGGAATTGTAATGTCCATCGTCGCTCATATCGTCCTCCCAGTAAGCGCTTGCAATTGCTTCCGCATCGTTTGGAGCGATCTCGATGGGCTCTTGCGTCTCAGGCTCTTTTTCAACCTGCTGGTCGACCACAGGATTCCCCTCAATGAGTTGATCGACTGCGGAAGTCTCCCCAAGATGCTGATTGACCGGAGAATTCTTCTCGACAAGCTGTTCGACCACAGGACTCTCTTCGACAGGGAGATCGTGCATGATCCACCGCATAGGACCCTGTCCGACAAGCAGATCGTTCCAGACAGTCCGATCGTTGAAGACAGTCCGATCGTCCCAGACAGTCCTTCGTGACGCCATTGCCATCGCTGCAAGCCTCGTGTGCACATAGCCTCGCATACCATGTGTTAGGTCCACGACGGACTCAACAGTGTGCTCGTCAGTCTCGAACAGATCTCGGATGTTTTCCAGAACGTCGGCTTCGCCTTCTCCTCCATCATGCTCATCAGTGGTGCTGGCCCTATCGTCATCATCGTCATCTTCGCCGTCGTCGTCATCGTACTCAACGTCTGGGTCACCGGGCTGATTGTACCTTGGGCACCCGCCCTTCCGCCAATGGTTGCTCTCTCCGTCAGCCTCTTTGCCGCAGATGAAGCAGAAGCCCATGCCGCACTGGCAGCTGATGTGATTGCAAGCCTCGCTGAGCTCGACGCGTCGCTGACAATGACGGTCCGGACACTGCTGCCAGTCTTTGCCACGCTTGAGGCCCGAGAAGGCTTGAGTGCGCTTTTCGTCGGCCTGAGATTTGCCTAGACAGATGTGCTGGAGCATGTTTTGCGCATCGTTGTTGCAATAGTAATCGCAGACCATGCAGGTGACTTTGGCGCAGCCGATGTCTTTACAGCGACCAAGCACCAGGATGTCGTCTTTGATGAATTTCCGCCGCACGCCGAGGAAGGCGCCACATGTCTCGGTGCAGGACTCCACTGTGCCTTTCTCGAGCACCTTGATGCGCACGACATCGTACTGACAGTATACGCGTCTGTTAGGTGGTGTGTTGTACTCGACCTCCTTGTCCTCATATTTTGCGATGTAATCTGCAGACAATATGTGACCGAATTCGCTTGGGTGGAGGCGGCCTGACCACTTCGGCGGGTAGTTGTGCTCGAACTTGAGGGCCTTGTCGAACATTTGCTTTACGCACGGTATGCACACGGAGTTGCCGTCGATGTTGATGCTGGTGTAGTCGCGGAAGCTCTCGCAACAGCAGTCGCAGATCCATTCGGGAGCCATGGCGAAGTTGTTGATAACGGCGAACCGCGTTAAGAGGTTGAGTGATGGTTTGATATTCGCTAAACGTTTCGTCAAACGCGGGATTTCGTGCAGCCAATGCCTGGCCGAGGCGAGTTCTTGAGATGCTGATGGCGGTGGTTAAACAGTCGCCGCTGTGAAGTGGAGTGCAAAGTGATCGGAGTTGTTGGGATTAACTGAGAGTTCAAGCACTGGTGAAAAGTATCAGCAGTTTGTAGATATCAATTTTAGGCGAGAGAGGAAGGAAGGTATGAGTGTAAGTGACTGAGCGGTACGGTTGCCTGAGGGCTTTCGTGACGCATCACATGCAGCTATCCGCATTCAAACACAGGCTGCTGCCTTCACATGCGCCAATCGCTTCAAAGCCTCTACCGGTGTGAAACTGACGAGTCAGCATCGGGATACAGGTTCATGGGTGCGACTGCAATATTTCAGGGTATATGCGGGTTCATCAGTCACAGTCAACACAAGACAAGCTGCGCCCCAAACTCCGCCCTGACTCTTGTCATTAATCTTCAACCAGTTCAATAACTCATGAGAAGTCCTCGCCCTTCTCCTCTATGCCTTCCTTCACTCTCAAAAGAAGAGTGGTCTTCCACTTGTCTAGCTTGGTCAACTGGTCGAATTGGAAAAGCTTATCGGCGAACTTCTCCTGGTCGCCCTCCTCTGCTGCCTCTGAAAGATCGGTAAGGAGCTGGTGCTCTCTTGTTTGTGAGAAGCTCGGGTCAAGTTCACGGTATGATTCGAGGGCGCGGTTGGTCGCAACCATGTCTCCTGAGGCAAGGTGGCAGATGCCGGCCTTGAGAAGGTACTCCTTCACCGACCACTTCATCAGGTTGTTGTTGATGCTCGATTGTGAAATGCGCTCGTAGTTGGAGATGGACTTGGTGTAGTCACCCTCCAGCGCTGAGAGGTCGGCTACCTTGAGGTATAGCTTGTTCGCAAGGCTGTATTGAAGTCAGTCCTGTCGTTCCCGGAGAGATGTTCAGGTTCACGTACGCTTCGGCATTGTCATTTTCGTACCACCCTGCTGCGGTCTCATATGCCTCGACCGCCCTCTTCTGGTCCACAAGCTCTAGCTCGTACAGCTCGGCCAGGTTCTGCTTGTGGCCAGCTGCTCTTCGGAAGTTGCCCTTCATGGTGTAGTGGCTGATGGCCTTCTCCAGACATCTCGCTGCGTCCTCCGGCTCATCTTTGCGGTATGATTTGAAGGCGTCGGTCAGAGTGTTTGCGGCGTCGTCCGGTTCGCTCAGCTTATCGGCCTGTATCGAGGCAGCCTTCTCGAAACACTGTCCAGCCTCCTTGTTCGCCTTTTGCATGCGGAAAGCGTTTGCAGCCTGAGTGTACAGCTCAACCGCATTCTCGTACTTCTCTGCCTTTCCACCGAAGAAGGAGAAGCCGCCGCCGGCTGAGGAGAGGGCCTTGTCGGCCTGCGATGGTTATCAGTGGGGTGTCCACGGCTCGAGAGGAGCAGTGTTCGTTATTTACCTTTTGTAGAAGAGCACGCGGATCTTGCGCCATGTTTGAAGGTGTGTGATTCTGCTGGAAAGATAGAGTTGTTACCTGAAGTATGAAATACAAGCAAGTCTAAGTCCAGCAGTCGGTGCTGTGTTTCACGTGTCGAACCGGAAAGAGTGACGACGTAGCGTAGCGTAGGTGGCACTTGACCCGCCTTGTCGGCACCGCCCCGCTGCGGCTTGTCACGAACGCACGGACTTCTACTCACACGGCAGTCGCGTAAAGTCGCGTACTTTACCAAGATCGCATCATTCGTCAGACATTGATTGATTGCGACATTTCCAGCACACCTATACCCAAAACATACAATCGAACGCGCCTACATATCCCATGCCTCAGACGTCATGAAGAACGGCACAAATGAAACGCTGGCAAACTCGCGGAGAGGTTCAGGACTCGGATGAAGAAGAGCTCAGTCTGGAAAGCAATGATCACACCCTCGAATATCCTTCGAAACGAACAAAGCTCGACGAGGCCAGTCCTGGCAGCAATCAAGATGGAGAACAGACTACGACAACTCTTAGTCTGCCCGACCACGAACAGGTGGAAATCATAACTCAGAACGACAATGCGACAGAGGCGGAGAATACGGACAATCTGGAGGCCCTGAATACACCTGGTAGCTTTGTCACAAGAGAAGAAGAAGACAACGAGCCGGACTGGACGACTCAAACTAATACAAAGACATACGGGCGGCTGCAAAGAGTTTCACGGCAGGATGCTGGAAAGGCGAGGGAACTCTTCCCTGTCATCACGCAAGCCGAGCAGAATGCTGTCGATGTGGCGAACATGCACACGGTGTTCGACATGCCGTCAAGTAGCAATGCGTCCGATGATGCTCCTACCGCCCAGCAAAAGGGGATGTCGACAAGTCAACTGGAACGCCCAACAACGCCACCCATGGAGCATTCACGAGTAGCCGATCCGATGAGCATAGCCTCCTCTCCCTTGAGCGAGCTCAGCAATCCACCCGACTCCCCGCCCGCTTCCCTGAGATTCGTCGCGAGCTCTCGCATGCAGTCTCAAGTCGAGCAACAAATGCCCGCGAGAAGCCAGTCTGGAGGAGCTTCCGATTTTGCTGAACATGACAAGCGGGCCACCTTGCTCACACAAGGATCTCGCCGTTCGTTGCGTGCCCGACAAGAGAAGCAACTCCATCCGTACTTGTATGACAAAGCCCAGTATCAGCAACAGTGTCGCGAGCGTGGATTGAGGCCAGTCAGGCTTTTGGAACAGACATCGCACGATACTCACGATGCATCCCTTAGTCACGATCAGGATCCACCATCGAGCTCTGCAACACGCCCAACTTCATCCTCGTCGAGTCTTGGAGGCCTTCTCTCATCCGCAGTAGCGTTAGACGACTCGTTTGGAGCCGATACAAACCAGTTGGACTCATTCGATGCCGAGGACGATCTTCCGGACATGGAAAGACTCATGCAGAGCCGAGCTGTCGCAGGTCGACTGAAAAGTCGCAAACGACAGAAGTTTACTCACCCCACGACCAACCGTGGCAGTGTGGTTGCGCATGCTGAACACCGTGCGGAGCTGGACGATGTGTTCGGGGTACCTCCATCGCCACCAAACAGTTCTCGTGGTTCCGTCCCCAGGATAATGAAGGCGCCGAAAGGCTTCAGGCTACCCCACGGCATGTCCCCGAAGCCATTGCCCACTCCGCAAATCTCCTCAGACATACGACCTTCTCATGGGAACGACGCTACGACCTTGTCTGACGAAGACACGCCACCGAGAACGTCGCGTAGAATAGCCAGAGTGCGTTCAGTTGTCACGATAGGTTCAGACTCATCTGAGGAGTCTGAGTCAGGTTCAGAAGACGATCAGAAGGTCCTGTCACGAGAGCGTCGTCGTATCAGGGGAGTGCTACCGGCTTCATGGCTCAACATTGATCGGAAGGCGCGACCGGCGCAGAAGCTTGTGAGCCCGGAACATTCTGAACATGACTCCACACCTCGAGCAGCGCCTCAAAAAGGCGTTGCCCGAAAGATACAAAGGCGATCCACTGCTGCTCTGGGATCCAACTTGCTCGAAATTTCCGACGGAGACGAAGCACAAGCATCTGACGACTCCACGCCAGCAATCACCCCGCGCATGCCGCCGACTACTGCGAATAACCTAGAGCGAGCGATCCGACCGGACGATGATGCAGAAGTTGATGACATGGAGATGGACTGGTTCGATCCGATGTTGGCTGGGACAGCACGAGTTCGACGATCGTCAAAGAGCACCAGTAAGCGACAGCCTCGGATCACCAGTAATTCAAAGAAGCAACCGACGCTTGATTTCTCCGAAGAGCGTAATGGTTTAAGCCACCAGCGTGGAGTCCATCCGCCCAAGCAGAAAGGTGCTGCTGCGCGACAGGCAAAGGCAAAGGCAAAGACAAAGACACGGCAGCGTAAGAGCCCGCCCCACCTCGGTATACTGGATGCTCCCAGGTCTCCTGCAGGGCATGGAAGCGTAGAGCCTCAATTTGTACGACTTGCGGCCCGGCAGGCTCGTAAAGCACCTAACCATGGAAGACAATCCCCCTCGCGCAAAGTCATACGCCTTGCGACCCGCGAAGATACCGAGCAGGCAAACTCGACACTACAGAACTGGAAACGTGGGGCGATTCCTCAAAGGCCTTCCCCTGAGATTGGTCGAGGCAATTCAGTTGAAGGCACAGGCATCGCTCAACAGAGTCCACGGACCCCATTGGCAGACGTGACTGATGGTTCACGCAACACAAGTAGACACTCGGTTCCGTCCAAATTGACATTCAATCGTACGCGTGGGAATGATACCTCGACTCAACTTCCTCCCAAACAAGCACGCAGGCATACAACGCAACGACTGCCACAGCAACGCCCACAACATGCGAGCACAGGAACTGATACGCCTCGACGCCCGATGCAAAAGAAAGCCGCTCCACAGACAGCCCGCTATAGAGATGCTCAACTGGAGACCTATGAGAGCGCCTACATGCAGCAAAATCGCTCAGTTGGTTTTCATCACCGAATACAATGCTTGACAGAAGCAGTAGCGCGAAGATCATCCACACCAACTGGAGATGTCCAGATGACAAGATTTTTGCAAGGTCCAGATACAGTTCCCCTCGCACTTCAGAGCCCTTCACGCGATGATGAGCAAGAGCAAGAGCAAGATCATGCTCAAACACGGACCGCTCACACGGTCTCGGATACTGCACGTCTACCACATAGGCCTCGCAAACGCCGAACGCAACGGCTTGATGTCGACACTCGTCAGTACCGACAACCCAGCGAACCACTACCCGAATTCTTCGCTCCACTCAGCTTGGATGAAGTAGATACTGTTGACTCTGGGATTGTCTTGCGAGGTCTTGGCCCGTCTGGTACGCGATACGCCACTGACTTCGATATCAGCCATTTGCCTCCAGATACATACTTTGCTGAAAGCACGTTCATTGGCAGCGGGCAACTTGCTTCTGCGCTTGAGTTGGATAGCCGAACTTTGGGCCACGGTTTTGGGAGTCTCCGTATCTTCATCGGCGGAAACGCGCATGAATGGACTACGTGGTCGGAGGAAGTCAGTACCGCTATGGCCGCGATCCCTGACGCCATCTCCAGTGCACTTGGATCTATTGATAGCGAATCATCCTCCCAGCGCACAGAGAACATTGCCACTGTAGCTTCGAATGTGGATCACATGCTCCACTCTACTATCCGTTACCTGTCGAAATGCCTTCGCTTTTCCGATGCAATTGATAGCAAACCCTGCTGCCATCAGCTTGATCAAGTTGTCCAGGACCTCCTGGAGATCTCAGAAGTGAGCGGCAAGTGGATCTCTGACCTGCAAGGTCTACGTCAACGGATCTTACAAAGTGCCCTCCTCCTCGCACGACAAAACCAGATCATTGGTGATCACGCGGCGGTGCCGCTCTCGATGCGCGCGGTTGTTCGGGATCGCATCTCGAGGGTTGCTTCTAGACTCGCCTCGCATCTCATACCAAGCAATCTGGATGAATTGCGGTCTGCGTATGAGGAGCAAAGGATGTCCTCCGCCAGGGAGCACGGAATCAGGCGGGATGACTCGGCACTGGCGGGCATAGTCATACTGCACCACTGCATGCGTGGTGACCACAACACTCGTTCGTTGTTCTGGGAGACCATAGAGAAGGCCGTGTCAGTGGATCCCTCGAAGATGCTCCTTGCGCCCGAGATCGATGACACGTGGTACAGCATTGTTACGATTCTTCCATGTCTGGACTTTGACTCCGCTGGAATCATTCAGAAGCACACCGCTACAATTCCTGAATCAGATTGGTCGCTTCCAACTCGGCTGGTTGAACGATGCCTGAGTTTATACGACGCTACCTGCACAGTTCGCGGAACCTCCATCAATGAATACGTCCGAGCGACTCTAGCGAGGTGCTCACACCTGTTCACAACATGGCGTTGGTGGAAGAGTGACACACTTCTCAGTACGCTGTATGACTTCTTCGCCCGTCGAAATCTGAGTCTGCTCTACCGCGAAGAAGGGAAGGGATCGCCCGATTTCCTTGAACATTTGACTTGTTCCGAAAACATCTCTCTGGGAGTTGCGTCGGTTGACCGCTCGTTCTCGATATACTTGAAACTGTTGGCAGCATCACTGCAGACATGGAGACAGCACGGCGTCTATTCTGACAAGAAGATCGGCGGAATAGCCTGGAGACTCATTCCCAACCATGCCCGCATATATCGAAAGGACTCAGAGGTCAAACAAGCGGACCTGGATGCTCTGCGCAACCACTTTGATCTGCTGTGCACGCTGTACTTCGCCTCGCCACCAACACACCGACTCCGAGTCGACATGTTGCGAAATCTGGTCGACCACGCAACGTCTCACCGCGAGGCCTGCAGGATCAGTGTACGCGCTTGGTCTCGCCTCGCGAGTTTCCAGATGTCCACGGCAGAATCCACAGATAAGCTCGAACCATTCACCGATTGGTTCAAAGACATGACCCTGACGACAGTCGCACAATACCGCTTTGCCCGTACTGAGGCAGAACAACAATATGCCGAAGCGAAAAATGCAGGGGTGCCTGGCCTGAGCGACGAGATGCTCGAAACAACGATCGCCAGCAACCAAAGACAGATCGCTGCTACCCTTGTGGATCTACTCGCGGCATTCCGGCGAGCACTCACGTCTGCTAGCAGCGTGGACGCTGCACGCGTGCTTTTGGAGGGATGCGACCCTTGGAGGACGTTCGACTCCTTTGATCCCTCTGAGCGACGCCTTGCTACCGTATACAATGAAGCACTCGAGCTGTTCAGATCTGCCATCGACGTGCAGCGTCGTTCCGAACCAGATGTTGAGAGTCAGGTTCTGAGCGAAGACAGTCAAGATTACGGTGACTTCAGCGCTCTACAGGAGTATGCAACTGGGCAAGATATTGTTGCCTTGGTGCAGGTTCCGTTCGCTCAATTGGTATCCAATGCCTTTGGCTTGGAAGTTGCACCCGATGACACCCTCCTGGCGAATTTGCTCGACGTTTGGGTGCAGTCAGCCAAACATGTGGTCTGCAAACGTCTGCGCTCATGGGGCGACTTCATTGATGGCTATGACCCCGATTCCTGGTCCCAGCTGCGAGACACTACGCAGCGTCGCAAGTTCACACCTTACCTGCTTGCCAAGATCCTCGAAGCAGACCCAGCGGCTTTCGAAGACGCACTCAAAGATGTCTTCATGTCTGCTTGGCTGAAGTGTTTGGTAGAGCGAGAATCGACGCTCAAGTACCAACACTTGTTGACTGCGGCCCTGCTGAACGTGCCCTCTGAGGAGCCAATACTCCAGAATCTACCATTCAGCAAGACTTCCTCGGATGGGAAGTATTTGATAACTCTGCCCGAGCTTCGACAGAGGCGTCTTGGTGTGATCTCGAGCGTGCTCTCCAACATGTTGCAGCACTACAACATGGTAATTCTTGATAGGCCACACGATCTTCCTGAGCTGGGAAGAGAGTATGCCAAACTTTTCCGTCAGGTAATGGACGCAATGAAGTCCAACTACCAGGACTTGCAGTTGTCGCACAGCAATGACACTGCCGACAGTACCGTCCAAGGAGCCTATGTGATCTTCGTCCAAGAGGTCGTGGGTTTCCTACAACAATACGCTATTGAAGGCATCTGCACCATCGATCGTTTCTTCCTGGATTCCTCTGCGTTCCCGCTGCCGGTAGACGACCCGACTTACGTCGTCGGAAAACTGAAGAAGCATGTATCCAAGCTCGCTGAAGCAAGGACAAGAAAGCAACTCGCAACTTTCATTCACAACATCTCCGAGCGAGCCGCGACCGACCAACAGCAACCGTATCTGGCTGATCAAATGCACAGAGCGATGTCAGGCATCTTGGAGTCCGGCAATTCCGCTATGCCGTCGCTACGACATGTTCTTCTCACTTCCGTCATACCTGCATACCTTGACAACGCAATCGACGACAATGCGACCTGGATTCTGGCCTTGCCAATGATCGAGGCTAGTGGGAAGACCGTTGCCGACCTGCTGTATGACACAGACTTCGAAAGTGAGAGTGGTGTTGCTGCGGCCATCGAGCAAGTTGGCGCTCTGCTCAGCAGCGTACAGAAGGCGTTGGCTCGACTTGGGGAAGACAGGCAAAGATTGAGTCTGCCGCACGTTCTCAAGACAGCGGCAGCTATGTTGATTCTATGTCACGCGTCTGTGGTGTTTGCAAATCATGTTCAGCGCACGACGAAGCAGGCAATAGTCGCTGTGAGACAGCTCCGTGTTTTGCAGAAACAAGCGACCAGAATCGAACAGCAGCTGAGCACATCAAACGACTTCTTCGACATCATCGTGGATGACTTCGAAGACGCCCAGCCTGCACTTCGATGGCCAGACACCTACGAATTCAGCGAAAGGCATGTCAAGCATAGCATGGCCAACGATTGGAGTGTCGTCGACGAGCGATACTTTGTCAAACGAGGGACTGGATCAAGAGAGGTCAATGTGCAGGTGGATGGATATGATGAAGAACGAGACGGTCTTTTGGAGGCGATTGGCAACTTCCGCAGCATCTGTAGACGGCAAACCGCGCGAGGAATAAGACCGAGGGGTGGCCATCATGCACTGTTGATGGATGGCCTGATGATATGATGGATCGAGTGAGGGCGAGAATATATTATTTTCTGACAACGCTTAGCGATGCATGTTTAGGTACTCTGTACATACTCACAACTGGCAACATGATGTAATACGTTGAACATGATATCAACTCCAATCTCTCGTATAGAGCTCTCCATGCACGACACTGCGCGTGACTACGCGTGAGGCGCGACCTACAGTAAGCGACCTCGACGACGATCTCGAACCACTTACCCATCGAGAGCAAGTCATCTCCCAAGCTCTCGCATTATTATGCGCATCGATATGAGCTGATTGATGTTTGCATCACCAACACCTCAGCCTACATATTCCTCTGTCTCAGAACGGATATAGATCACCGATCTGTTGCTAGTGCATTGATCTGAAAGGTGTCGTGCTACATGGAAAGCCACCTACCCCGCTGCTGGAGGGTGGTGTGGTGCAGGGAACAGGAGAAGAGCATCACAGCATGTGAAAGTGAGAGGTTTGTTGTTGATCAGCATTTCTTGTTTGAACGAATCTTGCTTTCTCTTCTTTTCTATCTCTTCCTGCTCGATCAACTTTGCACTGTTCGTCGCGGACAGAGTTGTGTACTTCATACACCTCATCTTGACATCACTAAGCTCGCGACGACAGCTTGGGGCTGTTTGCGTGAGATCGACTGCTAGTTCGACTACAAACAAGATTATATCGCTTTCGAAGCATACCAGCACTCGATAAATCAGCTCGAGACATTAGATTTGGTCTCTGTATTCGAAACCGGAGCGATACCCACCACACCATCTTCAGCCACAACACCAAAGACCAAAAGTAGACATTCGCCACCCAACTCCAGCAGCAAACTGAGCAACAACAACATCAACACACGATGTCTCCCAAACCACGCACCATAGTAGCAGCTTTAAGCGTCCTTGTAAGAAAACCTTCCACCCCATTACCTCCCCCATCACTCCAGACCACCACCGCTAACATTCCAAACCCAACCCAACAGTACCTCCTCGCCCTCACCATCCTCGCAGCCTACGCCCTCCACAGGAACAACGCCCTCTCCCTGCCCATCCCCAACATCCTCGCCGCCCTCACAATCGCCCTCCCCTCCCTAGCAGGCGTAGCCCTCGAAACCTCAACCTCCCTCCTAACATCCGCCACCAAATCCACCTCCCTATCCTCCCCCTCCTCCTCCAGCACCACCTCCAACTCCCTAACAACCCCCTCCTCCAAAGCCAAGCAACGCATCACCCCCGCCCGCGCCACCCTAATCCTAAACCTCACCCTCGCCGCCCTGCTAATCTACGAAACCGTCGTCGCGACTTTAGCAGGCGAGCACACCCGGGCCTCAGACTGCGGACTCCACGATGTCTGGCAGGGGATGTTCCACCAGAAGGACGGGGAAGGGATTAAAGCTATTCAGGACGCGTTGGGGTGCTGCGGGTTTGCTTCTACGCGGGATATGGCGTGGCCGTTTCCGGGGCGGGGGAGGGGGGCGGATGCTTGTGAGGTTAGGTTTGATGGGACGCCGGGCAGGTGTTTGGACGGGTTGAGGGGGGAGGAGAGAAAGGTGGGGTGGATGTTGATGGTTGTGCCGGTTGGGGTGTTTTTGTGGGAGGTGAGTTATTTTGAGATTGTTGCTCTATTGTTCGGGGTTTGAACTGATGGCTTGGCTCTGCTACATGGGTATCTACCTGAACGCTAATCTTACATTTGCAGTGCCTATTGCTCGCGGTCCCCGCGAGCGGCAGCTTCAGCTGGCTGCCGTCTGGGATCCAGCTGCCCGGCGACAGTGAGCGCAACGAGCGTCGTCGGATCGAGTTCCGTGACGCCGAAGAGGCTGGCGAGGAAGACAGTATTGTGGACGAAGTGCGCCGCCTGAACAATGATTCGCAGCTGGCATCGACGGTCGAGGGCATGAGAACACGTCCGAGTGTGCTCTTGCCGCGCGACAATACATGGGCGTCCGCTTCTTCTGGTGGAGGCTGAGGCGTTGCGATGCCTCTAGTTTGTGTTGTTGTGGCGTTGAAGGTGAAGGTCAAGGAGTTTTCCCAGTCCTCGTGTGGTTGGGCTGGTCCCAAACTCTCTCTCTCCGTACGTAGTCATTAGCACCATGTTTTCATGTCGATGAAGAAGTTCATCCAGCCTTGCGTCCGAATCTGGCGAGAGCAGGACCCAGCGCCGCCACCTTCTTGCCTTCCTTTGCCTCCTTGGCCCTCTTTCTCTGGTCCTCCCTCATCTCCAGCACTCTTTGTCTGTGCTCGTCCACCACGTTCTTGTTGCCCTTCTTGCGGATGTATTTCCTGATGGAGCTGTTCTTGCCCCTGCCGCGGTTCTTCAGGTCTTCAATCTTCTCCCTTTCAGCCTCAACTCCAGTCTTGCGGTCGAGATCCTTCTCGGCCTGGCGTTGCTGGTTTGAAGCAGAGTCCAGAGAGCCAACAAAGTCGGGGTTGAGAGAGATCATCTCGGGCTGCAGCTTGTTGAGCAGCTGTCTGACCTCGCCTTCTTGTCTCTGCTTGGCGTTCTCGTATGGGTTGACTTCAAGGGCGTCGAAGTTGGGCTCTCCGGCACCAGGAACGATGATAGAGCTGAATCCCTGGTTGTGTCCGATGCCCAGAATATCCTCGTAAGGGCACCACTTGACACGCTCGATAGTCTGGCCTTCGCCACCCCAAGCCATGTATGGTGACTGTACCTTGACCTGGTCGGTCTTGTGCTTTGTGAAGAGATCTTGCCAGATGGTAGTCTGTGTACCCCATCCGACGGCGGTAAGGTTGCGATCGGAGATGTCGACGCTTGCACCGGGGCGGCGCAAGAAGTACTCGTTCACAGGCTTGAACATCCTGACGTCCCAAACTGCCATCTTTGAATCTTGTCCGGTGGAGACCATGTAGCGCCCTTCCCTGTCCATGGTCAAAGAGCGAACGGGACCGCGGTGGCAGAGCATCTTGGCCAAAGGAGTTGTGCTGTTGGGCGACCAGAGAGAGACTGTGCCGTTCTGGTGGCCGACATGGATGACGGCGTTGTAAGGGTTCTGTCCGAAAGCTGTAGGAGTGCCCTGCTTGGTACCAGTCTGCGCAACCAATTTACCGGTGCTAGTATCTTGCCACTTCAACCAGCCTGCATTGCCAATAGTCGCGAGAAGGAAGTGGTACGGCAGGAACTCCATGTTGGTGACCTCGACGTGCTGGTCCAGGTTGTGAATCTCGACACCGCGGTGGTCGTAGATGTAGACATTCTTCTTCTGCGCGACGGCGAAGTACTGGTTGTTGTGCAGCCACTTGGCATCCCTCACAGTCTCGCCGAGTTGCAGCTCGCAGCCCAGCTTTCCGCTTCTCCAGTCCATGGTCGCAACATGTCCCTTCCTGCCAGCGAGCAAAAGGTCCTTTCCGTTCCGGGTGTAGTCTTGAACATAGGGTCCGAGGCCGTCGAGCTTCAACTCGAATCCTTTCTTCGCGGTCTCGACGCCAATGTCGCTTTGAATATCGCTCTGTCGGACCTTGTATGTCTTTTCCAGCTCATTCTCAGGCTCCAGGAATCCAGACGAGTTTTCTAGGAGGATCTCGGCATCCTTGGCCTTTAGCGCGGCCTCGTTGGATCGCTCATTCAATGCGCGGAGGTTTGCGCGCAGCTTCTTGTCTCTGATGCTCTTGGTCTGGATCGCCTTGCCGCGGCCGTACTGATCGTTGGCTTCCTGCTGCCTCTTCTTCAAGGCGACCTCGTCTGCGGTGAGGGGTGTTGTGGGAGATTTTTTTATGGGCCTCTTGTGTACCTTGAGGCCTTCGCCGTTGGCGCGCACCAAGTCGCTCGTCTGCATCTCGGCGGCCATGTTTGGTTGCAGTGGGACGAGGCTAGGTTTTGCGAGCGAGCGAGCGAACAGGCCAAAAAGTTCAGTTGTCGAAAGCCGCGGTTTCTCGAAATGCGATAGCGTGATTGAATGTTCGGGTTCTAAAGAGCAGCTACTTTTTACGGAGCACTCGGACGCTCTGAATTTTGCAGACTCGGCTGCAGCTTCAAGAACGGGCCGCCGTTTGACTTTATCCGGGTTACCCATGGGCAGAGCTCTGACATTTTAGAGTGTCTTCGGGGACTGCTCATCCGACAAACTCCACCCGCGAGGCCAGATAATTGTGAATCAACACCTCCACCTCCATCTCCTCAACCTTCACACCACACATAGCAATCATGCTCTCCAAGACCGCCCTCCAGCGCGCCTCGGCCGCCAACACCCGCGCCCTCTTCACCAAGCAGTCCGTCCGCGCCGCTTCAGCATGGTCCAACGTGGCCCAAGGCCCGCCCGACGCCATTCTCGGCATCACTGAGGCCTTCAAGAAGGACTCGAACCCCAAGAAGATCAACCTCGGTGTTGGCGCATACCGCGACGACAAGGGAAAGCCCTACGTCCTGCCCTCGGTGCGCGAGGCCGAGCAGAAGGTCGTCAAGCAGAACCTCGACAAGGAGTACGCTGGCATCACCGGTGTCCCAGACTTCACCAAGGCCGCCGCTCTCCTCGCATACGGTCCCAACAGCGCCGCCATCGATGAGAAGCGCGTTGTCATCACACAGAGCATCTCCGGTACCGGTGCCCTCAGGATAGGCGGCGCTTTCCTCCAGCGTCACTACCCTGGCGCAAAGGAGATCTACATCCCGACTCCCTCGTGGGCAAACCACAAGGCCGTCTTCGCCGACTGCGGTCTTGACGTCAAGCAGTACCGCTACTACAACAAGGACACCATTGGCCTCGACTTCGATGGCATGGTCGCCGACATCAAGGCCATGCCCAAGGGCAGCATTGTCCTGCTCCACGCCTGCGCACACAACCCGACTGGTGTTGACCCGACCGAGGAGCAGTGGAGGCAGATCAGTGACGCCGTCAAGGAGGGCAACCACTACCCCTTCTTCGACATGGCCTACCAGGGCTTCGCGTCTGGCGACACCAACAAGGACGCCTATGCGCTCCGCTACTTCATCGAGCAGGGCCACCAGCCCTGTCTGGCCCAGTCCTTCGCCAAGAACATGGTATGTTGCTTCCCAACCCTCTTGAAGACTCACTGCTAACGTCAAATACAGGGCCTCTACGGCGAGCGCGTCGGCGCCTTCTCCATCGTCACCGAGTCCCCCGAAGAAGCCAAGCGCGTCGACTCGCAGGTCAAGATCCTCGTCCGCCCTCTCTACTCCAACCCCCCCGTCCACGGCGCCCGCGTCGCCAGCACCATCCTGAACGACCCCGCGCTCAACAAGCAGTGGCTGGGCGAGGTCAAGGGCATGGCCGACCGCATCATCGAGATGCGCGCCCTGCTCAAGAACAACCTCGAGAAGCTGGGCAGCAAGCACGACTGGAGCCACATCACCAGCCAGATCGGCATGTTCGCCTACACCGGCCTGACCGCCGAGCAAATGACCCAGCTCGCCGAGAAGCACTCCGTCTACGCGACCAAGGACGGCCGCATCAGTGTTGCCGGCATCACGAGTGAGAACGTCGGACGTCTTGCCGAGGCTATTTACCAGGTCAAGGGTTAGATTGGTTGATTGATTGATTTGACGACCTGTGATCGATCGCGGAGAAAGGAGAGTCACCCCAAAAGATTTATTTGTTCAACGGTGTACCATAGGTTATAACGCTTTTCGCCTTTTGAGCTTGTGGCAAATATTGTAGCAAAAACTTTACGAATATCCATTTCTTCTGAACCAGAGGGTCAACCCGGTTGAATGTCCACAAACGCGAGAATGATCGGTGTATAAATACTTGGTTTCATGCAGCTGACCTTCACGTAGACGACACGAAGCATACATGTGTGTCAAGATCTCGCTATCCTTACTTCAACGTGTCGGAAGCTTCATTATTGTTCCAGCGAGAGCCTAGGTAAGTACATGTACCTGTACAGAGCAAACAGACTTCCTCTTCACAAAAGTACAGTACCCCATTCGTTCCTCGCTACTCCAGGCCCAAGCTCCTCGCCGCCTGAAGCTCTACTCGACATGTAAAGCTACTACATGGGTACATTATCTACGTACAAACCCAAATATGAACCTACCGTGCTACCTTACTCAGGGCAAGCTTTTTTCTTCAACCGTTTCGCCTCGGAGGCTGTAATCTTTCGACGGTAATCTTTGTGAATGTCTACTTTTTACTATTGTATCGAAGGTAGTAAGGTATAGTAAGCCGTTTGATATAGGTAGGACACTCTCACCGAGTACATACATGTGTAAAAGTACTGTGTTATAACGGAGCTCTCACCGGGAAACACATTTCGATAGTTGTATCTAGCGAGTCGAGAATCAATAGATTCGTTTTGGTTGTGTACGTAGATGTACATCCAATCCACACGTGTAAACTCAGATGTATCGACTGTAAATTACCTACCATTTTCAGTTGGCAAACGTCGGGCTGCTATGTACATGTGGGCGTGTTAGGTATTACCTCACGAGAAGCGATATTTTTTGGGAGAAATATATACCTAGTCATCAGAGATGAGAGTGTCTCGGCAGTAAATTAGTAATTTAGGTTGTATTTATATTACCTCAAGAGAAATACAGATGTGAAGGTTGGGTTATGAGGGTTAGTGTTAGATCGCTTGTTATTCGAGAAGACGCGTTGACTTATTGAGTATCGTTTATTTCTGATAAGAAGAGAACAGCAGGGCGAAAGGAATGATGCGATTGATAACAATGTGAGTGAACATGATTTGTATTGAATGCTCGAAGACTTCCACCTGCCTCCCTGCCTCCCTGCCTCCCTCCCTCCAATCATCCCGTGCGTTCCCAATCATCATATGCGGGAGCGGAACATGCAACTGCGTATCATCTATCCTAAAGGCTTGAAATCCCCCTTCTTGAACTGTACTTTCGTCATGATACAATCCAAGACCAAGAGCCCATAGTTTTGGGGACACCACAGCAATCTTGGCATGCCACTCGACCGCGCCGACCGCCAGACGACCCCCCTCCCCATCTCCCTCCCCCGTGCATGCAGCCCCAGACAGACATGCACTCAAGGTATTTTCACTCCACCAACCACCAGCAGACATAGTTCAATCCCCCCCCTTTCATCGTTCATACGTACGCTGAAACGATTCAGGCGTAACGCTGCAAGACATAGAAAAAGTAAACCAAAAACAAAAGACATGGAGTAATCCCTCCTGCACGAGAGACGGCTAGTTTTGCCGCCCATCAAGTTCGTGCGCACACACGCCTAATCAGTCGGCTCGTAGAACTTCCTCAGTCTCTTCTCGACCTCGGCGAACTCGACCTTGGCCTGCTTGATGGTCTTCTTCAGGCTCTCGAGGCACTCGTCGTCGTCGGGCACGTCTTTGGAACCGTCGGCGCTCTTGTGGGCGCCAAAGTGTTGGATCTTCTCGCAGCTGTCTTTGACTTTCGTCATGCCGAGAGTCGCGCTTGAGCCTTTGAGGAAGTGGCCGAGCGAGGAGAGCTGGGCGAGGTCGCGCTTTTCGCTGTTTGGGGTGTTAGTTGTTGTTAGGCGATGATAATAGCAATTTTGGTGAGTCATGAAGAAATTGGTGACGTAGTGCAGCAGGGAACAATTGCAGGCAATCGTGTAACACGGGTATTTGGCTTACAGGTTATCGTCCATCTTTTGGAATGTTTGCTCGGCTTGGGAGAAGAAGTCGTAGACGATGGACTTGGAGAACTCGCGCTCTTCCTCGTCGTCGTCCATTTCGAGGATCTAGGGAGAAGGAAAGAGGCATGATTAGAAACTTGCCAACTCAGGCAGGGGAGTGTATCTTGCGGCGACTAGCATACCTGCTCGAAAGTATCGGGGTCGATGTGACCGTGGAAGTCAGGGAGACCGCCAGGACCGGCGGAGCCATCTTCAGACTGTTGACAATTTTGTTAGCCCAGTTTGAGAGGGATGCACTGCGAGTGCGGAGACTGTCGGGGACGGTCCAGAGCCCATGCGAGAAGGCCACAGTAGATCTCAAAGCCCGCGGGCGAGCCACCAGTATTTGGAGATGCATGTGCCCGAGGCCTCGCCCGCATGCCATGATTTGCTCGTCCCAGGGAACAGCCGCAGAGTCTTTGGGTTTTTTTTCTTTTCGAGTTGGCACCTACGTGTTGAGGGGAAGAGGGTCTGGAGGGTTGGCGCTCTTCTTTCTTTACCTTGACTTCCTCCTTCGGGGTGGTAGTCGTCGAGGGAGCCATTATGGTCAGGTTTGTGGAAGAATCTTCCGGAAGACGGAGGTGAGGTTGAGAGGGATGAGCTTGGCGCGCGCGTCGCGCGTTTGGGAGACTGGTTTGCGGCGTTCCTTGGGGATTTGCGGTGCGGTTGTTAGGGCGAGATTGGCTGGGTGAGATGCCAGCACTTGCACGTGGTGAAGAGGTTGAAGCCTGATGATGTCAGACACGCCGAGTGTCGCGTGCGGGAGAGAAAAGGCGCGAGATTTCGGTTTCAGCGGACGAGCAGAGATGCGCCGTGGTCGCGGCGAGGATAGGTTGCTTGCAAGAGGGACTGCTGGTGGTTCGAGGACCGTAGCGATATTTTCGTTTAGCAGGTGGTTGGTTGGGTTGTGGAAAATGACGAGTTGTAAATTGTGTTTTGGCAGACGAGTCACTTGGCGGATCACAGGTGGGGTTTTCAGCTTTGGGTGTTCTGGAGGAGGGAGGGAGATGGGTTGGCCCGAGGGTTGAGTTGGGTCAGGGACGACTTGGGAGGGAGGCAGTCGGTGTCGGAGACTGGGAGCAGAGCAGAAATGGCAGTGGAGGTGTCTGGCAGAAAGGCAGCAGAGGGATCCGGCAATGGGAGGGAGGGTCTTGGACTAGCTTGATGAGAGTGAGCGCACGTTCAACGCCAACGGGCAGGCACAGTGGGGGGCTGGCGGCGGCGGCAGGCAGGTGGTGGAGATCAGGTATACATGTATTCAATCACGACTGACTTCGCACGCCGATTCTTTGGCTCGGCTTCGGGGCCCGTCTGGCGGTCGACGCGAGCGGGCGGAGGACAGCAAGGAAGTAGGGAGGAGAAGAGGTTCTAGGTCGAGGTCTATGAGGAGATTGAGAGCACAGCTACGACGACGACGACACGCCGGATCGTCGTTGTGCAGTCTGTCGGCGGAACATGACTTGACTCTGCGTGGATGTGGACTCTGACGCAACGAGACGACACGACAGGCAAGATGACAGCACTGATGGGACCAACAAGGTTGCGTGCAGCCAGTCACAGAGCCCGGTAGCACTGAACCGTGATACAATTGTGCCTGGTTTCGTCATACTCGCCAATCCCTTCTGACACGCTTGTCAACCAGCAGACTGGGTGGAAGCAGCAACGTGCTTCTTCGTCGGTGGCTGCGTCTATGGCTGTCGGTATGCTTTGACGCCGCTCCGCCCTCTCTGCTGGCCATATCTTCACCACCGCCCTCCCTCCCCTCTCCCATCAATGGATGGCTACACGACCTGTTGTCATCTCATATCTTGCGTTACCCGGACGTCATCCCTCATAGAAATTCGTCCAACATCCTTCACGACGTCATGCCAGGGTCCTTCCTGAAACGATCGGCACTGCAGTCACGTTGAACGTCGTCTAGAACGGGCGTCCCCTCACTGAGAACAACCAACACTTCGCCTCCCACAGCCGAGAGAGAGCACTCAACATCGCCGCCTAGGAATGATATGCCCGCCATCGACCATCACAGATCACGAATGATAGTCCCCAATCCGGCCTATACGAGACACACGTCCGTGTGCCAGGTGCCAGCGCTTTCGCCCGGCAACCCTACCCACCTTCCGGCACTCCACGATCCACGCTACTCGTTTTTCGCCATGCTTTCGCGATCTTCGGAGCCCTGCGTAACTCGCCTCCGGATCGGAACTGTGGCGGACGGTTGTCGCTGTCGCGTGGTTTAGCCCAACAACCTCGTGCTCCGAACAGACAAACGGTAAACCTGCACAGAAGCTCGGGGGGAACCTTCCAAACGCCTGCAGCAAAAGAGAAAGAGAAAAATCAGGTTCCAGGAGAACTGCCTTTTCTGCCGTTGGCCCTGCCTCTGCCTAGTGCGCACCCGGCTAAGCCGACCTCACTTGTTCCTTTCTGCCCTGCACTTGCCGCATTCGGCCGCGCTTGCGTGCTCCAGGAAGTGCCACTATGCATGCAGCATGCATGTGCATATCTTGGGGTTCCTTGCCGGACTGAGTCTACTTATCTTGTCCCCTTGTTCCGCCGCCGCCGCCGCCTCCTACTACTCCTGTGTTATTTAGTCATGGTTTATATAACCATCGATGATCTGGTGCTCGATCATCTATCAGGCCACCTATCCAAGACTGCATACCACCAGCTGCACCGCTGCCACTGGCCCGACTCCCGACTGAAAGCTGTGAAGTCGACGAGTCTTGATCCAAAAGCCGACTTCCGGAGGACCTCCTCTTTGATATTATTATTGATGTCAATGCTAATATCATTCAGATAACCGAAGGCCGATCGAATGAGCTTAATACACTCTGGATCAGGTGGAGTTCTCCAACGAACTCTAACATAGTGTGCTCGCTTACTGGCGTTGCTATGTGTTCGGCGTACGGAGACCAGCCAACACCAAAAAGTCGGCAATCGCATTAGGAGAGCATTGAATTCTCAGAAGGACCCTCTCACTGGTATGACTGTCATAAGTGAACACACAAAACCAGTCGAGCTTTCATCATTCGATCGAGGTACCAGGTACAGAGGACTGTTCTGCCGGCGAGCTGAACCATATCGCTCGACTCGAACGAAGCAGTCTGTCGACGGCCGCCGTGCAGACGAGCAGGGTGAAACCCTCTCAGCAGCTCATAACTGTCATTCGACTCTGTGTGGCCCTCAATGACATACACCACCATTTTGAATGTACCCACGCTCCAGGTCAATAGTAGGCAACGGCAATCGGCAGTAGTGATACCTGGGCTTTTCCAAGGCAGCCTCATGAACATGTAAGCTAGCCCACTAAAGAGGAAAGGAAAGGTGTGTTCAACCCCTGAACACCCAAAATGTAGAGTAAAAATATTTCGATATGATCCAATGCTAGCAGATAAGTCGTACACACCCAATAATGTGCACCGTGCTCGAATATTTGTGAACTGTTTCGCGCAAATAATTCAAGGGGTCGGTCGTTCAGATTCGACAATTTGCCCCGACGCATGCAAGAACCGTTCATCCACGAGAGCCTCGGGGGAAAGCTGCAAGTTGACCTTGCGATGTGGTGGCTTCTTCGAAATTCTTCGATGACCTTTCAAGTCGTAAGCTGTACTTTGACAGACAAAAACCAATTCTTGTCCTCTCATCATTGGGTTCTTTTCATTCAGCCCCTGTTTCCGTCTCGGAGTTCGCGCCAGCGGGTCATGAGAGGTTTCATTTCCTCTTCGCAGTTGCGGGCCGCGTCTCGTGCGCAGCCGTGGAAGTTGGCGATGAAGTCGCCTTCTTGGTAGATGCCTGATTGAGAGATGAATGTTAGCAAGATTAATCGACAGACAGTACTCTCCCCAGAGAACAGAGAAGTTCCTGAACATAACACATCAATTTTACTCACCCTCATTACTAGCTCCCGTATCCCTCGTATACGAGTTCAAGATCCTCTGCGGCACCAGCGCCAACTTGGCCAGCACCGTGCCATGCCATTGCACAATATGCTCTAGAGCATGACCCTCGGCTTTCTGGAAGTTGTAGCTGCGGTACAGCGGGTCGAACCAGGCGTCCAGGAAGAACTTCGCCCAGTCCGTGTTGCGGATGAGGAGACTGCCTCCCGCCAGCCCATCGCGGTCCTGCGAAAGCACGAAATCAACGCGCTCGCCTTTCAGATGTGCGAACGTCTTGATCACGCTATCGGGCGGCACGACGGGCGTGTCGGTGATCATCAGGCTTTCCAACTTTGAAGGTGTGAGGACTTTGTCTGAGAGCGGTTCGCGGGTGTTCATGATCAGGGCCGTGGAGGTGAGGTAGAAGATCCAGTGGGTTTCGGGGTATTTGGTCAGCGCGTGGCGGAGGGCTGGCACGGTGGCCCATGAGGACGGGACGTTGGGCATCAGGTCGTAGTCGTCTGTGCTGGGGAAGAAGATGTCGTAGCCATGGCGCTGGGCGTAGTCGCGGCGGTTCTCTTTGATGTCGTTGGCGTGTGAGGGGCTTAGGATCGGGTCTAAGGGTGTGACGATCACGACTCGTGAGGTTCCTGGAGGTGGGTGTGTTGAGGGCGGGCCTGACGAGGAGGAGCCGCTGAATAGGTATAGGACGAATGTGAAGAAGGCCAGTCCGCCGAGGATGGCTGGGAGGAGGCTCCGTAGGTTGCGCCGGCGGTAGGTCGATGAGCGCGGCGTGTATGCTGGTGCCGTGGAACTCTTGCGCGGGTAGGGGAATTGCATCATTGCAGTCGCGGTGGCGGTGGCGGTCTAGCCGTCGTCTTGGTGTAAGATAAGGGTGTCCTTTTCGTGGTAATCTGACTTCGCGAAATTGAATGATCGGGTCCAGGTGTTCGAAGTTGTGTTCAAGGCTCCATCTCAGCTCGGTTTGGTGTATTTTCCCTGTCGCTTAGGTCGCGTGGATAGGTAATCGTCTCGCCTCGTTGCTAGGTTTCCTTGCTCTTGCGCGTCCCAGGCCTGCTGTTTTGCAATGGCACTCTCAGCCTGTCTTCCAGTGTGCAAGTGGACCAGCTGTGCCGCTGAAGTACGTTTCGCAAGGAGCCGATCCCTTACTTTTACCCCGGACTGCTGCACGGCTGACATGTGCCACCAGCCGACTTTCTCTCGCCCGTTCGCAACCTTTGAACATTTCTCACGATCGAGTCTCCAGCCTTTCATCCCGATTACAATTTCTCCCGCCCGACTAGAACTTGATGCTGCCAGTGCTCCGACACTCCACGCGAGCAGCACGTGCAGCCATAACAAGCCGATGGATCGAGCGAACATCTGCGGGTAGCACGCGACTGCTACTCTCACCCCCGAGATGGATCGAAGCGAATCGCAGATCTTTCGCCAATGCGCCACATCGTTGCGAGCATGTAACTGCAAGTGAAATAGTTGAGGATGCTTCAGATCCTACGACACCTCCACCCACAAAACACACGACCGAATGGCGCAAACTTCCCGTCGTTTGCCCTGGATGCGGCGCTCCAAGTCAGACAGTACAATCGGACGCCGCGGGCTACTACGGCAACAACAGGCGAAAGCGCGATGCTTTACAATCGAGGAAGAAGGAGGATGATGCGATTTTCAAGCAGGCAATACAAAGCGGCGCATTGGGCGACCAGCCAGAAGCAGCCCTAGTAAA
Organism: Cladosporium phlei; assembly: GCA_003614995.1. Taxonomy (NCBI): domain Eukaryota; kingdom Fungi; phylum Ascomycota; class Dothideomycetes; order Cladosporiales; family Cladosporiaceae; genus Cladosporium; species Cladosporium phlei. Next base: position 156,442 of record QZFA01000002.1, on the reverse strand, counting down.
ACCCGAAGACCCAATCCTTATATGCGATCGTTGTCACAACCTCCACCACAATGGCGTTGGCACTTCAATCATCCATCCGTCGATGCAGTCGATTCAGGAGATCATTGAAGAGTCACCACACAAGCACAATCACATCTACCATGTTTTGGATGCCGCCGACTTTCCAATGTCTTTGATCCCGAACCTACAGCACGCTTTACAGCTGCCTCGCCTGCGAACACAGAACCGTCGATCGAAGAGTACGAGATATATTCGCGGACGCGTAGCTCAAGTCAGTTTCATCATTACACGAAGCGACCTGTTAGCGCCGCAGAAAGAACAGGTGGACAAGATGATGCACTATTTGCAGGAGTGTTTGAGGGACGCACTGGGAAGATCAGGGAAGAACGTTCGATTGGGTAACGTGAGATGTGTTTCGTCAAAAAGAGGGTGGTGGACGAAGAACGTGAAAGAAGACATCTACAGACAAGGTGGAGCTGCATGGATGGTTGGCAAGGCGAATGTTGGCAAAAGTGCGCTGTTTGAGGTTGTCTTCCCGAAAGGCAGGGGGCAGAAGAGGGTGAATGCAGAGAATCTAAAGATGGAGGAGACGGTGAAACCTTTCACATCAAAACCAGCGTCGATGGACGACGACGAGGTTGATCCATTTGAAGGAGAGCCATCTTTGACTGTGGAAACCATGGAGAAGACTACCGATTCAAAATCCGAACTTGATGCTTTCGACCAAGCAGAAATGGACGCACAGGAGGAGACGATGAAAGAGGAGGCGGCCAAGGAGGAAGAAAACGAAGACGAAGAAGACGTTGTTTTCGACGAAGACGACAACGCTTCACTCCTACCTCCCGCACAACCAGAGACGGCATACCCACAAATGCCGCTGGTTTCGTCACTACCAGGAACAACAGCCTCGCCAATCCGCGTGCCATTCGGTCGCGGAAAGGGAGAACTGATCGATCTACCCGGTATCCACCGCAGCTCGCTCGAAGACCACATCCAACCCGAACACCGCAAAGACTTCGTCATGGAAGGCCGCGTCACACCAGAACAGCACACTATCAAACCCGGGCAGTCCCTACTCCTCGGAGGAGCAATCCGCATCACGCCCAAGACCGAATCCCTTATCTTCCTCATGTACCCTTTCGTCTCGACAGCCCTCCACCCGCACACCACCTCCACAGACAAAGCCATCGGCATCACAACCGGCGTCCGCCCAGAAACCAACGAGCCTTACGCTGGAACTGTTCCCTCGGTCCTCACAGAAGCCGCAAAGAACACCATGGCCAGCGCTGGCACTTTCAAACTCCAATGGGACGTGACAAGACGCCGCGCTGGGCCCGTCACTACTAAATCAGATGGCAAGCAGAAGCCTGAGAACCTGCCTTTCACCGTCTACGGTGCCGACCTCCTCATCGAAGGTGTAGGCTGGGTGGAGTTGGTCGCACAAGTCCGCTCGAAACCCAAGTACGCGCAATTCGAAGGGAATGGCAGTGATGCGTTCGGATCGCGCAACGGCGTGCCTGAAATCGAGGTCTTCAGTCCGAAGGGCAAGTTTGTTGGTATTAGGCAGCCTTTGAATGCGTGGTTGCTTGGGGGGCAGTTGAAGAAGCCAGTGCATGAGCGCAGGGCGAGGCCGAGGCAGACGGTTTCGTTCCAGAGGAGGAAGGCTGGTGGGAGGTAGGCTTGTACATGTATGTAAAGACAAGGGTTGTAAGATAGTGTCATCGTTAGACGACTTGTAAGATTACATGTATAGAGGGACGACCGCGATAGAATATATTTTCCGGTGGCATACCATCGAATGCGGCCGTTCGTCTTGTCAGCAGCGAGGGCTCTCACCGCTCAAGGGATCACCACTTGGGTATCTCACTGGTCGATGGTGAATCACAGTCGATAGTGAATCACAGTGTACCAAAGCCGATGGTACCACCTTATGGCGAGGCCCTCATCCACCGAGATACCATGGGTCTGAGAGTGCTCACTCACCGGCCCTACGAGGCCAGTTCTATACTGCCGCTCAAGGTAACAGGTACGGCAACCTCCATGAAAGAAAGATCCGAGTCCAATCAAAGACAACGTTCAGTATCGTCTTTCCTCACTCGATCGATGCTCTCGCTGTGCTCGAGACGCAAACTATATGTCCGTCCCGGGTGCTTCCGCTACGATGTTATACATCATCTCAAACCGGTGTGGCCGAGTGGTTTAAGGCGGTAGATTTAAGTTGTTCTTCATGACAATCTCTACTGGAGCGATCCGCGCGAGTTCGAACCTCGTCGCCGGTACCATCTTTTTCGAATTTTTGGGCAACATCTTGCTCCCGACTTGTTTTTGTCTCATGTTTTTGTCGTTCGTTGGCTGTAAAACACATCCAAATTGAAATCGGTACTTTGACGATCGTCTCGAGGGCGTCTGTTTCCATTTTGGCTAAGATGTGCTCAGACATCAGTAGACTCCCACAATGTTGGCTATGACTACAGTCTCAGAATCATCCTCGAGAATAACTGAACACATCGTTATTTCATCATGGCCGGAACTCCATCCAAATGCGAGTTAAATCCTCGGCAACCAGTGAAGGCCCTTATATTCGGCCTCATGGGCATCTGCCTCGACTGGCACTCCGCCGTCTCACCAGTCCTACTGAAAGCATTCTCACTCCGCGAGCGCGAAAAGCCCCCCTTCACCGCCCTCAAGTGGCGACATGAGTGCCTCGATGGATATTACGACTCGAGCGAAACCGGCTTTCCGCAGGAAGATGCGGACTACACACGCCGGCGTGTCTTGCTGGATCTACTGCAATCTCATCGAGTTGAGATGGATGGAGGCGAGGCGGTGGAAGCTTGTGTGGAAGCGTGGCATGAGCAGATTGGTATGGTCTTCGTGTTTTTTTTTTCCAGATCTGTTCTGCACTTACTGTAAGGCTGGTCGCTGAATACAGTGTCACCAGCTTGGCCGGATGTGGCTGCAGCGTTGCCTTTGTTGCGGTCCAAGTTCGACGTGTAAGTCAACTCTCTCTCTCTGGACGACATGGTGTATGTTCTTATCGAATGCTCATCAAAATAACCAGCATCGTCCTGGCCAACGGCAAAACACGCCATCAGCTTGACATGACCAAGTCGTCCGGTCTCAATTTCGACATGCTGCTCTCGAGCGAGCTTTTAGGTCTAGAGAAGCCTAATCCTGCCATTTATTTCAAAGCAACGGAGCTGTTGAAGTGCAAGCCGGAGGAATGTGTGATGGTCGCTGCTCACCATGATGATCTCCGGACTGCGAAGAAAGTGTACGTCTGCTGTACCTTGGAACTATGTTCAGTCAGTGGTATCTTGGTTGTGATGGAACGCTAACGATGTTTCTCAGTGGCATGCGCACTGCCTACATCCAACGGTGGAGTGAGGACTGGTCGAGTGCCGCTGACGGAACCTGGGAAGAGGCACACGAGAGCTATCGCGATGAGAATGATATCTTCGTCGACGGACGTGTGGCGACTGGTGAGAGCGGTGGGTTTCTTGAGCTGGCTAAGATGTTGGGGTTGCAACCATCGTAAATAGAACTGTCTCATTTCTCTGAGCCCTTGAGATTGTACTACCTTGGGACACCGTCTGGCCCCGGTTCCATACTGCCTCTGAGATCTGAGAGCGTGATGCATCACTTAGATTTCTCCGCTATGCGTTGATGTGATAACTTATGGCTTCGAGTACAATTGGATCGACCGTGCCTTAGAGGTCCAACCTCGAAACGTGATGAGTGGTTTATTCGAAGGTCGTCTGAAAGTAATTTTCGTCTATTGACCTGACCATGTTACTGACTGCCATTCGCCGTTTTCAATCAACCAGAATCTGTCATTGAGCTCTCCAAACATTCGCAAAGTAAGTCACTTTCCTAATCGTTCGGTTCCGTACTACTCTCTCATCGCCTTCATAAGTCTGACCTCCATCACTCAAACTTGCGTACCGCACGTGCAGTGTCCAACTGTCACTCCCAATTCAATCATCCTACACGTACTCCACTTCCGAGTCACCATCGACATACTCCCTCATTTCTTGGATATCCTTGCGCCTCTTCCAGTCTCTTACAGCCTTTGCGCTGGCGCAATCCTTCCTCTCCCATGAATCTTCCCAGTGAATTCCGTCCGTCGGCCTCCAGGCGATAAGGTACCGCCTTCTGCGTTCGTTCTTGATTCCGCGAACAGGCCACGGCTTGTTGGGAACGTGCGGCCACGATTTGTTTCGCGGAGGGTCTTCTCTAGATCCTGGAACAGCTGATGTTTGATTGTTGGAGGCACTCTGAGAAGCTTGACCGTCCTGGCGACCACGGCCTTTCCGAAGGTTTCGGCGTACTGGTGACGGTGGGATTTCGTCTTCAGATGCCTCTTGGTCTCCTGGATCAGCTGCTGGCGAGCTCGCAGCTGGAACATCATTTTCCGGCGCAGGAAGAGACTGAGCGGCAGCCTTGCCCTTGCCCTTCCCCGTATAGCTCAAAATGCTGCTTGCAGAAGATCCCGTTGCCCGAGCGGCTTGCAATTGTTCCTGCCGCTTTAGCAGACCTTTGACCTCATATCTTGCGGTCGCGATGCTAATATTGTCGAGCTCCGTCTTCAACGGCTTTGCCAGAAGGATCTTGAGGGCTTTCACCAATTTTTTGATCTTCTTTCCTGCCGTCGCTGCAGTGGACACGCTACGAACGGATGCTCGCACATCGGGCATCCAGGGTTCGTCGTTGGATTCCCCGTCCTGAGAATGATAGTCGTTCTGTTGCGTAACTTGGTCGTTTCGGGTGACTGAAACAAGTGGCTGACGAGACCCCTGGGCTGGAGGGTCTTCGTTGGTAGGTGGCGGTGCCTGCGTTCTGTGAGTGGGAGTTGCTGCGGGTCTTGCGGATGTTGCTGTTGCTTTGGTTTGCTTCGACCTGGCCATGTTGGTGAGTTGGGATGATTTGCTTGAGAGTTTGTTGGTGTTTGGTTGTTAGATTCTACAAGGGCCTGCTGAGGTTAATATAAGCGTTCGTCTTCGCTGGTGAAAGACCTTGTTGTCTTGGAGGGAGGTGTTTCGTCCATCTTTCGTTCACTGTTGCAGATGTCGGCTCAAAGATATTGACGTGCCGAAGGCACCTGTCACCTAAGAGGTCTCGTCTTGTCTCTGAACTAGGTTTCTCACAGTCAGTAGAAAGAAATGTGTCAGGTCTGAGTTCACGCAGTCGTTGCGCAAAATCTCGAATGTCTCTCTGGAGTGGTGTCCGGAATTAGGCCTGGGTAGATTTGTGAGGTACTGGCTCCATCTTCTGACACCGCGGCCTGTCTCTCTGTCTGAAGTAGATGGTTTTGAATTGTGAGTGTACACTGTAAAACATATCGCGTACACCCTGTCTTAGAAAAACACAATGAACCCTCTTTCATCGCTGTGAAACGCCAGACTCCCGTTTTCCATCTCCGTTTCCAACCAACCAGTCGGAAGAAACCAGCGCCCTTAATGCCAAGCAAGTCAGAAGCGAGCGCTACACCTTGACGGTCTGACCCATCTTGATGGCGAGCTTGTTCAGCTCGTCGTAGGCCTCCTTCCACTCCTCCGCGGACTCCTTCTCGGCGCCCTTGCCCTGCTTGGGTGTGATCATGACGACACTCGTGGGCCTCTTGGTGCTGCCTGCAGCGCCGAGCTCAGCACGGCTGGGCACGTAGATGTAGGGGATGCTGTGGTCCTCGCAGAGTACGGGAATGTGGCTGATGACGTCCATGGGAGAGATGTCGGCGGCGAGAACGACAATACCGGAGGGAGAGTCGACTGCGCCGGGGATGCCGGCGGGCGATTTGCGGATGGCCTTGACGCACTCCTTGACACCGCGCTTGAGGGCCTTGTTCTTGGCAGCTAGATTGATAGTCAGTATTTGTGATGTTCTCTGGTTTCAAGAACATTGGATTCGTCGCATACACTTCTTGACGGCCTTGAGGACCTTCTTCTGCTGCTTCTCGTCGGCGAGAGGGTTTGCGAAAGGAACGAGAGCGCCAATTGCGACAACAGCCTTCTCCTCGTCGGCCTCCTCCTTGGCCTCGACGACCTCAGCGACAGAGGCGTCCATCACAGCGTCGCCGTCAGCGTCAACAGACTTGCGCTTCTTCTTCTTATCCTTCTTCTCGGAGACATCCTCGACCTCGTCGTCGGCCTTGCGCTTCTTGTCCTTCTTCTCCTTCTTCACGCGAATGTCGTTCTCGGTCTTGGCCATTGTTGCGGTATTGTGTGTGTAGGTATATGTGTTGTGGGTGGGTTGCGTGTGCGAATGGGCAACTCGGCTTGCGACTGGAGCTTGCTTTGGTCGTTAGAGAACTTTTTGCAACTGAAGCTCTGCGGGCGGAATTTTGCCGTCCTTGGCAAGAGCGACCGACTTCATCTGCACTCCAAGGCTCACTCCAGACCAAGGGACCATCCCCTCAGCGTCCATGGTCGCATATGGTCTGACCACTTAATATTTCCATTGTGGCCAACGAGTAAGTCCTGATATCGCCTGATGTCGGATGACCATGAAGAGTTGCATGGAGTATGCTCTGGCATTGGCTGAAGGTCTGATGAGGACAGCATTGCTTACCTTCCTCACATCCTCTTTCGATCTTACTGCTAGGTAAAATGAATTTACACTGGCCGTCCGCGCGATGCACTCAGTCCAGCTACAGTGTTTAACGCATACATGGTACCTGCGATGTCAACTTTTCTTTCTTTCTCACACACACACACCTGTGCAAGAACCGCCACCACGCAGTAAGCACCTGCATGCTTGATGAACTGTACGATCTGCCACTCTAACAACATCCAGGGACTTATCCCCGACCACAAGCAGGACGATGTCTCCGATTTCACCAACTTACATCGGGCTGCCGCCTCCGATCGCCGTCAAGCTCGCTATCGACCCTCCGAGTTTCAAAATAAGCGAGAGAGTGCGACTATCTGTCACTGCAACCTCTAATGCTTCCGACCCAATCACCATCTACACCTGGCCGAATATCTTCAACCCCGCGCTTTCGCAGATGCGTGGTAGTCTCTTTGCTTTCGACAAAGCCACGCACGAGGAATTGATACTACATACCATGGTTGTTACACGAGGTCCGGTCGACCACACGCTAGGCGGCTCCGACGACCAGTTTTTTGTCACTTTGGAGCCGGGAAAACCAGTGGAATTCAGTGCACCATTCGGTTATGGTCACACGACGTTGCCCGGCCATCAGTATCTTGTTGACCTGCAAAAGGGAGAGTGTGTAAACTGGTGGAAGAAAGGGAGGAAGGAGGACGTCTTGAACTTGCCTAGAAAGGACAGGGGTGCGTCACGCTCGGATGGCGAGCCTATTATTCTGAGCCTCGATGAACCAGTCGAGTACAAACTCTTGCCTCTGGAGAACTAGGTGGACATGGTTTTGCTGTGGTTTGCAAGACCGCTGGACTCTAGGTGCGTTCGGCGTTCTACGACCTGGGGAGGGACGCGGCATTGAGGCTCAGTTTAATGGCAGCCTGCAAACTGAATGATGGACTATGGCTCATGATTTTCGTGTCTCGCGGGGAAATGGCCTGTCAGTGGGCCACATGCTCGATTTGCAAGCACTGCTAAAGTTGAGAACCAGAAGAGGCAGTCTTCGGGAAGGTATTGAATAGTTATGAGTATCAACGCATGCCTCTCATGGCGTCCAATATTTCATGCTTGGTTCCAATTGAGATGCAAGATGCGCGGCAGATACCGCTTGATATTCACCTCAACCCTGACCCTAAACTCAGCTGTCGTAAATCTTTTGACTTGCGCGTCGCGATATCCTCTCCTCAACCGTGACATGTACAGTCTTTGACAAGATACATCAAGCCATCATCGAACCATCATATCTTTGCCCTGGCTCACCAGATTCCGAAGCGAGCGATTCGCATTGACCGCATTTACAATCAGCACTGGTGCTTGTTACTGGTCAGCGAATACCAGGTCCGGCTAGTCTGGAGGTAGTCACGAGATTCGCCGTCATCAAACGACACCCGGGAATAACAACCCTACATGTACACATGTACGATCCTTGTTCACAGCGCTGTGACCGAGGAACGCCTGCACGAGATGCATATTGATCTAGCCCTTGAGCGTGCTGTTAGATAAGCGCGTTGTACCGGCCGCTTCACGCTCTCTTCTACGCAAAGGAAATGCTCGTCAAGGTTCGAGCCTAACGTCTGTCATCCGAACCTAGCCTTTCGGTCTAATCAGATCTTCTGCGGGTTCGGAGTTGTCAAACTGAGGCATGGCATCCACGCGGTAAGATCTGACTTCACGGCGCGCATGAAGGGATCGCCGGTCGCGGGCGGGGACCCAACATCTCTCTGGATGCGAAGGTTTGTCGAACAGACCGGCACAGTACCTAACTTTGGTGACGGGTATCTCACCGGTACTAGCACGTCTATCATAAACCAAAGCCACTGATACTACCGCTCAATTCGGTGAGATACTAAAGCTCAATTTCTGAAGTTCGTTCATGTCTCTCTGACATATGGATGATTTCAATACGAAAGCCGCTGATATCACCACATGGACCAGCCCGACTGTGTCAACAGACTTTAGCATTGACTGAGGCAAGAGAAGCTCTACTAAGACCTCGGACGAGAACAGATGACAGGAGAGGGGGTTCGAGAAGCAGGAGCTGCAACACCGCATCATGATGCGAAACGTGGGTTACATCCTCGCGTCCTGAGCCACATAAAGGTAAGGAAGATGCGTGGCAGGTCTCGTCGCATCATCGAACTTTACATCACCGTTGACCGAAGACAAGCTCGCCAAAATGTTTGGCGTAGGAAGCAAGCACATCGTCAATGCCTTCAACCTCTGGGTCGTTGTGTTCGTTGCTTTGGGCACGCTCTCGACGGCATACGGACTGGCCATCATCGGGTCGACAGTCGGGCAGCCGAATTGTCAGTAGTCGTTCTGCTAACGAGCTCTTAGACAAGTCAAGCTGATGACAGGATAGTCTACACTTACTTCGACCTTGCGCCGCAAGGCGAGCAAGGCTACACCTACACAACCAACATCATCGGAGCTCTCAATGGTGTCAACAGCGCCGGCGCAATCATCGGATGCATCATCAGCGCGTGGGCGGCGGATGCTTACAGCAGAAAGCGCACGATCCAGATTGGATGTGTGATCCTGATCGTTGGAGGTGCAATATGCGCCGGTTCAGCCAATATTGGCATGTTCCTCGCAGGTCGTGTTATCGCAGGCATTGGAAGCGGTATACTAGCTGGTAAGTTATGCTTTCCATCTACGAACGAGCACACACTGAGTCCTCCAAACCAGTGGTAGTCCCTATGTACCAAGGAGAGATCTCCACTGCTGAGACCCGCGGCGCCATGATGTGCGTAACTGGCGTGGCTTACGCACTAGGATACACGCTCGCTGGTTGGCTGGGATTCGCGTGCTTCTTCTTCCCAGCCGACTCGCCAAACGCGACCTTCGCCTGGCGCTTCCCTCTCGCTATCCAGTGTGTACCACCTTTGATCGTGTTGGCCGGAAGCGGATTCATACCCTTCTCACCGCGCTGGCTACTATCCAAGGGAAGACGAGAAGAGGCCTTCGATGTAGTGAAGCGTCTTCATCGTACGCCAGACGACAAAGATGACATTGCCGCTCGTCAAGAGTTCTACCTGATGGAGAAGCAGTATGAGCTCGATGCGCAGTTTGTGATGCGTCCCTTCGAGATCTTCCGGACGAAAATGAACAGAAGGCGAGCATTGGTTGCCAGCATCATGATGGCGGGCGACCAATTCCTCGGGATCTTTGTGCTCGCCAACTACGGCGTACTCATTTATGCTTCTCTCGGATTCCAAGGATCCAGACCGTTGCTGCTCAATGCATGCTGGACAACTTTCACGATCATAGGCAACATCTGGACCGCGCTGTACATCGATCGCTGGGGGAGGCGTACTTTCCTGCTCATTGGAGCAACAGGCGTGACGGTTTCGCTCGTATTCCTCTGCGCCCTGACAGCAACTTACCTCAATACTACGAACACGGCCGGGCTGAATGCGGCTGTCTTCTTCATCTGGTTCTTCATTCTATGGTGGTGTTTCTTTGTCGACGCCACGCAGTACGTCTACGTCAGTGAGATCTGGCCAAATCATTTGCGTTCGCAGGGGACTGCCTGGGGTCTGGCGTTCTTCTACCTCGCATCCGAGATCACGCTGGTGGCCGCACCGGTCGCATTGAACAAGATCGGATGGCGATTCTACCTGGTACTCATCATTCCATCAGCGTGCTACATCGTTGCCATTTGGTTTCTGTTCCCTGTAAGTCTAATGATGTCAATCTCACGTTCCGATTGAACACTGACTCCAAAACAGGAGACCAAAGGCCGGACTCTCGAGGAGATCGGGGCTCTGTTTGGCGACGAGCACGTTGCTAGCCATTGGTATGGTATCAGCGAAGAAGAGAAAGCCGAGATCTTCCGCAATGCTCTACAAGTGACGAAGTCTGGTCGTATCCCGGACCAGCAGGTTTCCGGTGGAAGCCAGGAGAAAGGAGACGTTTCTCTGACGCAGCATGTTGAGTCGTCTCATGAGTGAGTGGAAAGGGTATGTAATCGCTGATTGCCAGTTGATGTGCAAGCATTGGTAGTCCGACTGATCAACTCGGATCTATGATGCATAACTTGTGCCGCGTCGTACGAGGAGATGATCAACCAGTGTCCCAAGAAATTTCCACCGATGGTTGAATCTCTCTGTGAATTTGTTCGGATGATGTGCTGGCGTCAAAGGCTTTGGAACACCCGGATGGACAGTATGCCGTTGAGACATCCGGAGCACAATTCTTCCACTTATTTCCTACTTCTGCTTCCTAGATGATGCAAAAGGTGTAGCCTTGAAAGACTGTTCCCTCGATGCCCGATTCGGTCTTACTGTGTGACAGACACACGTGTCGAAGGATCTAGCGTGCACAGCCACATCTGACCACATTTATGTAGACCTGGGAACCTTGACGGAGGTCGTCAGCTCTATACCTGAGCGGCATTATACAACAACGACCAACCGTAAGAGAAATACAACATCGCAATATCCTCATGGCCTTCCCAAACGAATTCGGTGTCTCCCGCGCCCCCAAGAGCTCAATGTGGTCCAAGACCAAGACCTACCACCTCGGGACTTCCGACGCGCCTCAACTTTACACATGCAAAGAAGTGGTAGCATGGTCTGGCAAAATCAGCATAAGCCTACACATCGGCTCATCAACCGAAAGTGAGTCCATCGCTGGCTCAGCGAGCGAGAGTGCATGGCGAACTGGCACAACCGTCAAGATCCCAGCTTCCACAGCTTCCACCATCCCACCGTCGAACGTTAGTGAGATCAAGGAACATCTTCGGAAGCACACAAGCCTTACCCACGAGACGTGGGACTTCGTCTGCCCCATCGAATCCGACGGAGAGAGACAAGTGGAAAAGTTTGAATGGCGCCGCTCGCACGGCGACGAGACCGCATGTCTGCGTGACGGAAAGAGCACTTACGGCTGGAAACTCATCCGACTGCACTCCGAGTCGAAAGTTGTGTCACCAGACGGTAAAGAGTCGGGGCACTCGAGCGACGGGAAAGAGATCGTTGCTGTCTGGACGGATGATTCGCTGACCTGGTTTCGTGGGGCCGAGAAGGGAGTAGTAGGGAAGTTCGCATTCATCGGGAGCGGTGCTGATGGCGGACTTGGAGAGCAGTGGAAGTTGTTCGCGGTCGTGAGCGCTCTGCACATGAGACAGGTGGGCTTGCAGCAAGCAAATTCGACCGGTAGTAGTGCCGCTGCCAATGCTTGACGTGATGATGCTGCTGCTGCTAGTAATGCCGGAATCGATTTGTCTCAACAGTGCCACGCAGTTACTTTGCACGTCTTCTTCATGAATACTCCGCTGCAAGCTCGCATTACTAGTAATGCTGTCACTCGCTTTGCCCGACAATGCCCACCTGCTTCTTCACTCTGACATACCTAGGTGTCTGACCGAGGACCAAGTAGACCAAGCCTTGGAAGGCAACGCCAAACTCGCCAGCCGGATGACCTGCGCCGCGCACCTATGCGTCGTCCTTGGCTCTTTGCAGCCTGGTATTCAACCAAAACCATTGCGTACCTTCTTTGAAAAGCCCGAATTTCTTTGCTTTCCTCACGACAAAATCACATAATCCCGAGACCGATCCACTTCAATCGCGACATGTGCAAGACCGCAACATGGGCTTCAGCACTCAGTCGACATTGGTGCTCCTGCTATACTCTTTTGTAGCGATCAACAGCATCCGCTACTGGCGCCGCGTACCGTACGGCAACGGAGTCGGTTCTTTCGTCTGGATCACGCATCGAGGCCCGCTGCTCTCCTACGCTCCCGGCTTCATGGCATTAGCAGCCAAACGCAGCTGCCAGATACCTCCTGAAGAAGCATTTCCACGACAAGCCTTGTGCCACATACCTTACCTGGGTCGCGAGCGGACTTTTGCTTTCCTTGCGGTAATGTCTGCGGCGCTGTAGACTGTGGCTTTGAGCGAAGTTCTGATGCATGGGAAACCTCGTGCTGCATCATTGTCGCCTGATGAGGAAAAGGAGGAGGACTTTAGCCTGGGTTAAATATGATGATTTTTCATCTTCAAGGCTATGATGGGCAAAAACACAAAAACATACAACAAGCGGGATTCCCAGATGGTCACCCACTCTAGTACTAGTCGCCCGGTTCAGTGCTTAAGTATGGCTGAGCGGACGGGATGGCCGGTTTTCACTGACGTATGGTCGTATGTGAGAATTCGGTTGGGCTTGTGATCAGGTGAGTCCCAGATGGTCACCCTCTCTAGTACTAGTCGCCCGGTTCAGTTCTTATGTTTGGCAGAGCGGACGGGATGCCCAGATTTCACTGACCTATGGTCGTATGTGACAATTCACTTCCGCATCAGATCATGACGTCTAACATTGGCGACACGGCGCAGCCGAGGTGGCCGTCTGAGACCCTGCTTTCGAGAGCGCTTGCACAGCGGCTGAGTGAACGCCACCCATTGGATTGGTCGAACATGCGTGATCAATGCTCTATTGATGTCCGTGTCATGCTGAATTCGGCTATGTCGGCGTTGGTCGCAGCACCAAGAGGCAGTCCTGTCCCGTGAGTTGCACCAAGCAACAGTGTGCTCAGAACCCAGGTAAAGGCTTCTGGTGCACCACTTTATCCAGAACCAAGTCTAGTTCCCCAATCTTCTCCAGAGTAACCATAATACCCACCGTATACAAGATCACGAAGACCACTGCCGGCCACACGGACCGCCCGAAGCGCGTTTCTGGCAGAGGGATAGCCAGCAGGTACCTAAAGAGGCCGACTCGCCACCAATTGAGGCCATGCTTTTGGGTAGCGACATGAAGAGCGTGGAAACAGCACAGCTCCAGTAGGTGAGTGAAGCCGGACGTGAAGGCATCCCAGTACTGGCCGTGCCGGAGCTGTAAGACGAGGTGTATGCCTCTAGCAGTAAGCTTTCCTCCTAGAGCGGCCGCGGCCGCCTTGTGTATTGCGACTTGTATGCCATCGTTGACGTGGAAAAGCCGGAGGCGACACAGTGGACAGTGTGTCTGCTGGCGGTCTTTCATGGCGGTCAGGCAGTCGCTGCAGATCATGTGGTTGCAAGGTAGTATTGCTGGGATCTCGTCTGAAGACCAACATACGATACATTCGGGCTGACTGCCTGCGGCTTTCGCGATCCTAGAATTCGCTTTAGTCGAGGTCTTCAGAAACGTGCGGAAAGAAGGTAGGCGGAAGCTGTCGAATGGGCTGCCCGGCAGCCTGGTCCAGACGAAGTAAGACGACGTGAAGACGCATGCCAGAGCCCACTTTTGTTTCTGGCCTAGGAGGGCCACCACTGCCAGTCCCAGAGCATCCCAACCATACCAGCATCCGGCGTTGAGGTTCCGCGCCACATGTCTTCTCCACTGAGCAGAGAGCCAGACAGCCGACAGCAAAGCGACGATGTACAGATATAGCTGATCGCTGAGAATGTGGTAGGAGCCGTAGATTGCAGTGAACTCATATACGTGCGGTTCTTCGTCGATGCCGACGGTCGTGCCATGAGCGGTGGTTTCCGACATTTCCATGGATAGGTGGCTCTCTTGACTCTTGAGCAGACAGAAGCCCAGAGGACTGTTCAGATTCGGCTGGTCCGTTCAGAACGACACTTGTATCTCGGGTACATGCAAGCTGTCAAGAAATCCATGTCCGCCGGAGTTGCATCTTACCTGAATGTTGTAATTTTAGTTGATTACCTTTGGTCGGCAGGAAGTTAGAACGGAGAAAGAAGGTGGATCAGGACAGCATCTCCGAGGGTAAGGAAAAAGCGGAGTGTTTTACAGAAGCGAAAAACACCTACGACTTTCTAGGCGTACTTAGCTTCCAACTAGATGCTTCCCTGGGTCCAATGTACGTGGATTTTTTATCATGCGTTTGACACCTCCCGTACTGCTCAACTCAGCACAGCTGGCATCAATCAGCGCATTCTCGACCTTGGACACAACTTTCGCAGGAAATCATTCTGGGTAATTCTTTCGACTTGACGAGCTTGCTCGTTTCTAGTCGACGACGCTTAAAACCGGAATACAGCCTCTCTAGATTACCAGCGGTCGCGATTAACAGCAAGAGAAGCATCGCAAAAACGGACGAGAGGCAGGCCGCCCATCTGGGCTCGAAACCTCTGTTCTGGTCGTCGACATGAAGCACAAAGATAGCCCAGATTCCGACTGGCTCATTCCCATCTGCTGCACGACAGATGTCAGCGCAGAGGTGAGTCTGAGAGCAATCACTCCGCCGTGATCCATCAGTTCCAACTGCTGTAGATGAAAGATCGCTACCTAGAGGCCAGCTTGAGCTTTGGCTATGATCCGCCCGACAGGATCGTCTTCGTTGATAGCACAACGGAGCACTACGCCGAGGTAAGTATCTCCGGCCACAACACTCCAAGCTCACCTACATCGCCATTCATGGGCAAGACCGCCGAAGAGTGTAGGGACCTCCTAAACCGACTCTGGGAAGAGATGGCTCTCGAGTCGATCACGATCACTTTGTGATTCTTGACTAGAGATCGCTAGTGGACGATACGGCTGTACTGGTTCAGGCAAAAGGGGACGGAAAAGTCTCAGCGTCCGGGCGGAATTTAACATTGCGACTCCCAGGGTGATTCTATACTCCATTGACGATGCCGGCGTTGACGAAGATTTTGAGGATTTGCCTTATCCGGATGACGATGTCTTGCGGATCCAAGGAGGACCGGAGGACGGTAGTGCACACAGGGACCAACGGTTCTGATCACCACCGAGCAATTGGTGCGCTGGTCTTGCTCCTCGAGGGCCGATGTTGTCCGCATGTAGTGCTATCCGAGACTTCAGTGCGCCAAAACCGGAACAGCACCAGTGAGAGAGCTCCTCTCCAATATAAGCCTCTCTCTAAACATGTAGTAAGTATGTGGTAGTATCAGCGACTCCCGTGTAATGAGAGTCTAGCGGTACCAGTGAGAGAGCTGCTCTTCAATCTAAGCTTCTCGCCAACCCCCCGTACCACACATGTAATGGTGTCAGCGACTCTTGTGCACTGAGAATTTAGCAGTGCCAGCGAGATAGAGCTTCTTCATCGTCAGTGTTTCTCCGGACCGGTGTCGAATTTACGGTGGTATCAGCGGACTTCGAATACTAAAAATGCAGCCGCACCAGCGAGAGAGCGAGTGTGATTGCTGATGTCTTCACAAACGTCGAATCGGAGATACACTGCTATCAGCCACCCCCGTACACAGAGAACGCCTCCGTACCAGTGAGAGAATATGATCATGTCTCTTCGAGCAACGCGACCACACCATCATGACCCTCTTCCCTTGCGAACTGTATGGCTCTCGAACCAGCAACCTCGGCTCCCAGATTGAGCAAGAGCTGGACTATGTCAAGACGACCATGCTCTGCGGCTCCTTCAAGGGCAGTCCTTCCGTAATCACCCATGGCGGGTGCAAACACGTAGGCGCCTTTCTCGATCAATAATGTAGCGACACTCATGGATCCCGCTATTGCGGCGAATTGCAATGCTGTAGCTTGCTCAGGAAATGCGAGAGCTCGCTCATCTCTGGGGGATGTCTTACTTTCCACGTATGCGCCGGCTTCGAGAAGGAATCGGACCATTTTGAGATTGTTGATGCTGGCTGCTGCCTGCAATGCTGTTCTGCGTGTGCCACCGAGATACGCCACAGGCGCAGCATTGACATCAGCTCCATGATCCAGGAGCAGCCTCGCAGCATCGAGCTTGTCACTATATACCGCCTCTTGTAAAGCTTGAGATTTCTCATCTGCAGTCAGACCGGTCCGGTTCTCAAGAAAGAGGCGTAAGATATCCAAGTGAGCACCGCTTGCGGCGTTGTCGAGTGCTGTCATGTCTTCGTAGTCATTGTTGCTATCAGCGATCAGGTGACCGATCTCTGCGCCTGATGCCAACAGCAGTTCCGCGAGTTCCATATTCATGCCGCTGGGTCTTGTTGCGACTCGAAGTGCCAATGAGATATCACCAGCTTCGTACTCAAGCAAAAGTTGGGCGAGTCCAACATCGTTGTAGTGCGCTGCTATCTCAAGTGCGGTGTCGTAGTCATAGTCGACGGTCCACTCCAAGTTGCCACCGCTAGCAAGTGTCCAGGCGTCCAGAAGAAAACGGAGAAACTCAAGTGAGACTTTCCCTCCAGAGACATGTCTGATAAGCTCAATTACCACCGATGGGCCTTGGTCTTTCAAATTTGCGCCATGGTCCAAAAGTACTTGAAGGATCTCCGAGTTGCCCTGATGCGCTGCCGCTACAAGGGCTGTTCTGCATCCATCAGCGGCAGGAGCGTTGACATCAGCACCGCGGTCAAGGAGAATTAGTACAAGCTGCACGTGGTTATGGTCCACCGTTTCCTGGAGTGCTGTCGCGGTACCTCGATCGAAATGTGTTTGAGGCATTGCAGGAGCGTTGATGTCAGCTCCGTAGCTCAAGAGGAGCTCCGCAATCTCGATTTCTCCATGGCGTGCTGCGATTTGGAGCGTTGTGTGCCAGCTGGAATCATCATCAGCCGGAGGGGCATCGACACTGACTCCCAAAATCAGGAGTGTCTGCACGAGTTCGAAGTCGCCACACTCTGTTGCTGCTCGAAGTGCCGTTCGGCAAAATGTATCGTCCAGAAGGATGTGCGATGTCATCCGGAAATGGATCAAGTGTTTTACGACGTCAGTACGTCCTGAACGTCCCGCGGTTTGTATTGCAGAGACGAAATTAGTTGCTCCGTATGATATGAGTAACCGTGTGAGATCCAAATTGCCACTTCGTGCTGCACAATCCAGAGTTGTCCATCCTCGTTCATTGGCAGGTGAGTTGACATCTGCACCGTAAGAGAGCAAGAGGTGTACAACTTCAATGTTTCCGGCGCTTGCTGCTGCCTGGAGGGCTGTTTCTCGGCAAAATCCACCTGGAGGCCCGTTGACTTCTGCGCCAGCATCTAACAGGAGCTGCACCGTTTTCAAAAGGCCAGTCCGAGCGGCGAAATTCAGTGGCGATGACCCGTGTCTTGAATCAGGATCGTTGACGCGTGTTCGAGCTTGGAGTAGTAGCTGTACGAGATCGATTCGGCCAGTGTGGATGGCAGCCTTCAAAGGCGTATCGGCGAAATAACTCATACAAGGGTCGGATATCGTTCCCGAGAAACGTAGATTGACATCTGCGCCACGGTCCAGGAGGAGCTGCGCTATCCCCATGCTTTGTTTGTGAATCGCCATTTGAAGCGGTCTTCGGCTACGTCGGCCCACGCACGAATTCGGGTTGATACCAGTATCGAGCAGTGCGCCGACCAAAGAACAATCGGAGGAGTATATTGCCGCTGGCAGGAAGGTCCGAGCGATCGCTTTGGTTGCTGGCGATTGTCCTGCGATCAACGCCTGGAAGAGCTTACGATTGCTGTTTTGGAGGACCACAGGTAGAACTTCCGACGCCTCGTATTCTGAGAGTAGATTGTTTGCAGCCGAGTATATGATCGAAAGAAGAACTCGAGAATTGTCGCCAGCGCGTGAGATACTAGATAATCCTAAGGGGATGTCGATCTCAAACGTTGTGCTGTCAGATGCGTTGTCGAGATTTGAGTACCTGTCACCCGTGAGAGATTGTACCCAGTCGGCACAATGAACCAATGCTGAGGCACTTTCGGCATTTCCTCTGCTGTCGTGGCGGGCCATTCGGGAGACAAGATCTTGGTTGGAATGCCCGAATGAAACGTTGATTGGGTCGACTGCTTCGTTGGTCAGTACCGGAGTCTAAAAATGGCAGTGATGGTAGTGCGTCATACTGTGCAGTCGTAGGAGGCTGAAGAGTTCCAGGGAAGGCAGGTTGTTGATGGAAATCTGTGGCATAGCATCGCATCGTGGTGTGTCAACGGTAAAGCCGTCCGGCGTGGACGCAATGTTTTCTATGCCGACCAAGGAGTCAGTCAAATCTTAACGTGTGGATGACGACAGCCTACTTACCATTGTTTGCGAGTTCCCACAAGGGGGCATAGCGCTCCCCCTTGGTGAGTTTCTCTTGAGAAATCTCCACTCCATCTCTCCGGACCACACTCGTTTTGCCTTGCCTCTGCCGCAATGCAACCTTGCGGCTGACGACCCTCCAGGTGTCGGCTGTGCTGTTCTTACGGAACTTCCATTTCGCGAATTTTCGCTCGTATTGGCCTTTGCTGTATTTTTGTTAGCGAGTTGATTTAGCTTTGCATCTGCGACACGTGCTCGTACTTCATCTCGAATTCGTGGAACTCTTTCATGTAGACCATGATGCTTTTCAGCGTTTCGTTTTGGGTGACGTAGAGGGTATGAAGCGTGTCTTTGTGGAGTTCCCAGATTGCAGCCATGGTCTGCTCTTGAGGCTGGTGTCGAATTTATGGTAGTATCAGGGACTTTCGTATATCGTGAATGCGGATGGACCAGTGAGAGAGCCCTTCTTCGATGTAAGCTTCAGTCCAGTAGCAGACTTGCGGTGATGTAGTCGACTGCCGTATCCTGTTAGTGTAATAGTGCCAGCGAAAGAAACTCGATAGAAGGCAGATGGCCCGATACTTAAGTCGATAGTGGTGATCGCGTCTGTGGTATCGCATGATGAGCTGATCGATTCCGACCAGGCTGAGAGAGACGCATCTGTCAGTTTGCCCCACCTACATACATGCATGTATGCCTGTTGCCATAAGGTCAGCGAGATTTTGGCTTGGGCCAGTGAGCGCACCGCAAGACGAGTGAGACGCATCGCTCCGCACATGTCAACCCTAATGCAGGATTTTGGCTAGAGCCTGTCATCTTTGCAGTACCACAGCTGCTAGGCAAACCTGGGCTCCACTTCTGATCGCCTTTCGACCTTCGGTCTCGTCGTGCCCGATCATTGCAACGGCACCGCCCACAATGCAGGATTCTGGCAAGGGCCAATCATTGTCAAGGCCTTGAAGGCGCAGTATCTCCTCTTCTGCAAGCCCGCTTGATCTGATTGGTGCTTTCCAAAACATCGGTACAACGGTACAAGGCGTATGTTGATAGCGGCTGTGCTTGACATTATGCACATCGAACGGCTTGATCGTACCCTCGTACGCACGCTGAAGTGCGTTTTGTCGACATTCGTTTGGCCCCGGCCAGAATCTCGCCTTGGCAGATCACGCGTTGTGAGACCGTCGCTCTGGTTTCGCTAACTGGTGCTTGCCAAAATATCGTTCAAGAGATCATGAGAGTCTGGCTATAAGTCCGGCCAAACTTTCGCTTGAACCCAAAATCTGCATCGCAATTAAATTCGGCGTCGACTCAATCATCTGAAAGCTGTCTCTCTCATTGGCTGTACGTTGACATCGTTCTGTGAACATACTTTCGCAAATACCACCCGCTTCCGTCAAGATGAACGCGACCAACCCCAACTTGGAAATCCGTCTTTCCGTTGTCGACGATGACTCGAAAAGACTCGCCATCATCTACGGCACTCTAGGCACGATGCTTGCTTTGGCAAGTCTCGCGTTTGCCGCCTTGACCTGGGCGAGGTCTCGAAGACACCAATGCGCGGGCAACTCCAAGACCAAGGCGGCGACCGATCGCGACATTGAGGGCAACGTATTGGGACCTGGGGCTCATGAAGCCTATGAGCTTGAAGGATCCTCGGTCGGCGGTCATTCGGCTGCTGCTGGCTCAAGGTATATCGTCTCGAAGTGTACGGATGTGTCGACAATTGCTTACTCTTCAAAGTGTTGGCCAAGACGCGATGCCCGGACTCGACAAGTCCCAAGCCAAGTTGGAAAATACTTCGAGCGTTGATGTCTTCTCGGAGGTGTCGGATTCCAATTCGTAGCGGCGCGGGTAGATACGGCCTCGTCTTTGTCCTTTTGAGTCAAGCACTGATCCATGGCCAGGGAGCGTCGAGAATTTTGGTGCAAGCAAGGACCGGTTGGAAGGTCGGAAATCGCGTGGTGGTCATCTCCATCATGGACCGTGTTGCAGGGGGGCTGCCTGGACGTCCGCTTGGAGCGCTGGGAAGTTTGAACGAGACATGTTGACCAGAGTGTGCACGTTCCGTTGGCATGTTCAAGTCTTGCTGGGTTCTGATCGCGCGTAGTATCATCCGGCACCTTGTACAGTGTCTTGCAGTGGAGTCTGGCCTTTGTCAACAGTAATGTTACATTGTTATGATACATCTGCCTGTCTCATAGTAAACACTACACCAAACGCTCAGTGCAATCGTCCTTACTCTTACACACCCTTCCCACCCCTCTCGTCCTCCATACCAATCTGCACCGGCGACTCCGGGAACTCCTGCTTCGCCTTGCTCTTGCTGTTCACCTCGTCCTTCTCGCGGGTCGCATTGCCTCCAGTGTCCTTGTTTCTGCTCCTTCAAAGAATATCAGCATCAATCCTCCCTTCCATTGCACAACCCTCAGAGCTTGTTGTAGTCCGAAATTACTTACTCTCTCGCCTCCTTGCTGTTGGCAGACTGCACATCCAACTGGTCCTTTTTGCGGGTCGCGTGGGTCGAGTCGGGGTTCTTGCCCTCGGTCTCTCCGCTGGCGTTTCTTGAAGGGGTGGTGCTGAAGGGTTGGGTGACAGCGAGGGGTTTGAGGAGGGTGGTGCGGGTGGGTGCGACGAGCGCGCGGCGGGAGAATGTGAGGAAGCTGGACATTGTTGGGGATGTCAAGGTAGGTTGTGTGGAGGGTTGTTGATCGATTGATTGGTTGGTCGGTTTGGTTTGTTGGTTCGATGTGGACGTGAATCGGGGAGAAGAAGAGCACTGTAGAAGATAGGTGCAGTCTGACAGCGGTAAGAATGACAGTGCTTCCAAGGGATTCTGCTTCCATTCTTTGGTCCGCAATAACGACGTAGGCGAAGCGTCATTGACTCTCCAATCTGTGGAGGCGGGCGCTGCCGTGTCTTTAGACTTTGGACCCCACGATCTGGAGGGTCCAATGAGATTGATTAGATTAGTTGATGAGAAGCCGAACATCTGGTTTGGTTAGACGGGTTAGACGTGAGTATCGATGGCTTGTTTTGGTGCAGCATCCGTGGCTACACAACACCTAGCAGACCGTGTTAGAAACTCGCACTTCCTCCCCACCCTGAACAGCACCAAACCTGACACACTCTCCCTCCTTCAGTCCATCAATCTTCACCACCGTCTCGAAGCTCTCTCTCCTCGCTGATCCACGAAGCTCATCATCAACGTACACGTTCCACTCCTCCACGTCTGTGGCGCCATTCCAGCTCACGTACGCCGTCCCATTTTCGACAACAAGACTGGGATCCCAATCCTTCGGCGTCCCAGACCAGTCACCTCTGAACGTCCGGTAGCTGTACCCACGTTTCTCTGCCTCGAATCGCGCCTGCCATGTGATGTTGCCGGTAGCGTCGTATTCAATGATAATGGGGATCCGGCCGCCACCTAGCAAGAAGCTGCCGCTGTCCAGCGCCTGGAGCGAACCTTGGCTGTCCGCGTAGAAGTCCGTCTCGAAGGTTTGCAACAACTTGGCAGTGTTGTGCTTCTGGCTGACATCGAGCAGGACACCTTTGGTCAAGTTCCCGCCCATGTCATCTTTCATGTTGTGGTTGTCAAATAGCGTCATTGTAAATTCGCCATCTTCGGTGAGATTGTGCGCTCTCGCGTGATGCGCCCATTTGAAACCATGCTCGTCGCCATCAATTTTGTGCAACACATTGCCGGTTGCGCGGTCCACCACATAGCTACACCAGGTGTGGCGGCTATTTATGAGCAAGCGATCATCACCCAGAGGTTGGATGGAGTTGATGTGGAAGTGGTCATATGGCGCTCGTTTTGTGCCATCTCCCATGTATGACGGCAGCGGAAGGCGGGATTCGGAGAGAGGTACGTGTTCGATCGCGCTCCACGAAGACACGACGCGGCCGGTCATTGGTTCGATTTCGAAGAACATGCTGTTGGCCAACCATCCATCTTTGACACCGCCGAGTGGAGACAGATCGTATGGGGTGTTGTTGTACGCTGTCACGAACAAGGTATCGGAGGTAGACATGATGTGCTCGTGGAAATCCAGGTTGCCCGGTTTATTGTTTATCAAGGATGTCATGGTCGCATTGAGGTCGAATTCGATCTGTCGGTACTCGTTGTTCAGGAAGACGGCCCTGCCGTAGCCATGACCTGGGTTGGGCGCACCAGTGGAGTATCCATGAGAGAACGTGAGGTGCGTTTCGTTCAAAAAAGTTTGAGGTTTGAAGTCGGAAGTAGACTCATGTTTTTGGTCCACGAAGACCAAATCTCCATCTGTGGTGTAGATGACTGGTCTGCTGTTTTCCCTATGAGGGCCTCTGGGCGTCATGAAAAGATATTTTCCAGCATTTTCTGAAGCTTTGCCGATAATGTCCAGCTGTGGAGGTTGTAGAGGCGAGCTTTTGAACTCAAGGTGAGGCCACGAGCCGGAATCCTTGTCGTTGTCGATTACTCGAGGATGCGACTCAAATGAATGGACTGTCACTAGTCTGGGATAGTCGTACTGTGAGTCGGATTGTGACACGGCCGTGTGGAGTAAGAAGAAGACGACCAGAGAGCAGAACAGAAATGAGGTGCCAATAAAGGTCAGTTGTAGTGGAGATGCCATACCTTCACCCACTCGTGCTTCGATCGAGTGTTGCGTAGAGGACGAAGCAGAGTGAGGATTAGTAGTGGCGGATCGGCAGAGTGAAGATGAGCAGTAATGAAAAAGCAGAGTGAAGACGGGCAGCGTTGCCGCTGTATACACCCAACCTACCTCGTGCCATCCAGCAGAACTCTATTGAAGGCGAAGACGGTCCACAGCTCTGACAAGACCTGCTCAGTTGTTTTTGGGTTCACTGAACCGGTGGCCATGATCAACCGTAACAGGTGAGCACGCGACAATGTGGAGACTGGTGTTGGGGAACTTGGGATATCCCGCATTTGGCGACGACATCACGGTGAAGGATTGGTCTGAGCAGCCTTGAATATGCGAATTGGCGATGGCAGACAATGGAAGGCCTTGGAGGGAGCAGCCGCGGAAAGAAATAGCTGAGTCTTGGTGTTTGTTCCGAGTTCCTAGCGTTTGTGAAAGCCTTTCAGTGACGAGAGTCTCGGCTCGTCCGGTAAACATTCTCCTTGGTGCTTGGTAGGCCGGTTTTACTGTCAAGTGGCTAGAAGATAGTGTCCTGGAGGGTGTTGAGAGTCGCGATTCTGGCCGGCTCGATGGCCGCCATTGTTGATGCCACCCAGTCTCATTGTACCACTCAGAGGACCGCTAGCTAGAACATACCCAGATTGCAGCATCTTCTCCCGTCTTCTTGGCGATTGTCGATTCGTAGTAGTGTAGTGAAAACGGCTGTGGTGGTAGTGTTTGCCTTAGCGGTAAGGCTGGAGTCTTGCCCGACAATGTGCCGCGGAAGGGACGCCGCGGATTCGATCCAGGATTATTATTGAATCATTTCCATGAGCTCTGCCAGCCCGTCATGTCATCGTCAACACTCGACACAAACACGCTGAAACGCACGTCGATCAAAATGGCTGGAACCGGCGCGGATTTCCCATGCACACTGTATCTCACCCACGATCTGCTGCCTTGTAACACACCGTGTTAACTTCTGACCAGCACAATCAACACGCCCTTCCCTACACATCGCCTCGCCGAAGCAACACTCGGATCGCTATCGGTCGATGAAGAGCTCTCGCCTTTGGTCCGAAGATCGTTCTCGCTCGTCAACTCTGCTGGTGAAGATGCTGGAGACGTTGAAGAGAAGACTGTGCTGAGGACCGAGTACAAGGCCACAACGAACCGCATGCTGCGCGTCGCTGTGAACGGATTCTTCGAATCGCTGAACGTTGTTGTTCAGGTCATGGAAGAACTGGATGTCGACGTGCTTCATGAGAAGGGCCTTGAAGACTTGCAGGGTGTGCAGGGTGTTGAGCAGGGAATGATCGGGTCAACCGTTGGAGGCACTTGAAAGGCCACGCATGGAGCACGGCTTTCACACGAATGGCATGCCATGACACCAAAAGATCCCGCGAAATCGCCAGGATGAGCAACACGACGGACGTGGAAACCACAAGGACCATTCGCGCCTGGAAATTCAGACGCACGCCCTGTACCAGCAACGGCTGCTCTAGTGTCATTCTTGTCACAGAGCCTTGTAGACTCCAAGTTGCAAGCCATGGCAGGCAGGCAGTCTCACGTCCTTTCGCCGCCGAAAAAAATCTTGCGGTCTGGCATATCACTCACAGTGATGCTGTCACGAGCTTAGCGGCTGACACGGCAAGGGCTTGATCGTTAAGCGTTCACCTTTTTTTGGCCGATGGCATTGGTTCTGCGATCCCAATGGTCTAAGACGGTATACGGGTCGGTTATCTGGCTTCGCGGACGCATACTTACGCGGATTTACCGCGGAGGCGATAGCGACCTGCCAAGGCGGCGCATAGCAAGGATCCACCTCTTATCTGTAGGTAGCCAAGTATCCATGTCATCGCTGATACTTGATGCCGACAACGGCAACTACTACATTATATCATGGACTCCAATGGCTTTGCTCGTTTTTTTCCGTCCCTACATCTCTCCTACGTTTCCATTCGTCTGATCGGGTTGTCAAAGCATGCGGTTCACAAAATCTCTCACAGCCGCCCTCGGCCTAGCCATTGGCACAGCCGCATTCGATGCCAGAGAGGCGACTATAGCTTCCACTCATCATGACCTTTATACCGGCCTGGTCACCTGCCGCGAAGTTGTCGAATCGTTCCTGGCTCGCATTGAGGCTCTCAACAACTACACCAATGCGATTCTGGCATTGAACCCCAACGCTCTCCGCGACGCAGACAACTGCGACAAGGCACTTGCCTCGAACAATGGCACTCACGGCGCACTGTTCGGCATTCCCATCCTCTTGAAAGACAACTTCGACACATCATTCATGCCAACAACCGGCGCCAACGCCGACATGGCATTCTCACAGCCAACTGTCGATGCACCCTCAGTCACTGCTTTTAAGAATGCAGGCGCTATCATTCTGGGAAAGACGAACCTCCATGAGCTAGCACTTGAAGGCATCAGTGTATCATCCCTCGGCGGTCAAACCATCAACCCATACGACTCTACTCGAACTCCCGGTGGTAGCTCTGGTGGTACCGGTGCAGCGATTGCAGCTTCCTTCGCCGTTTTCGGCACCGGCACAGACACCGTCAACAGCCTGCGTAGTCCAGCCAGCGCCAACAGCCTTTGGAGCATGCGTCCGACGAGAGGCCTGATCAGTCGGGCCGGCGTCATACCAATCTCATACACCCAGGACACCATTGGACCCATTGCTCGCTGTGTCGAGGACGTGGCGACTGCAATCACAGTCATGTCTAGCATTGGATACGACGCGGATGACAACACTACGGCATCCGTTCCAGCAGGAATCCAAGGAACCGACTACGCCGCATCACTCACCACCGGATCCCTAAAAGACCTACGCCTAGGCCTCTTAGAAGGCTTCTTCAACCGCACCTCCTCAAACGAAACAACCCCAGTAAACAACGCAATGGCCGCGCACGTCGCAAAACTCCGCGCCGCCGGCGCAACAATCCTCCCCATCAACGAAACCCTCTACAACGCCACCGCGATCCTCTCAGCCCTCGACGTCCAACGCTACGAATACCGCGAAGAGCTCACGAAATACCTCGAACGCCCATCCCTCTCCGGCACGCACCCGAACTCAACAACAGACCTCTACTCCAGCGACAAGGACTTCCTCGTCCTGCCCTCAGGCTACGAATACGTAACCACATCACTCGTATCCTCGACTTCCAACGCAACCTACAACTCCACCCTAGCCGGAATCCGAAACCTCTCCCTAGCCCTGGAAAAGACCTTCGCTAGCAACAACCTGGACGCTGTTATCTACCCCGAACAAAATAACCTCGTCGTCAAAATCGGCTCACCCTCGCAGAGCGGACGCAATGGTATCCTCGCCGCTCTGACGGGCACGCCTGTCGTCACTGTTCCGATTGGTTTTAGTCCTGCGACGGAAACTGCCCCGGAGGGCGTGCCGATTGGGATGGAGATTCTGGGGAGGCAGTGGACGGAGGAGAAGTTGCTGCGGATCGCTTATCAGATTCAGATGATGGGGAGGGTGAGGAGGACGCCGGCTTGGGCGAAGGAGCAGGTTGAGGTTAAGCGGTATGAGGTTGTGCCGAGTATCACTCCGGATGTGGGGAATATTCCTGAGGAGTATCCGGTTGGGGTTTTGTGAGGTGTTGCTTGTTGGTAGTGTTCATACATGAAGAGTCGGCTCGAAAATCAAAAGAACTGGTCCATTATCCTATCTCTGTGCGCTACGAGATTCTGATGTTGTGAGACTTGTCTGCCGAGCTCGTTCTCGCCCCACTGCAAGTCTTCATCCATGATGAGATGAGTGTACGCAAATACGCTCGCATCAAACATGCTCGGCTTCTCCTGGCCAAAGAACCACTGATCCTCGCCCAGCAGCTCCGAGAAGGCGGCGAGAGCCTTGGCTGCGTCGCGCATGGTGTCTTCCTCGGAGATGGTGGAGGAATATAACGTTTTGGCAAGCTCTTTCTCTGCGGCCTCGCGCAGTTGGTGTGATATCGCGAGCTGGACGAAGGAGCTCGAGGAGCAGGGTTCGATGTAGAGTTTGTGGACGAGGGTGGTGTTGGAGGGGTGGAGGTATAGTTGGTACAGCTGGTGTTGATTAGCATCATCGTTTTGCAGGTGGTTCGCCTGACGTACCCAAGCCTTTCGCAAGGCGTTGTTGATCATGGAAGCATATGCCTCGTAGCGCAGGTCCTGTGGTTCCTCGATCTTTGAAGAAGACTGCGCCTTTGTCCATTTTGTCAATTTGTTACTGGGCACAGCGTCTGGCGCATTGGACGAGTCTTTCGATGTCGCAGCCGGCTGCAGGAATGGTAGGATGCCAGATGGCGAAGCATGATTGCTCGAAGGAACAAGACGGTATTGAATGCCAGAGAATTTGAGGTATGCCTGTTATGCGACGGATCGATCAGTCTCCCTTCTTGTATGCGCCTGAGCGTGCGATTGTCCATACCTGCCACTTCAAGCATCCTGGATTATAACTCGGCTTCCCGCTCTTCGCCTCTTCCTCCGTAGTGAAGACGTGCAACACATGCTGGCTCTTGTCCTTCGGCGCTCTTAATGGAAGATGGTTCTCATCGTATTGGACGAGCGGGAACTTGTCGAAGATGCGCTTGAGCGGCACGGGGATGCGGAAGATGCTGTTTTGTTGCTGGGCAGTCCATGAGGCCGCTGGAGGGCCGCCTGCTTTTTGTGTCATGGAGGCTGGAGATGGTGTAGGTAAGTCATCGTTTGTATGTTGGATGAAACAAGGACGGCATGTTGCTGCTCTCGGGGGTCTGATCGCGAGTCGCTCTAAGAGGCTAGATCGAGCTGCTGACCCTAACCCTATTTTGACGTCGCATCTACTTTCCTGCGATCCATGTCAACTGCGAAGCTACCTCCTCTCTCGTCTATACCAGCACCGTGTAACCCCTCAATCAGCTTCCCCGCAGCACGTCGTCTTATGTATTCAAGCAGTATATGACCAAAGTGCTAATGATGCTCAATTGGCGATTTTCTCTAGATTGACTTGGCTTATCCAAGACTCTCTGGCCGTCTATAAGAAGCATAGAGGAAGCCCATGGCCTCTTCCCAGCTAAGTAATCTATCTATCGTCTTGTCTCTCTATTACAAAATGGCACCAACGAGCGGTGATGCACTGGAACCGACGGCCTTGGAGAACGGCAAGACCGAACATACCATCCACCACGAGACGAAAGACACAGGCAACGGACATCTAGCCACGCTTGATGCCGGCTACAACGAGTCAGACATCGCCACCGAACTAACTCCTGCTGAAGGCAAGAGAGCGTTATGGAAGGTCGACATAAGACTCGTGCCACTTTTGGCTGTAAGTAGAGATGGGGTGTGCTTCCGTCTTGCATAGCTGAGCACAGGTTTAGGTGCTGTACCTGGTTGCTTTCATCGACAGGAGCAACATGTATGTCCCGTTAGTACATCCTAGCCTCATCTGTCACTGACACCGGTGGTATCAGCGGTAATGCACGAATCGCAGGACTCAACACCGACCTCAATCTCACTGGCCTGCAATACAACACCGCCGTTACTCTGTTCTTCCCGCCGTACTGCCTGTTCGAGGTTCCCTCCAATATTGTGCTCAAGATTATTCGCCCGTCGGTCTGGTTGTCGATTCTTTTGTTCTGCTGGGGTATCGTTCTTGACTTTCTTGTGGTGTTTGATGTACTGACGGTGATTGTCCAGGTCTGGTGATGACACTCATGGGCTTGATCGTGAACCGCCAGGGTCTATATGCGGCGAGATGGTTTCTTGGAATCGCTGAAGCGGGTATGTATGTCTGCACATGCATGGTGTCAGACCCTTTGCTAACAGCCATACAGTATGTCCTCCGGCTCTCATACCTGTCGCACAGTGACTGTGAGCTGCGACGCACATCTCTGAACACATTCTGCCATCACTTCCGGATTGATCGAGTTCGGACCCGATGCTAATGCAATTATCGCAGGGCTTCTTCCCGGGTACACTTCATTACAGTCACACTCAGATTGACTGATCAGTGCAAACTGACAGTGTCGATTAGGTGCAACTTTTCTCCTCACGCTTTGGTACAAGAGATACGAAGTCCAAAGCCGGATGGCTGTCTTCTACGCGTCGGCTAGTCTTTCGGGAGCTTTCTCCGGTCTGTTGGCTTTTGGGATAGAAAAGATGGACGGCATCGGTGGTTAGTACTCACGTGGAATGAATTACGCAGCAGCTGGAATCTAACTATCATAGGACGCACTGGCTGGCAATGGATGTTTGTATTCCTCCACATGCATTCTGAATCTTCATACCTGACAGTTGAACTAGCTTCATCCTCGAAGGCCTCATTCCCGTGGCGCTCTCATTCGTGATCTGGAAGATCTTGCCGAACAGTCCAGAGACTGCCGGTTTTCTAGACAAACAAGAGAAAGAATATATCGTCAATCGATTATCCTTGGAGACCGGCTCCGGACATGGCCGAGTCACCAACAACGACCGAATCAAAATGCATCACATCTGGGCGGCGTTCAAAGAATACAAGATTTGGTGCTCGTGGGTCATGTTCTGGGCCAATACCGTGGGGGTCTACGGGTAAGACTCTCGGACTCGACATCGATTTCATCGCTGACAACCACGACAGCTTCACGGCCACCGTACCGGCAGTCATCCAGCAACTCGGCTACTCATCCGCCAACGCCCAACTCCTCACAATCCCAATCTACGTCTTCGCCATGCTCATGACGATAATCTTCGCCTTCTGGTCCGACAAAGTCCAACAGCGGTCCCCCTTCATCATGGCAGGCTACAGCATCGCCGCGCTAGGCTTCATCGGCCAGCTCGCGATCCCGCACACCCGGCTCCCAGGCCTAACATACGGATTCTTATTCCCCGTCGCAGCCGGCCTTTACTGCCCCTTCGTCCACATCGTCTCCTGGACTGGCAAGTCCCCACCCATCCCACCCTCCACTCCCCAGCCCATCGCTAACATACCATCAACGACCAGCAAACAACCTCGCCCCCTCCTCCAAGCGCGCAGTCGGCATGGGCCTCCTGATATCCGTCGGCAACATGGGCGGCATCGCCGGCTCGAACATCTACATCGCAAGCCAGGCCCCCAAATACCCTGTAGGCTTTGGCGTGGGATTGGGGATGAGTCTCGCGGCGATTGTGATGGCTTATGTGCTTAGGCGGGCTTGCGATCGCGAGAATAAGGGTAGGCGGAAGATGTTGGATGAGGAGGGGGATCAGGCGGTGCGGGCGAGGTATTCGGATCAGGAGCTTTTGGATTTGGGGGATAAGAGCCCGTTTTTTATATATACGCTGTAGATTGGGGGTTGGGGACGGCGGTGGGGAGGGGGGTTGTGAGAGGATGAACTGATGATGGTTGGGTACTTCGATCTTGCTCTTGTCTTTTCGAGATGTGGAGTCAGGTCAACAGGCATGGAATCGTACAATTCGAGTCAATTGATTCGATGTTGCTCCGTTAGCACGGAGGTATATCTCCCCGAACCTGGACTCCAGCTCCGACGTCGGCAAGCAAAACGAGTGTTGCTTTGTTGCCTCCTGCTTCAACATACACATGTCCTCACCACAGATCGGCATTTCTACCCGATAAAGCAAACTAGTGTTGATTATGGATCGTACACAGCTCGATTCGAAAGACGTGGTCACTCTCCTTTGGAACCATCT
Source organism: Cladosporium phlei (assembly GCA_003614995.1). Lineage (NCBI taxonomy): Eukaryota > Fungi > Ascomycota > Dothideomycetes > Cladosporiales > Cladosporiaceae > Cladosporium > Cladosporium phlei. The sequence goes on along the minus strand of QZFA01000002.1, from coordinate 125,669 downwards.
TGGGCTACCGAGCTCTGCTCTAGAATCACTCTCGTTGCCTGGTACTGGACTCGGAGCGCCATCATCGTTCAAACTCGGGATCCTCGCGCAAGCTTCAATCGGTCTCTCAGCGCTGTCAGCCGCTCTCGTCTACAGTCATCTGAACAACACCGCTGTACCGAAAGTTGAAGTCCCGCTTCAACACGCTGTGGTCGAGTTTGACTCTTCCTCATTCTTGACCATCGACGGGAAACCATTGTTGCCGTCGCGAAAGCCCATAGGTGGGCTCCACAAGACGGCTGACGGCCAAGTCCGCATACATGATGGATTCCTAGTCCACCGCGAAGCTCTCAAGAAACTTCTCGGGTGCTCCGGAGAGGATGATCGGGAGCGTATCGGCGCAGCAGTCGCTCAGTGGACAACTCTCAACTTTGAGACAGCAGCTATTGAATCTGGTCTGGCTGTCGCCACTTTACGCTCCTTCGAGCAATGGGACAGCCACCCGCAAGCGCAAGCGATTGCCGACTTCCCAATCACCATCCGCAAGATCTCCGACAGCCCTCCATCGCAGCCCACAAACCTCAAACCCGGCAACAACAAGTGTCTGCGAGGCCTCCGCGTGGTGGAAATGACCCGCGTGATCGCCGGGCCTGTAGCAGGAAAGACTCTTGCCGCACACGGCGCAGATGTGCTATGGATCACGAGCCCGAACCTGGAAGACCAACCGCCGCTCGACAGGGCCTTCGCTCGCGGGAAACGAACAGTCCGTCTTGAAGTTGACGTTTCTGAAGATCGGGCGAGACTCGACGGACTACTCGAAGACGCCGACGTCTTCCTACAAAGCTACCGCCCCGGCTCGCTTGCCAGCAGAGGCCTCTCGCCTGAGGACATCGCAGCAAGGTCAAAGAAAGGGATCATATGTGCGAACTTGTCAGCTTATGGGTCTCCTGGACCTTGGGGCAATCGACGAGGTTTCGACTCTCTCGTGCAAACGTGCTCGGGCATGAATGTTTCCGAGGCGGAGCATTACGGCGCGGGTGAGACTGCACGTCCACTGCCCTTTCAAGCTCTGGACCATGCCTCTGGGTACTTCCTGGCCGCCGGCATTTCAGCCGCGCTGTATAGGCAAGCTACCGAAGGCGGCTCGTATGCTGTCGATGTCGGTCTGGCAGGAACGATGAAGTTCTTGCGGGCTTTGGGGCAGTATGAGGATCCCGGCGGGTTTGATGCGCCGTGGATTGAGAGACAAGGAGATGTGCTCAGTGAGATGTTGGAGGAGCGGGGCTCTGGTTTTGGCAATATAAGAGCTGTGAAGCATTCGGCGGTCATTGATGGCGTTGATGTCGGATGGGATGTCATGCCTAGACCCCTAGGGTCTGATCTCGCAGGATTGACGCGGTAGTAAATGGCGGCTATGCAGATCTGGTGTTCGCTATTGATACGGGGCACAGATCCTTTCGTATCGGCGAGGGCCTGTTGACCAAGGGCAAGGCGTGTTGGTTCTATATTCGTCAGCTGGTGGCGTCTGTGGCGAAATGCTCTCGACGACGGTATGTCGACGACCCGTGATGATGGTTGCACTTCCTTCGCTCTGTTGCTCAGAGATGCTCCTCCGCTCCCTCTGTTCGCCGGCACATTCAACAGTTTCAGTCTTCTATTGATCAACGAAGCCACATCGCGCCCAAATAGAACAGTCCATGTTTAGAGACAGGGGTAGATACCAGGCCGACGTGATAGGCTGAGTACTATACATCAACGACCACGCAGCAGAAGGGAGGTGGAAAGTCCAAAAAGTAGTGAGGAGTCGTGGGAGTCAGCACAGCCGCACCACCATGCACTCAGGCGGGTGTACCTGTTGTGCCCTGCGTCAACGAACCGCTGCGGGTATCTTCCAAACATGGAAACTCTGCGATCGGCTACAGGGTTTGGTGGTGCCCTTAGATAAGCTCCAACGGCTGTGTGACTGAACGGTAACAAGGCTCTTCGGTTCAGACTGGAGATAGCACGGACGAGAGACGGCTGACACCTGTCCAAGCTCAAGCCTCAGAGCAAACTCGTCAAAAATCGCACAATCATTGTATCATCGCCCGGCACTAAATCGAAGGGCTGACCGCCGAGCTGCGCGATATACCCTGGCGAGAGGAAGGAAATGAACAGCCCACTCGAGTTTGTTGTTCCTTGCTGCATCCCGGCTCTATAATCGTCACGCATGATGCGGGCTGCTGTCGTTCGGCCGCTCCCCCGGTGCCAAATCCGGTGTCGACATGGGTGAAATGGTTGCGATACTACTCGACCAGGACAAACCTGATGTGACTCTCGGCCCTTCACGTTCGAAAGAGCTTGTTCCGCCCTGGGCAACGGCACGCGTCAAAAACGTCGACTGCACGTTGAGCTTCTGCTCTTGTCACCGCCGGCAACAGAGAGTTTGTGTCGAAAAACAGCATGGTTTAAGCTTTGATTGAGGACCCATATCTTTCGGACGTCGGTGGCGGCTAGAGATCTCACCCCGAGAGCCTATCTTTCGGTGTATGAACCTTCTGCTCCTTTCCGATGTGCATCTGTGATCAAGCCACAGGGACCACCGACGATCTGGAGAGAGAAACACCTCCAAAACAGCCGCATCAAGTAAACCGCAATCGGCGAACCACTCGATGAGGACATCCATGCCATCCAAACAGGACGAGAGTCAAGCCGTGAATCCACGTGCCCGCCGCTGTTCCAACCGTGCCGCTTCCCACCCTAGCTTTCCGCTAGGGGGCTCGGCAGTCTCCCTCTGTTATTATCGTCCAGCATGTTTGCAGCCATGGCCTTTGAAGGATGAGCTCGACAATCAACGATCTCCCACCCACGCTATTCTCCGGCAAAGCATTGTCCGAGCACTTCACTTCTGTGGAGCCAATGTCGACTGCCAACCGCCGCTAAATAGTAGGTAGGCCAACATGTTCACGGTGCTATCTCTCTCGCACGTCTTCCTCTTCTCCTATCACCTCAGCTCTGTTCACTTCTAAGCGCCAAATCCTTTCGTCCCACCGATCTTCGTCGGCATTGAACGGTCCTTTCCAGCAGCGACTAACACTTCACATCATCTCACACAATGTTGGAGGAGAGGGCGAACAACGGCGGCGAAGGCGGTCTCAGCTACGAAGCCATCACAGCCATCACAATCGGCGTCGCCGGCTTCGTCATGCTAATGGTCGTCGCATGCGCCGTCAACATGCGCCGGAAAAAAGGCGGCGAGAACGCAGTCGACGCCGGAGATCTCGACCCCGAACAACAAGTCTACATGCGCGAAGCCAGGAACCGCAACCGCGACACCCTCACCGGCACAAACTACTTCACAGCCGCCGCGGCAGCAAACCCCCCGAGCCGTCAACCCTCAACATACATGGCACGATCCGGCATGAGCGACTACGGTTACGGCGACGTCTACTCACCGGGCTGGGACTCAAAACCTGTCAGCCGTCGCGAGAGCGGGTACGCCGATCACTCTTCGTGCGAGGCCGATTACAGCCATACTCACACGCCCAACAACGGCGTCGACCCCGAGTACTTCTCACACAAGGCGCCTGCAGGGGGTCCTCGACCGATGACCGCTCACAAAGAAGTCGGCGAACCCATCGAAGAGAAACCAGTTGCCCAGGCCGCCGTGGTGGAGGTCGACCCTAAGCCTACAAGCCCTGTAGACCAGTACCAGCCTGTCTCGAAAGCTTGAAGCGTTGCGCGGAGATCATGACGAGTAATTGAAAGGAATGCGAATTGATCGGTCGAGAGTGGAGGGTCTGGACAAGTAGACATTGAAAGGAAGAGGCAGACAACACCGGACGATCGATCCTGTCCCAAGACAGCTGGCTGCGCCGTGTATTGGGTTCGGGACACAACAATCTTTTATACCATGTGAACGCACAGGAGCGAATGCGCTGGGCCGGTGGCCATGCTGGACATTTCAACACATTGAGAGGCTCCTCAGTCTACAGTAGCCGTGCTACCATCGAATGCACGAGTAGAGCCCTCCAACTACCTCAGGCAGGAGGCTTTCCATTACATATACCATGCATACAAGAGCGTATGCATTTGTAGATCTAGATTCGCTTCACACTTCGCAACGCTACGATAATACATTGTTATGACCAACCAGTCTGGGAGACTGCTATGTTGGTCCATGAACGTTTGCAACGAGAACAGATGATAATCAGAGAAGGTCTCTCGTCTCATTTGAAGTCCATGATTGCAGAAGTACACCTTCTACAAAACGACCTGTCACATCCTCTGAATCGTATTTCCTTACTACTCCCAACCATTCTTGCTAGTGTCGACACAAATGGTCGACAGCTCTCTACCGTAATTGCCGATAATAGAGACATTCCCCAAGGAGACCAAGTCGGCTCCAATCGGTCTTACCGCAAAGACAATTGTGACAGTTGATTCTGCAAGGCCTGTAGTTGTCTGTTTGTTTATTTGGATTTTGTCCTGATGGGTCCCTCACTCCCGGAAGCAATCGTTGAAACTCGGGAACTCCGGCGTCTCTACGTCCCGAAGAGATCGTCAATCGGGAAGCCGATCTTTTGTCTTCCGTCTCAGTTCTCCACATCGCCGTGCCGCAACAACGTAACCACAACATACATCTTTTAAAACTCCGTCTTCGCTGAAACATTTATCGGAACAACTCAAGACAACTACCAACAAATCCACCCAACGATTCTCCCACTATGCAACAACCCACAATCATAATCACCGGCGCAAGCGGACAATACGGCCAAAAATTACTCAAATGCCTCATCTCAACCCACAAAATCGCCCCCTCCGCTCTCATACTCCTCACAAGAGATCCCCTCAAACTAGCATCCCACTCAAGATCCGGATCCACCGTCCGGAAAGGATCCTTCGATGACCCTCTCGAAGACCTCACAGCGACCTTCCGCGGCGCCGAAATTGTCTTCATGATCAGCACATCTCGCGCCGGAGCACGCCTGCCCCAACACCAAAACGCCATCAACGCCGCCAAAGCAGCGGGCGCGAAACACATCGTCTACACGAGTTTCGTAGGGACTGACCGTCCGACCCCTACGGCGCTGGTGGCCCAGGAACACCGCGCCACGGAGGAGATGCTGCGGGCCAGTGGACTTGCGTGGACGGCTCTTCGCGATAGCATGTACATCGAAGCCATGACCGACGTCGTCATCCCAGGTGCTTTGCAGACCGGCGTGCTGGCAGCCAACGCCGGAGACGGCAAAGTGGCGTTTGTGAGTCGGGAAGATTGCGTCGAGGCCGCGGCTGCTGTCCTGAGGAATCCTCACGCACATGAGAATATTGCTTACAATGTCACGGGCCCGGAATTGCTCACTTGGGCAGAAGTAGGGGCGATTGCGTCCAGGCTTAGTGGGAAGACGATCGAGTGGCGGGAACTGACAGAGGAGGAGAATTTCGAGGTGTTCGACGCGATGGGAATCCCCAGGCATCCTGCGGGAGATGAGTTTGAAAAGACGGGTGTGAAGGGGATTACTTGGAACAGTACTGATATGGTGAGCTTTGGGAAGGCGATTAGGCTTGGTGAGCTTGAGGTGATCAGTGGTGACTTTGAGAAGCTCACTGGGAGCCGGCCGAGATCGGTTGAAGATGTTTTGGCTGCTAGCCTACGCGTATAGGCTATCTAAACGGATCCGATGCAGCATGATCATGCTTTCATGGCAAGGGTAACGGCAGTGACTGATGTATGAAGATCCTCCAACCCAAGGCGACAGGTGACTTGCTGCGATCCGGCGTAGTCGAGCTGTGAGGCGATCCTGTCAGAATGGGGTACGGCATTGTTGTTTGGAGTTGAAGGGCAGGACTTACTCAGCGTTTTATGTTGACGAGCCGGAAAAGATTCTCTTTTGCAGGACCGTCGGATGATGGTGATGGTTCTCGGAGCATCAGGGTCCCATTCTCCACGACCCAGAGGACACTGGTCTTGCTTGCTTGTGCAAGGATAATGTTGTCAGGAGGATCAACCATCGATGGAATATATGCGGTGCCCTCCTCTGTAATATCTGTAATGAACTCTGATTGGAAGCAGGATCCCGGTTCGACCGACAGCTCGCACTCAATGTAGCCGGGTTCGATCCCGCTGCCGCCCATGCGATGGAATCGCCGTGGCTCCGACCCAGGCAGCGTGAACCCTTCTGTATGCGATCCCTCCTGTCTCCATGTTCCTCGCTTTCCGGGGCCGAATCGAAGCGGCTTCCCATACTCGGCGGGGCTGGGCTCCTCGAGGTAGGCGTCTTCGGACACGGAGTATATTGTATACCGTCCATCAGGTTCGAAACCTTTGGAGGACGCACCGCCAAGGCCAAGCAAGGCGGCGAAGGTGGCTGTAGTAGCGAACTTCATGGTGGGTTGGAGTCGCTGCGAGTGGGTTGGACGTGGAAGTGGTAGTGAAAGCAATGAAGACAAGCCCGGGATTGTTGTGGTCTTGATGGGTCCTTTATACCAGCAAACGTGGAGCGGTCTGATTTTCCAGCACAGCGCACTCCAGTCCGGCTTGTTCCTGAAGAAGGGAATGCAACAAAATGATCGGAGTTGTAGCAGCGGCACGAGAAACCGTCGTACCGCCACCAATTGACCGGTCTGAACGCCGACCAGCGAGCAAGATTCCGTTTATGGATAACGCAGGAAGCTATAACGTGAGCGCTATAGGGAAGCTCGCTGGTCTCGGTCATCTGTTATGAGCAACAGGAATGTTGGTGAGCACGCGGAAGCCGAATGAACGGGAGAGCTGAGCGGTCAACGGCGTTTGTCAAGTCGGTCTATGTCGACCCCGACATGGCGAGATGAAGTCGAGGTCTCGGAGCGTCCAGACATATTGAAAAGATCCCAAATGTTGGAAATGTAAGCGAATCCAGCCTCACCGCCGTTCATGCTGGAGTATGGTGGTATCGGCGACTTTTGTGCGTGGGATCAGACTCTGTGCCAGTGAGAGAGCAGTCTCCAGATACTAGCATCCTACTAGTTCGGCCTTCAGTAAGCGGTGGTATCAGCAGTTCCAGTATACCATAAGCCTGCGAGTGCCAGCGAGATGGTAGTCCGTCCATCGAAACTTGGGTAGCATGTACGGAGGCATCAAGTCTGATCCCATTCGATGAGTACCACGCTCTGCATGTTTCTCTGCACGAACGGGCGCTTGCTCGTGCCGAGATTCTGATATCGGTCGTCAGGAGTTGTGAAGTGAAGAGGGTCGAGAATGTCATCTCGGGAGAGGCTTTGGTGCTGCGAGGCTTTAGGGTTGGGGTTGGTGTACAGGCTCTTGACTTGTTGACAAATGGTCAAGCAGAAGACCATCCAGATCACCCATTGGCTACCTAGTTGGATTAGAACAACCTGCATCGGATTAGCGACTACATCTGTGTAGCGAACGTCGACAATCAACAGCCGACTACCCATTGTTCCAAATACAATGGTAGGGATATACGCCACATTCTTGGAACGTCTGCACCAAGATCATGCTGCGTCATCAAAGCCTGGGTCGTTTGGAATACAGTCAATAGTTCTCTGATACGTATGAATGAGTATACATGCATATGCACTCTGGATCTCGCTTTGGCTCATAGCCTCGTCAAGACACAACCCAATTGAGGAGTGACGGTTCGCGTAAAAGACAGTCCGCCGCCTCAAAAGACGTGATAATCAGGCACAAGCCGCAAGCGAGCAAGCCGAGCAAGCCACGAAGCAAAGCTTGCGGTGATTATGCACCAATCAAAAAAAGGAAGAAGTCCTGCCCTGGATGAGTGCAGCGCCTGGCCAAGCCTTTCGCGTATTTATATCCGACGACCGGCTTCGGCTTGTACTTGTTTGCAACTACCGCGCCCAGATCGCCGGAGCACTTCCCAACAAGGTCGGATAGCACAAAGGTGGAAGGGAAAAAAAGAAGAAGGACTTCAGCCACCAGCAAGCCTCCAGATACCGCACAATACGCGGCCTGTAGGACATCTCCGGACGCGTGTAAAAACCATCTCCAACTGAAACATACAGAATTCACAACAGCCCAATCAGGAAAGTCTTGAATCTACCTGACACCCCGAGTTCCAACGCCCAAGTCCTTCATCATGAACTCAATATCGCAAGCCTTGGCCATGGACAAACCTTACAAGGCTCTTAAAGCGTCAATTGTCAATCAGACAAGGGCACCTCAGCTGCCCGTTCGAGCATGGCGATGGGGCGTTCCCCCAAGTTGACCCAGCCTTACAAAAGTCCGATGGCCAGCGGAAATCCCGTCTGACTGCCTAGGTCTAAAGCAATAGCACGGGCGAGGGTGGCGTCTCTGGGAGAGTCCAGATAGCCGGTGGACTCTTCCAGCCCTGAATAATCTGTCAATCCATGTGGTCTGCCTGGGGAATATATTAACTGATGTGAGCCCATGTGCAGATCAAACTGTGGATCACAGTCTTACATACACTGGATTGTCTGATTAATATCTCAAGCCCAAGACAACTCACAAGTTGCTCGAGGCTCCAACTCCTTCGCCCTCACCGACGACATGCGTTCGTTCATCATCGGCGTCGTTGGCCTCATCGGCCTCGCCACCGCGCAGTCGGGAACCTCGACTGATCTACCGGCATCCTCTTCGGTCGAACATTCTACGACATCGTCTGCCTCGTCCGATGGTTCCTCGTCTGCAACATCTTCTCCCTCATCCAGTGTTTCTTCGGCCACGACCCCTACAGTCTCATCCAGTGTTCCTTCGGTCACGACTTCTGCAACCTCCTCGGTCGTAGCATCCAGCACCAAACCAGCCACCGCAGTCACTGTTGCTCTCGATGGATCCGCCGAATTCACCGCCATCAATGCCGCTGTCGCCGCGGCTCAAAACAGGGCCATAGCGACAGTGAGCTGTATGCCTGGCACGTACAGCGAAACCGTTCTCATCCAAGGCACACAAACCTTGACGATCGTCGGGCCGACCGCCAGCAGCTACCAAGGAAACCAAGTCAACATCGTTGCTAGTGCCCCCAGTGGCGTGGTGGCATTTAACACTCAAAAATCGAACGGTATCGTCTTCCGCAACATCAATATCACGAACACGATATCCGTGACCAACGCAAAGGCCCCAGCACTCCTGGCGTCTGGCTCGAACATTTTACTTGACACCGTTGGTCTGATCTCAGGCGGTACAGGTGTCTACCAAGCTGGGTTGGGCACGACTTTGATCACCAACTCGTACATTGAAGGTAAAGTTCGCGATTCATGACGAGTTTCAATGGGAACTAACTAAATCTAGGCAGCGATAAAATATTCTATCAATATGTCACAGCCTACGTCTACAACTCCGTGATCGTCCCGACGATAGACTCGGCTTCCATCGGATACCTCCAGGGATACTTGACTGGCGGCCAATGGTACAACGCTTCCTTGGTCATCGATAGCTGCAGCGTCCAACGAAAGCCGGGCGTCAGCAACAGCTATGTCTACCTCGCAGACCCGAACGGGAATTCCACAGCAGTCTTATATCGCAATAACCAAATCGGAAATCTCATTGCACCTGCCGCCCTCCGCCCGGCGGTGTGCACGAAGTTCCCCAACACTTACTACGGAGAGTTCGCAAACACAGGCGCAGGGGCGATGAGTCCATCCAACGCTGCAAGCCGTTCAGCCGTGTGCGATCGTGCAATTACTGTCGACCAGTTGCAAGAGTTCTCTATCGAACGGATCTTTGGTCGGGGGTTCCCAGGATATTCGAGCTCCGACACTACTTGGATCCCGTCTGCTATCTTGAAGTCGATCCAGGACTCTGATGCTGCCCAGATTGCCACTGGAAGCTCAGCTACTGCAACTTCCTCATCTTCTGTGGCTTCTTCGTCTCTTGCGAGCTCTTTAACTTCAAGCGACACATCTTCAGCCACCTCATCAATCTCGTCCTCGAGCTCGACTACTGGAACATCATCTGTTGCCAGTGATATCTCATCCAGTGCGGCCTCAACCTCATCAGGAGCCTCATCTTCCGGCACTAACACTGTTTCTGCCAGTGTCTCGGCGATCACAGTGGCCACAGCTTCTGCCCAGTTCACGGACATCAATGCTGCGGTTGTGTACGCTCAAAGATCTGGCATCCCCTCGGTAGAAGTTCTCGCCGGCACTTACAGCGCGGTCACCGTGGCTGGTACCCAAACTCTCACCATCTCGGGTCCTCTGGCAACAGCAGTCTCTGGCAACGTCGTGGAGATCACATCAAACAGCGCCGACGGTTCATTCAGCTTCGGCACTTCCGCCGGTCGCGGTCTGACCTTGCGCAACCTGAATTTGACCAACACCGCAACAACCGGCACCGGCCCTGCGATCAGCGCCAAGGGCATGAACCTCGGTATCTACACGTGCGCTCTTGTCAGTAGCGTGCAAGGTGCCTACCAGGCGTCGTACGGTATCACCCTCATCGCGAACAGTTTCATACAAGGTCCAGACAAATTAATTTATAACTACCCAACGCTGTATGTTTATGCGAGTACTATCGTACCAACGGGATCTGGAAACTCCATCTTCTTCGGCAAAGGCAACGCCATCTCCGGTGTCAACTACAACTCAAGCCTTGTGGTGGATTCTAGCACTGTGCAGGGCCCCGCCAGCAACGTCTATCTCGCGACTCCAAACGGCGTCACCGGTCTGATCAACGTCGTCTACCGTAACAGCTCACTCGGCAATGTCGTGGCAGCTCCAGGAGTGTATTCCACAGCTTGCTCTGTGCCGGGATCGGTGTTTGGAGAATTCCAGAACTCAGGCATAGGTTCCTTTGCTAGCAACGCGGCAAGCCGTGGAGCCGGCTCTTGCGACTACCTGTTGTCGGCCGACCAAGTCTCGGCCTACACGATGTCCAAAGTCTTCGGAAACGCCTTCAGTGGATTCGCATCGAGCGACCTCTCCTGGGTCGACTCTTCAGTCCTTGAATCCATCCAGAACTCCAACGCCGCTCAGATATCGTCCGCCTCGGCCATGCCAAGTGCCAGCGCTACAGCGTCAACCAGCACTGGAGCATCTTCTACTTGTGCGACGCCGACCCCTTCTGCGACTCTGATCGTCTCACAAAATGCCACAGACTGCAAATACGCCAACATCTCCGCGGCTATCAGCGCGCTGCCGAACGACAACCAGCCGTATACCATTAAGATCGAAGAGGGCCAATACAACGAGCAGATCAGTATCACTCGCAACGGCAAAGTCACTCTGATCGGCGAGAGCGACAGCCCGGCAGATTACAGGTCGAACAAAGTCTCTGTGCAATTCTCCCGTGGCGAGCTCACGAGTGCTGGCAAGAACGAGCTGACTCCGGTGCTGAATGTCAAGAAGACGGGATCGAGTCCGGATTTTGCGGCTTACAACATCGATTTTGTCAACACGTACCCGCAGACCCCGAACACTGCTGCTCTGGCCGCCGACTACTACGGAAACAACTTCGCGGCTTATGGCTGCTCGTTTGTTGGGTTCCAAGATACCCTGCTTGCCAACAAGGGCGTTCAGGTTTTCGCCAACTCATATGTTGAGGGTAGTGTTGATTTCATCTGGGGATACTCGACCGCATACTTCTATCGTTCCGTCATCAGCTCCAACACCCCAGGTTCATGTATCGCAGCCCAGGGTCGTGTTGTGGGCACGGTCTCCGGTTATGTGTTCGATGAGTGCAAGATCACCTATAAGGCAAGCACTTACGGAAACACGTTCGGCTCAACTTACCTGGGCAGGCCGTACAGCAACTACTCGACCGCGATCTACAAGAACAGCTGGATTGATAAACACATCAACCCTGCGGGATGGAAGGCCTGGTCGACTAGTTCTCCACAGACCTCGAACGTCGTCTTTGGCGAATTCAACAACACTGGACCCGGCAGCTGGCAAGCAGGGAGCACTCGCCCTGCCTACGCCACGAACATGTCTTTGGAACAAGTTGCACCCTACTCTCTGTCAAGCTGGGTCGGAGATACGTCCTTCATCGACCAGAAGGCATGGAACTATCCAGCTCCGTTCGACACGAACACTACGTCAACGCCCGACACTACCGGACCATCCGCCGGCAACGTTACGGTCTCTGGCAGCTCTGCTTACAACGGGACTGTGCCACCAGCTGGGGCATTGATCGTGTCTCAAAAGCCTCTGGACGGCAAAACGGTGTACCCGACCATCCAAGAAGCGCTGAACGCCGCGCCCGCCTCAGGCAACACTACCATTTTTATTTACCAGGGAATCTACAACGAGCAGCTCATAGTCAGCAGAGCTGGGAGCACGGTGATGATCGGATACTCCGATTCCACCGACGATTACAACAAGAACACGGTGACTATCCAACAACAAAAAGGCATAGACACGCAAGGCGATGGCAGCAACGTCGATGGAGCCACTGTGTACGTGACCGGCAACAAATTCTACGCTTACAACCTCAACATTTTCAACAACAACGGAACGCAACAGAACATCGCATCCCTCGGGTTTGCCGTCAAGAGCAGCAAGTTCGCTTTCTTGCACGGCTGCCAGATCTATGGCAACCAGGACACGCTGTACATCTCCGGCTCGCTGTTTACCTTCAAGACATTGGTAGCTGGCAATGTTGACTTCATCTGTAAGTCAAGAGAACATTTTCTGATGTCTTTATTAACCGATAATAGGAGATAGTTACTAACAAGTATCGAATAGTCGGCTCCGGCTTGGGATACTTCCTGAACAGCACCATCTCTCCAAATGAAGAGGGCAACTCAATCACCGCTGCAAAGCGCGCGACCAATACGACTGCTGGTGGTTTCGTCTTCGACCAGTGTTCCGTCATTCCGGCTCCTGGGGTCGACGCATCCGGATGGAAGAATGTCAGCCTTGGTCGACCTTGGAACCAGTTCGCTAACGTGGCGTACATCGACACTTACCTCGACGGCATGGTCGGTACTGCTGGCTGGGATCGGTGGAGCAAATCTAGCCCGCAGACTGATGGTGTTTCGTACGGCGAGTACCACAACTTCGGCCCAGGTTCAAGCACGTGTGCCAGGGCAAGCTTCTCCAAGCAGCTTTCAGACTCCGAAGTGGTATCTTATCAGCTGTAAGTTGATCGATCATATACCACCCTTGAGAGAAGTCTCCCGCTAATTCTTTGCAGTCAAAATTTCTTCAGCTCGATTGCTTGGATCGACTTCAGCGTTGTTGATGTCCAGCCATTCTTCGTCGGTCAAGGCAGTGCTCCGCCTTGCGCTGTGTCGCCTGCTTCAACAAGCAGGGTCTCTTCGAGCACAGTCTCTTCAAGTACAGTTTCCCCCACGCTTACCCTCAGCAGCACTAGCTCTTCCACTTCGGTTTCGCCCGTCACTGTCTACACGACAAAGACCTTCACAGAGAAGCAGGTTGCTACCATCAGCGCGACAAGCCCTGCTGTGACAAAGACTTCAACGCAGGTCGAAGCTGGAGCCGATGGTGTCACTTTCACCCCGTCTCCGGTCTTGAAGACGTCCGTCGTCAAGGCTACTTCCGTGGAATCCAGCGTCATCACGCAAGCAGACAGTACCATAACCCTGAAATCTACGCAAACGGTATTCGCAACCGTCACCGCCCAAGGAAAGCCGTCGACCATCAAAACCACTGAGATCATTGTTTCAACCTCGACATACTCACCAAACCCGGTCGTCGTCAAGGCCACCACGACCGTCCAAGTTGTTTCGACAATCACGCCAAAGGCAGTCACAATCACCAACGACCAAGGCCAGACACAGACTTCGTACATTACGAAGACACAGAAGGGAGTCAGCAAGACAAGCGTAATCTCGCTCTCTGGTGCTCTCGTGGTCAAGACTGTGACGCCCAAGCCGAGCACGACTGTCCTGTCCACAACCTCCACACAAATCACGACAAAGAAGACCACGGTCACTTGCGCGCCTTCTGGCGGTGCTCGCATGTTCCGCAGAGGACTCGAGGCACGTGCCGCAGGAACGACGACATTGACGGTCAACCAGACCATCACGTCCATCACCAAGACCTCGACTGTCTTACTCCCCGGTCCTACTGTATTTGCCACGATCACAAGCACGAGTGCCGGCCGCCAAGCAACCACCCTCAAACCCGCCACCTCCACAATCCTGTCCACATCCTTCGCCACATCCACCGCATTCTCAACAGTCGGCGGCCAAGTCACCACGATCACGAGCTTCGCAACCAAGAACGAAGCAACAACAATCACCCAACCAGCCAGCACCCTCACCAGCACCATCCGCTCCACCTCCGTTTCCGTTCTCACCGAGGCCGGAACCACGTCCACGAGCTACAAGATCGTCTCAAGCACAAGCTACACGACTCTGCCGGTCGCCACTTCAACGATCGTAAACGACGCCATCCGTGTGACAACGCTCACCACCACACTGCCGGCTTCTACGACGACGATCTTCAAGACCCAGACGGGCAAAGCTGTTACTTCTTCGACGACGCTTCCGGCTGCTCTGTCCACCAAGACCACGACGGTGAAGTCCGTCTCTACGGTATGGCAGACGGCGACGAAGACGAAGTCGGGAGCTGCGGTTTGTACTGCTTAGGCGCTGTCGTTTCCCTTGCTTTTCCGCGGAGGGCAGCTCGGGCACGTTTTCGGCTTGGAGCATTTGCGATTGATAGCATGATTTAATTGACATCGAAACACTTGACACATAAAGCCCGAATTGACTTGATCGTATACTGTAGTACCTTTCGACTTGGTGGAGAGACGTTGGCTGGTTCTGAGGGAGCACGATTGACGCAACAGAGCGGTCACACCAGGCATCATGGTGTGTGGACAGGCGGCCGTGTAGCAGGTCCCGTTGTCCAGTGGCGAGGTCTGGTGGATCATTCAATGACATACAGCCACAGCTGGTGCATGGCAACGAGTGTAGCGTGTGCTCAAAAGGATTTGCGACCATCGTCTGTCTAACGAATGTTGACATGTGCGGAGTCCAGTCGCTGCCCGATGAATGCCGCCCTCTGCATCTTTCTCTGCATGACGATGCTGAGGTAAGCGCCAGCTCGTGCTGACATTAGCCAAGAAACGGGTCAGGGCTAAGTTATTGGTATGCAGAGGTGATGTTTCAGTTCGAAAGCCTCGTTCGTTAGAGTAGGGTTGGTGTTAGGGTAAGCGATCTGCCTTTAGTGTATGCAACAGGCGACTAATTATATCCGTCCGGCGACCGGCTCCGGTTTTTTCCAACCACAAACTCCCTCGTTCCGCTCGGATCGCTGGAGCACTTGCTTTCCAATAGAGCCGGATGACACAAAGACAAAAGGAAAATAAGTTGAGCCGCCTGTCAGCGTCAGCCCGAAACGCGACGTTGACGACGGATGTACAGTACTGTAAGCACTTCGACTTCGACCTGAAACATAGAGACAGACACGCCCCGTATCGAGATAGCTGTGGCGACAAACACAGAACCTCCAATGACGAGGAGCTTTTCTGAACTCAACCTGTCACCATGAGATACCCTTCCAACGCTCATGTCCTTCATCACACAGCAAAGTCAATATCGCAAACCTTGGCCCCTGAACAGACAAGATCTCACCTAACAAGGTTTGCGAACCGTGGAATCGAACCTTCAATTTGGCAAACAAACATGAGTAATCCTACTCAGTGAGGTCATGTGTGCTGACATGTGCTTTCCTTTGGGATTATATGAATATTCCATGTGAGCCCGTTTGCAGATTTAGGTCACCATCTCAAGCCCAAGACAGCTTACTCACCATCCTCGACGACATGCGTTCATTCATCACCGGCCTCGTTGGCATCATCGGCCTCGCCACTGCAACTTCGGCTTTGGTCACTGGTCGCGCATCCACTGCTTCGACCGCCCTCCCACACAATGGCAAGGTCCCGCCTCAAAACGCGATCATCGTGTCTCAAAACAGCAAAGACAGTGAAGGGAGTTTCTCCAGCATCAGCGCTGCACTGGCTTCACTGCCCAACGATAACACGGAACAGGCGGTCTTTGTCAATCCAGGTTCATACAATGAGCAGATTGCGATTAATCGTCCCGGTGCAGTTCGCATCATCGGATACACCACGGGGAACCCTGGCCAGTCGTACAAGGACAATCAGGTCCGAGTCTCGTTCAGTCGCGGCTTGTCAGTTTCGCCTCTACCCGCGGGACACAACGATGCAGAAACCGCCGTGGTCAGCACCGCATCGAGCCAGGTCTCTTTCTACAACATCAACTTTGTAAACACAGACAACCTGGACGGTTCCAAGGCGAGCTATGTCACGCTTGCGGCTTCCCTCTACGGCAACCACGTCGCCTTCTATGGTTGCTCATTGGATGGATGGCAGGACACTCTGCTGACTGGTGCCACTGCTGGGTACCTGTATTTCGAGTCCTGTTACGTGGGAGGGGCAATCGACTTCATTTGTGAGCCTCTCTAGATGGAATATCAGTGAGTGAACGAGATACTAATAAACGTCACAGGGGGCTACTCCAAGGCCTACTTCAAGGGCTGCACAATCGGCGCAAAACGGGCCTCATCCGCCATAACCGCACACAGCAGATCCTCGCTCTCGGCGATCGGCGGATACATCTTCGACCAGTGCCTGTTCACCGCTGCTCCAGATGCCACCGTGGACTTGACCGGCAGTGTCTACCTGGGACGACCGTACTCCCAGTACGCACTCGTCGTCATCAAGAACTCATACCTCGACAAGCCCATCAACCCCAGCGGCTGGAAGATCTGGTCCAAGACAGACCCCCGCGTCGAGTACGTTACCTTTGCAGAGTACAACAACAAGGGCCCTGGGAACTGGGAGAACAACGCGGCTGCCCGCACTGCTTTCAATTATGCGACCTTGCTCACTTCGGACACCTACCCGCTTTCAAGCGTCATGGACTCGACGTCGTGGATTGATATGACATACTGGACTTCAATCCAGACGCCGCAATCGGTGTAGGGCTCTTAGTGCGTGCTCCTCAGATGGGCTCAAGCTGTCATCACCTCTCTACCGGCGTCCTCGGCCGCTGTGACTGCGAGGACTACGACGGTGGAAGTCCGATTCTACGCCGTGGCAACGTACTGCGACGAAGACTAAGGCGGGGGGGTGCGGTTTGGACTCTGCTTAGGTATGTTTGTTCCCTTGAGTTTTCTTCTTCGCGGATGATTTGTGTTTCTTTTTGGACAGGCGACTCGGGCATGCCGCCGTTTCGGAGCATTTGCGATTGGGAGTGTAATACATAATAAATTATACAGTCTCCGTTCGAACAATGACACGCTTCCATAAAATGGCGCAATGGATTTGTTGACTTGATCCTGTGTAACAACGGATTCAGGGCGATACATCTGCAAATTTTTCGCATCATCCCCGGTTTTTTATGCTCGGGAGTTTCCAAGTTCAAAGGCAGCACGATTGGAGAAACAGTACTCGTATTGACATTACCGACACTTGATAGCTCCAGCGGCACTTCAACGCCTCGCAAAGTAGATCCCCGCCAAAGGTACCACAACAGCAGTCAGCAACAGCCCAAAATTAATAGCGCTATGCTTCAGAGCCTTCAGCCCATACCTCTCGAACAAAGCCTTCAGGTCCTTCGACTCGTTCAAATGCGGGAAAGGAACATCAGGCACCGGCTTCCCCAAGAATTCGCACAGAGGCTCCCACCCCGACCCCAGCTTGTACTCCAACAGCCTTTCCTTCGGCGCCAGATCTCGAACGATCGCATAATGCTCGCGATACCCTTGCTTCGCCCTCTTCTCCAGCCCAGCAATCGTCGGCGTCTTGGCCTGCCCAAAAGCGTACCCGAAACTCACCACCCCCACCTCGATGACACGCCCGATCCAGAACGGATCCGTGAAGCGGAAGAACAGGAACGCAGGATCGAGAGAGGTGGCGAACAGGGCTTTGATGCTGCGGTACCAGGACTCGACGTCTCGCTCGACGATGACGACTTGCGCTTCTGGGTAAGCTTCAAGGAGTTCTGCGGCGAAGAGGATGGCGGGCTGGTCGGTGACGGCGCCGCAGTGGCCGAGGAGAGCGTCCCATTGTTCTTTCCCGAAAGTGCCGACGCCGTCGAATTTCGCCCGGAAGGCTTCCATCCACATGTCGGCATCTTTGGCGTTGGCGAAGACGGAGGAGAAGTGGTAGGGGTTTGGGTAGCCGAGGATTTCGTACGCGCGGCACATGCCTGTTGTTGATCGTTAACTCCGGGACCTGTCATGTAGGAGGGGGCTGTCGAGGTAGATCACGTACTGAGTGTTCCAGTCCGTGAGTGCGCAAGGTGCAGCACTTCCAAGGGTGTGGTGCGACGACAATTGTGACGGTCGATGTTAGTGTCCTTGTTGAAGCCGAGGGCGAATTTGCCAAACTTCTCGATGTCGCTTGGGCTTGCCATGATATGCTGATTTTGATGTTGGATATGATATTCTCTTTGATCGTGGGAACGATTGATCCAAACGTGCGGATAGATACCAGCTTGGTTATATAGATACACGTCCCATTCGCCATGTATACTTCAAGTATAGTGATCTGACAAGACGTTGCCTCGATTCGGTTAATGCGTTGAAGCGGGCCGCATTTTGAGTTCATCAGCCGTTGGAGTTTGGTTCGCCTGCCGATCTGATCGTCGTCGAAGTGGTCGCGATGTGGTAAGTCTGAAAGAGCGGCCGCGTTCAGCCCCAATCGACCATTTTAGGGGACAGGAAAAACCGGGACGGCGTCGTCTCCCCGGTATAATCGACTAAAATCGACTCGGGGTCATGAGGCATTACCTCAGAGATCAACAGGGATAGAAGAGATGAGCTTACCAAGCGTGCTCGCTATCAGTGGTACGGTGTGATCAAGATCACACGGTATCCGAGGGTAGGACAGTTCCGGGCGTTCGGTCCCCCAGGAGCAGGAGAGCTTTCAGGATCCGTAGAAAAGCAAGATACCAGCATAATACTTCCCGCTCTTCTTCTTGGTCCATGTCTCTTGCGGCTCTTTGGTTGCAATACGCCGCCAACGACGCCCTCGGACAACGAGAATCTCTGCCCAAAGAGTCGGCACCTTGATCGTGTGCCACGTGTCGGTCCACGGCCACGCGCGTAACATACGCTCAAACGCGCATTTTGAGGGCAGCCGCTTTATATCGACCACGGCAGCAAGTTTCTCGATGAAGAATTGGGAGTGTTCGAACCCGCCGTCCATGCTGTGAGTGGCGAATGTTGACAGAGCCCAAAGCAATGCCGGATCGTGCGTTCGTGATAGCTCGGGATCTTGGCCAATGTTCAGCTTGGCGAGACTTAACAGCGTCTCCCGAACTTCCACGGTAGAAGGGGCGAAGCTGCTGGTGGTGGCAAGGATGTGGAGTTGGCAGGCGGTCACCATTAGAGCCTCGATGACACGCGTCTCTTTGGACTCGATCTGCGTCTCCAGGCTTGCGGCGATGGTGTGTGCTTGATATTCCGCCTCGTAGGCTGTAGCTAGACGTGCATCTTGTGTGACTGGCGTTGGTGAATTGGAAAGGATGCTGATAATATGCAGAGATATCAACATCTGAAACCATGTGCTCTCGTCGAGGCCCAGATGCTTTTTGAGATGCTTCCAATTACCCAGGGCCAACCGCCTGGCCTCGATATTGATGGTGTTGCTGATGCGTGTTAGCGCGTCGGTCAAGGATGGCGGTAGATAGTAGCGTAGAGTGGGAATTGTCGTAGTCTTCATTGCATAGCGCAAGTCGCACCAGACCACCAGTCGCCATTGTACCTCGTCAAGCTGGCGAACGCAGTCCATTGCGGCAATGGCACTGATGTGTCGTTGTCCATGTGCGAAGTTGCCTTCCCGAACTTCTGCGAAGGCGAGGAGGGCGATAGCTAGAGCCATGTTGCCGGCGACATCTCCGCCGCTTGATGCCACGGACTTGCAAAGGCTCTCGTATACGTGCTGCTTGTGGTCGAGATACAAGACTTTGTCGAATCGCGAAGCGATGGACTGCCTCTTGTGTAAAGTCAGCATCGCGACGCAACCGAATAATGTGGCGTCCGACTTGGCCATGTCCCACAATGCGAGTCCCCATAGCCGATGGACCTCTGCGCGAGGATCTGAGGCTTGGACATTAGTAGAATCGGCAAGATACCAATTGCCGATGATACTGAAGTCGTCGTTGATTGGAAAGGGCACATCTGCGATCTGCTCGTTTGAAGCCGCATGAGTGGCTTCGGGCCACAGACCCACTGCCACAACCGGTACCTTCGAGTTCGATTTGTCTAAGACGGTTCTGCGTGTTGTTTTCTTCGGCAGAGTGCTAATCGGCCTCGGCCTGGAGATGGATTGATCCGACACGAGAATGGACCTGGTAGCGAAAGCGATAGATGAACTGTGTGATTCGTGGCCTGCTGTGTACGGTTGACCATTCGCCATTGTCTTCTGCGTGAAGGCGAACTGAATCTCAATGGATCAGGACAACAATGTTGGTTACTGGCGAAGGAAACAATCGCCATGGAGACAACAACTGACTAACCATGTGGCCTGGAGATGCTGGTGCAGAAATACACATGTACAGTATAGCTGGGTGGTGGGGAGAAAACAGGAAGAGAAACCGCCGAGGCTGCAAGGACACAAGACCCCAACCGGCCACTAGAGGCAGCGGTAAGACCGGGCCGGGACGGTGACTCGCGTATGGTGGTACTGTATCGGCTGCGATTTCCGTATTTAGTCTCCCCTGCAGCGCAGCGCAAAACAAGAGTTTCGACAACGCGTTCCTTGGTTTTCGAGAAGAGGACCGGCCGTTCCGCCACGATGTTCACACTCAACCCTTCTAGCTGGTCTTGAAAATGGGTCTCAAGAGGGACATGTAAACCTCGATCATCGTGATGTGAGTCGCCCCGAGATTCCTCATTCACCCCATCAACGAACCGCGAACCTGCTCTTTGCACGAATCGCTCCGCCCCAGTAGTAAAAGATGTATGGGATCGGAGCGATGAAAGCGCTGATACAGCCCAACGTGGTCAGCGCCCAATGCGTACCCAGATTGTTATACATTGGTATGCCGACGACAGTCCTGTCACGCGTGGTGAGTTTTTACTTGTGACGGCAACACGATTCCGGGTTTGCGACTCACATGACACCTGCGGCGACGTATCGTACCAGAGTGATAAAGGTAAGTGCGGACGCGGCGTACCCCTGGTAGCTATCGATGATGTACATGTATGAGCTGATGAAGATGCATACAGTACCGAAGCCGATCACCACCGAGGCAGAGAGCGGCGACCATATCGAGATGGATGGCTGCGAAGTGTCAGTCCACGCTCTTCATCTCATCTTCGCTATCAAGGGGAATTCTCACGTAATCCGTCCAAGCCATCCACAAGAGACCGATCGGCAAGAATGGCGCGCCAATCATGGCGAAAAGGAGCCTCGACTCCTGACGTATTGCCGTGCCCGAACCGTCGTCGTGATCTCGAAGCAGTTGCCTTCCGGTACTGGCTTTCAAGAAGGGAACGATTGCAATTGACAGTAAGACGCCCACTAATAGGCCCAGGAAACACAGATTCTTCAGTCCCTGACTAATGCCGTAAACGTCCTCGAAGATGTAGGGGTATCCTACGAGAAAGGTAAACTGCACGACATAGACAATCGAGTTGTACAGCGTTAAGAACAACACGATGGGCTCCAGAGCAAGAACGAAGGGTCGGGAGAAGTTCTTCCGCAGCACAGCCCCCAGTCCGGAGGGTTCGGCGTCCATCGCAGCTCGAAATCGCTCGTCGCTTGTCAGCTCCCGAAAGCACCTCGCTTTCAGCTGAAGGATTCGAGCTGCATACGTCTCTTCCATCGTGAGGAACGCAACAAGTATGACAAAGCCATCAAGTATGACGATCAGCCACACAGCCCACCGCCAACTGAGAGCGTTGCTTTGGCCGACGTAGCTTGCGATGACCGGCGCCGCAACTGGGCCTCCGAATCCGACCATGGCGAACATTGGGAACGCCCAAGTCATCTCCCGAGTGTTCCAGAGATCGCTCATGCTGCCTCCTGCAACAGTAAGTGGAGCGGAAGCGAAAAGGCCAGCCAACAATCGGAAAGCGATATGAGAACCTAAGTCCGGAGCCAGCGCTGCACCAGAGAGCCAACATCCGCATACGAAGAGCGAGACCATGTAGACAAGGTAACGTCCTAGGATCTCCGACGAGGGAGCTGCAAGCAACGCACCGATCCCGAAGCCAACAAGGAAGACTCCGGTTCCGCTGAACGCTTGTATTTGTGCAGATGCACCAAAGTCTTGAGCGATTTGCGGCCCTACGGCGGCTTCGATGGCGCTTGCGACGGTCACAATCATTGCTACCGCGTCCAGTAGCAATGTAGTACCAAGACGTTTTCGTACCGACCAGTTCCGTGGGGCTTCCGGGTCAGTCTCCGATTCCCAGTCCACTTGGAAGAAGACTTCTCCGTCATGCGTGCATTGAACGGATACACCAGGCATCATGGTGTATGGATAGATTGCGTAACAGGTCTCGTTATGACTTCTGGTGTATCGTCCAGCTGGGAAATCCCGTGGCACGTTCGTTGACGTGTAGCCACTGTCGCAGCATGGCGAGAAATCGTGCGTGTGCTCAATGGGATCCGCGAGGACCTCCAAGTGCTGTTTGGCGCGATTGCGAAGACGTCTGTACTGTAAGATAGCCGCCATCGGGGAAGTGGATGTGGTTCGAGTGTGTCAGTGTACGACCGGCCTCCTTTCGTTGCGCTGCAAAGACGTAAGGGATGTCTGCTGTCGTTCTGACTATCGCTGCACAGAAAATTGGGCGACCCTGTCGATGGCCCACGTCGATGCAGCACCCACACCGAATCCACATTTCACACTTGCAATACGACGACACGGATGCCAAGTATCTCTCGACGATGAGATCGTATCCGCTGTGTATCTTCATGGATCCTGTGATGCTGTTCCCAGGCTAAGCGTCATTGTATCGTGTCCGTGACTCTGTTGTACTGCCGAATTAGTTCTGGATGCACCCAGCGTCACGATCATGCATGTACGTACAGCTTGGAGTATCGATGAGAGAATAGCTTGTGCATGGCGCTTGACTGACAACGAGCCTATACTCGATATGAAGCAGGTATAACACACGAGTCACAGGAGACTTTTCCCGCAGTTGGTGTCAAGCCGATATCAGGAATCGGGAGCTAGTGGCGAGACTCGAGAGTGCTGCTGCTGTCGGCAATCTGCGATAGCTCGAGACGCATGGAGTCCGCAACAATAGTATCATCCATGAGATCGATGCAACATTGGAAAGACTGGGTGGAGATTGAAATGTATGCACCAATCGATCGACTGCACTTGATCTTGGTACGAAGAGCCAACACCAGCGGACAATCATCGTCGTGATGGCGCTTAGGGTACGTTAGCTCTAGCATCGACAGTCGAGGCTGCATGACTTCCCTCCGACCAAGCATCATCCGAGGGATATCGATTATCTTCGACCTATGGCAAGCTTGGTGCTACATCCTCAGGTCTTTAGTCTCGCCTGACATCACCTCCAGGCGCCAGATCCCAAGTGTTGGGTCATCATTGCGTGTAGATGCATGCAGTCAGTCATGCGTCCTTCGGAAAACGCAGCAGATAGGCAAATCGAAGATCGAAGGGCGGTTATACATAAGAATGCAAGGGAATCGATAGAATACTGATTCGTGCAACAAAGGAATTTGCAGTATCGAAATAACTTCTATCCCCGCCCAGCGACCAACAGATCCGAACCCCTCCCTCATCGCAAAGGCAATCATGGGCACTCAGATCACTGTCCTCAAGCTCCAGCACCCAGTCACTCTCGATCACGAGTTCTTCGCAGAGGGCGAGCAATTCAAGGAGATCTTGAAAGAGATCGGCGTCCAACCGGGATTCTTGAGAGGATTCTGGGGATTGGAATATGAAGATCCAACTGTAGTGCGAGTCTTTGTCAACTGGAACTTGAGTGACGGTATCGGAAGCAAGTACGCATCCCCCATCTCTCACAGACACGGACTACGGGAACCTTTCACTAACTGCACCGCAGTGAATTTGTCAACACGAAACTCAAGAAACTGAAAGAGGTCGAGTCTGTGGAGAACTTCCACGTCGACTTCAACCCATCCCTCCCAACGATGCCTCTCGACTCAGACATCTCTGGCAACACGATGGTCGAGACAATCTATTTCGACAAGAAGTTCCCACACCCCGACGGATGGGTCAGCAACTTCAAACAAAAAGTGCAAAACATCCTGCGTCTTAGAGGAAATGTGTTCAAGGCCGCGGCCGGCGGGTGGGCGACCAAGAACACGGTCGCTCCGAACACCTCTGAAGAGTGTCTCGTCTGGTTCGCAGTGGTTGGTTGGCCCTCGATGCAAGCTCATCTCGACTGGAGGGGCTCGCCGGAGCACCTTGAGAACCAGAAGCTACTGGAGCAGTACAAGGACTGGTGGGTGGGTATCGTGAGAGTTCATTCGAGCATGAGCGAGTTTGGCAGGCGTTCGTCTCGGGTGGGTCAGGCTGTGCCAGGGACTGAACATAGAGAGAGGAGTCGACTTTGAGTGCTTTACACTACATTGCGTCGTCGAATCGTCCTTGGCGACAATGCCCTCGCATGTTCGAGCCCTTGTGCATTGCATGTGGCGCGAAGTTTCTTCCCGAGATTCAACATCCCGATCGCACCAGCTGCAACATTGATCGATTCGATAAATAAGATAGTCGTTTAAGTTTCCCAATCCAGGTATTGCTTCGTTTTCGATCCCGCTTCCACACACCAGGTACCGCAGACTCCGTCTAGCTACATGCATCCTGCGTGGCTAGGAAGATTAGCGTGAAAATTCACGATCGTCTTGTCATCAGCTTTGAAGGCTCTGCAGGTCTGGCTGCGGTGGTCCAGTCTCCATCAAGGACGAAGCGTCTGGTCTCATATAATATGCATCGGTGGGGCCTGTCATCCCCTGCTAGTGCCCTCGCTACGGCTCGTCGGTTGCTTCGCGTAAAGACTCCGGAGATCTCACGGCTCGGATCACAGTGGAGCTCGGAATCCTTTTCGGTGAGAGGTCCGAGTCAGTAGTTCTTCCGTGATACTCATGCCTTGTGCTATAGAACGACTAGCCACTTGTTGCATTGGTGACCTTTATGGCCCCGTGGTAAGACTTCGACCACAGAAGCACCAGCGACACGATACCAATCCACAGAGCAAAAGTCCAGAGTCAATGGATTGTAGCCGCCTGTCACCTATCACAAATGGTTCAACAGACCGCCACAGTCTCTGTCAGAAATCAGATCATAACGTGTGCGAATGACCTCCGTGTATGAATGGCACCTCCATTCGAAAAAGTGTGGAGACGCGAGTTTTAGCAATGTAACACCAACTTGGAGTGCTCCGTGCTATCACTCGTAGAGTCGTAAGTCTCGTATGGACAGATCATGGCCCTCCTTGGGTGCCGACGCTGCCCACTTCTGTGGCGCGTAGAGAGAAATCGGCTTCCAAGTTCGATACAGGAAGCGTCCGCGCACCGGGACGATCATCAGATCAAGCAGGCGTCTGTTCCTAGACCGTCTTGTCGCGATCCGATCTAGATCCACACAGACTAATGCGTGACGAAGCTCGCAACGATATTGGTGGCGCTGGCATGCGAGCTTCGAAGTTCGATCGCGTATCTTGATCTGCAATCTATTATGTTACCAGAGTCGGTGCATGTCATCGTCATTGCGTGACATGTGATCTTTTCATAGCCCAGCCGTCGCAGATCTACCAACCTACAAGCGAAGACCTTTCCATAGACTAGGTCTTTAACGGTAAGCCGAGAGTCCTGCGAGCGATCAGCCAAAGCCAAGTCCAGTGATACACCTTACATGTTGGTCAAGCGAAGGGATAGTAGACCATTTATATGCTAATGTCTCATACTGCGGACATACTATGGCAGGACTGTGGATTGGCCAGCCAGTCCATCACAAGCTGGGCTTCCAGATCGAGTGACATGGTCTGATGGAAGGACCTGTCGACGTGGACCGCAAGGTGACTGTGTGGTTCTATAAGTACGAGGCGAATGCCTCCTGTCAGGTTGTACATCCAAACAACAAAGCTACCTCTTCTTACATCCATCGAACAGACTCTGCACAGAATCCACCAACCTCACACCCGTC
The DNA here is from genome assembly GCA_003614995.1 of Cladosporium phlei. NCBI lineage: Eukaryota > Fungi > Ascomycota > Dothideomycetes > Cladosporiales > Cladosporiaceae > Cladosporium > Cladosporium phlei. The sequence goes on along the minus strand of QZFA01000002.1, from coordinate 99,639 downwards.
TTTACACGAACCATGCTTCCATTCACCTACCTCGTTCCCGCACTGTTCTTCAATGTAAGAATTTCTGTTTTCCTCGTTGTTGTACTTTCACCTGCTGACAATTTTCGTAGGCAACCGTCAACACACGGGTACGTGAGACCAGACCCGAATGAGTAAATGTCATGACTGACCACCACCTAGACCGACTTGGGCACCGATACCTTCGGCGCAGAGTTAGGCGCATTCGAATTCGAGAGTGGCACACTGCAATCTGAGCCAGGAGTAAGTGGCAGCGCCGCGAATGAGATGCAAAGACTCGAACATCGCTTACCAGTCAACCATAGTTCGAGTTCCAATTCGACTCTGAAGTCATCTTCGGCACGAACTATGCAAGCACCAATTCCGAGCTGGGAATCAGCCACCCTGACTTCAGAGGAACCGTTGTGCCGAACGACGGTGCCGCGCCCTTCAAGTTCCACATCGGCGGAGTCCAAATCGGAAACGAAGACCTCCTCCCGATCATCACCGGCAACACTTCGACGGGTCTCGAAATCCCCTACGGTTCAGTCTACCGAGGTATGTGGCGTCAGTCTCAATGCATGGTTCCATGCTAATGGTGTTGTACAGTTTTGACTGCGACGTTCCAGGGTGGCGAGGGCGAATACAAGTCGCTGGAGAACTCGGTCTTTGTCGGAACGGAGACAGTCTCTGATTCCGGTATCCCTGGCAAATTCCTCTTGGGGTTCAAGATCTCCAAGGTCTACCCTACCAAGACCAACATCACAATCGGCAATGAGTTTTAGCCGATCGACGAGTCAAGATGGAATGAAAAACGGGGCGGTGGAAGATGTCGTGTGTCGCGGCAGAAACATAGAGCGTTTGGCGCGGAGATCTCACTCTGCGCAACCCGAGTGAGAAAGGGACACTCCTGAAGGGATGCAACATGCCCGGGTATTGCGGTTATGACACCATGCTGCTTGGTATGACTCTCTTTTGACTTTTGTATGCAAGACTTATGACGAAATTCTTTTGCTTCTGTGGCGCAATGTTGTTCCAGATTGGAGGAGGAGAGTGGGTGTTTGATCTCGTAGTGAAGACAATAAATACCAGACGTAGGAGGACCTTGGGAGGAGTGTTGGGCACTTGAGTGCGGAGAAGACAAGGCGGTGTCGGCAGAGCCAAGCTTTTCATAAGGGGTCGTCCCCGTCCTTCAGAGGACAGCTCTCTTTACAGTATGAATCTGGACCTTGACTTGTAACAATAATCACTGCGGAAAGTTTCCTGCCGCTCGTGTTTCTGTTCTTCTAAGAACAAATAATACGAGTCTTCATACACTGTTCGAGGGTTCTCCGTGGGCAAGATGGTCTTTAACTTCGACCGGCTATCGCCACCCATTTAGGCGCTTTATACTACTCCACCGTAGAGCTTGCTTCAGCCAAAATACCCGGCCTGTATCTGAAGACGCTTGTCGGTTTCACTTTTAGTGTAGCCTCAGCTGAATAGGTATTTGTTTCGCTGTTTCCTTCAGTCTTTGCTCACCATCGTCAACGCACTTGACAGCCACTCAATTCCCCATTTCCTCCTCTCTACGACACAACGATGCTCCGCTCAATCTTGGCCTCAGCCTTCGTGGCACAAGCAAACGCCGTCTGGCTGGCCGGCTTGAACATCGCAGGGTGTGAGATCGGTATTGACACCAGCGTGAGTGGACAATCACATCTCTGGAACGGAGAAGACTTACGAGAAATAACACCATAACAGGGCAACTTCGCCCCCAACGAGTTCGAACTGCAATACCCATGCCCATCGCCAGAAATGGCAAAGAGTCAAATGACACACTTCGTCAACAACGATGGCTTCAACATCTTCCGTCTGCCGACAGCATGGCAGCCACTGGTCAACAATGATCTCGAGGCCAACAAGCTCGATGCTACGTACTTCGCAAAGTACAACGCACTCGTGCAAACTTGTCTCGACACTAGTCCTGAGACCTATTGCATGTGAGTTACAATCACCCGAGTCTAGCCTTCAATCCATACATGAACTATCTCTGACACCTCCCCTCAGCATCGACATCCACAACTACGGCCGCTGGTGGGGTGGCATCGTCGGCCAAGACGGCCCCTCTGCCGCCATTTTTGCCCAAACTTGGTCTCAAATTGCCGAGCACTGGGCAGATCAGCCCCGGGCGATTTTTGGGGTCATGAATGAACCTCACGACAGTCCAGACAAGTCCGATTTCGACATGGCCACCTGGGCAGCCACAACCCAAACCGTCGTGACCGCGATCCGCGACGCCGGCGCAACCTCTCAGATGATCTTCCTCTCGACCTCCAACTGGCAGAACGCCATCGACTTCCCCAACCGCGCCGCCGACATGCTGGGCGTCACGAACAAGGACGGCAGCACCACGAACCTCATCTTCGAACTGCACCAGTACTTTGACAAGGAGGGCGGCAAGAACACTTTCTGCAACGACAATCTGGCTTCCGGGTTCGCTACTGTTGCGGATTACCTGCGCGAGAATGGACGCCAGGCTTTCCTTGGTGAGATGGGGGCTGGCAATGGACAGGATTGCATCGATATTGTCTGTGGTGTATTGGACACGCTGAATGACAATGCGGACGTCTATGTTGGCTGGACTAGCTGGGCAGCTGGTAACTGGTGGGACGACTATGAGTTGACTCAGGTGCCGAAGGATGGGCAGGATGTGGGGATTGTGAAGTCTTGCTTTGCGCCTAAGTTTAAGGCCTCCAAGACGAGCGCGTAGAGTGCCGGGCAGTGGATGGACAGAGTGTCCGATGAATTGCGAAGCGATCTATATCTGTATCTGTATGCTGCGTTCTAACGGTCGTATATATATCTCATGTCATCGCGAAAGAAGACGAATTGCGACTCTCGAAATCATTATCCCTGGGTCTCGGTGATCTCCCTACCCTCTCGTCGTCGACAAACTGTATCCTTGGCGACTCCTTCTCTCCTCTTTCCTTCTTGATCGTGTCTTCGCTGGTATCACTCAACTGCCAAACGGGGGCATCAAGTATACGATTGCCCCTCGACGTCGCCCTCGAGCCGGGTCGAGAAACCCACGACACGCCTCTCGAGGCTGGCCGAGAGAACGAAACAGCTCTTGACCTCGTCGACCAAGCCTCTTCAACATCGTCGTTCCCATCCTCCCTGCTGATGACTCGCGAGAAGCGATTATGTCTGACCACGCTGCCACACCTCGGATCCATATGACTGTTCGGCGGCAGCGGCTCGCTGATACTCCTTCTGCGTACCAGACTCGGCTCCGATTCCACAATCGGCTTCACACCTCTCCATCTGTAGATCAGCTCCAGCGCGGGAATACTCAAGCCGTGTACCAGAATGCTGAACAGCACCAAGAAATACACCACCGGTCGCATTGCACGGAGCAGATCCTCTTCCTCGTGCGTCTCCACGGCGTCAAGCTTGGGATACAAATGGAAAGCGTGCTCGACGTAGAACACAGCACCAATACCAATCGGCCCAAAATATCCCATGAACAGCGCCTCCCGCCACGTCTTGACAGTATTCGGCATCGCCTTGTAAATCACCATCATCGCAGGGATGCGTCGGAGCAGCAAGACCAGCAGACCCAGAGCGATCAGGCGGCCAGGTGTGATCCCCGTGACGTCGGAATCGAATTCGGACCAAGGCATGATGGCGCCGATGTACATGAACCCGCCGAAGTTGAGCAGGACGTCGATAGACGAGTTGACTTCGTCGTGCCGGGCTAGGGTTTCGTGCAGGAAGGCTCCGTTCCAGTTCATGGCGGCGGCGGCGCAGAAGCAGGCTAGGAGATCGTCGGTGCCGGTGAGGCCGCAGACTCCGATGGCGAGGAGGCCGAGGGCTGTTGGGTAGAGGAGGAGGGATTCGGTGTCGATCCATTTTCTGTTTGATCGGTTACTGTGTGTGCGAGGGAGAGATGGTGATTAGGGTCACGAACCGCCTCAATGTGAAGGTAATGGCAGACATGCTCGCGATGCCGATGACGGCACCGATCACTGCGCCCAGCACGATGAAATACAGCCAGCCTTCCACGACCCAAGTCTCTATCGCTTTACCTGCATCGCCACCGAGACGGCCAACGTCCCCTGATCTGGCGTTGATGCGAGGAGCGTCGGGCTTGAAGTTGACGTCGTCTTCTGGTGTGTGGCGGATGAGGTATGTGGCGAGTAGCAGGAAAGGAAATCCAAACCCGTCATTAGCTCCTGCTTCAGCCGAGATGATCTCTCGCAGCGCTCGCGGAACGTATTTGTCTGCGAAGGGTCCTTTTGCGATGGCTTGCGATAGGACGGGATCGGTACTGGTGACTAGCGATGCGATGACCATGGCGGTGAGAGTTGTCAATTTCGGTACCATGAGGATCACGCAGCCCGTAGTGCACAGCCACATGATGGTCATGACAGGAATCAGCAGGAGAGCCATGTCCTTCCAGCGGTGCCAGGGGTATTTGGCCGGTAGTTGGTAGCCTGCCATCACGAGTTGGATGCCGATCACGACGCGAGTGATACCCTACATTATGTCAGCAACATCAAGGCAGGGAGCGCAAAGCAGAAATACGAGTGTGATCTCCGGAGTCTGGTCCTCAATGGCATGTCCAAATCGTTCGGAGTTGATGAAATTAGCAGCGATGGGCCCCAGTATGATGCCCGCAAGCATTGCTGGGAGAGCCTCGCCAAGGTACCATATTTGCTTGATCTTGACTGATCCAAGACCGTACAGTATGGTAAAGGCACCTGGTAGCCATTAGCGGTGAACCTCTTTTGATGAAAGGAGAGTGTTGTGTACCGAGTACCGTGATGATTATATTAAGCTCGCTCAGATCTAGGGTCGGCATGGTTATTCTTCCTGGCTTGACTTGGCGATGAAGTACAAAGTTGCGGAGCACCAGGCGTTCGACAAGACAAGAGAGTTCGAAGGAATGCACCAGTCTTGGAGGTGTACCGTGTTGCGGCGTCCCAGGAATGTCCAGAGAAGACCCAGAGAGTCGAGAGACAGCGCAGTTGCGGCCTTTCTGATCAATCCGAGGAATATGTTGAAGGTGGAGGGCGAACTCGATGGTGTTACGTCGTCCGAGGAGGCTGAGAATGCGAGAATCATGCACGCTGTCGAGTAGGGTGTCCGGTTATGTAGATAGCAAGAGAGCGGGAGAAGACGGGGCCCAATGGAGCCTGATACAATAGCCGTTGCCTAGCATAGCTGGGAGCCGGAGGCAGGATATATCCCAAGTCTTTGGTGAACACCCATAAAAGCTGTGACAGGAGGCGGATATCTAAGCCCCATGTTCAGTATCATCAAGCAACTCGATGCAACAGAGCCTGCAATCTGTCTCAGGGAGCGCGCTCGGATGACCGATCAAAGGTTTGGATACATGACAGCGTCATCCTCGGTGCGCGGCCTCGCATGACAGCGAAACAATTCTGAGGTTGCGATGTCGTCTGGAAACATGATTGGAGCTGTCGGTGGATACCGGTTTGGGGACGAGCCCTTGGTATACAGGGCGATGACTTGGGTGTGACTTGGACTTAACTTGGCGAGACGGCTGTTCGTTCTTCTGCAGGAGATGTCTTCCGAGACACGGCGAGGCGTCTGCGCAGAGTACCTGATGAATCCGCCATCTGTGATCATTTTTCAACGCTCGCTCACGAAAGCATTTTCGGTGCCGAGAACTTCCAGATTCTTCATTCACTCGCTCACGCGCAGTAACATAGATAAGGCAGCTGGGAATTGGTCAGTCAATTCGTTGTTACTATTCAAAATATTCCGACATGCGGCCAAGTCGCTCCGCTCCGCCCCTGGAAGATCCGATGGACAAGCTCGCAGAATTGCTTCATGTTGCCGACGTCCGGATGTCTGATCCCTTTGCTTTGGATGCGAGATGTTCTATTCGATGGCCCGTGATGGAAGAGAGTGGCAGTGGGTCCGCTACACGCCTTGACATGTCGTCGGCGTCTCGTCCTTCTTGGAGGCTGGGCAGCATAGGGCGGATTTAAACATTGGCAGCGTAAGGCGAAGCCCTGGCAGGCGCCGGGAACCTTGGCATTGACGAGTCAGTTGTCCGGCGTTCAAAGCAGAACCTTGGAAGATCATCCACGGTCTCCATGTCATTTGATGACCAGACATGACCTTGACAGCTGCACGGAGACGACGACTCCAGGACTTACGGCGCGGCCTAGCCGTCTCTGCTCTGCGTACACGGTTTCCACCTCGGCGACGAACAGCACAAATGCTGCATCGATCATCGAGAGACCACTCGTCACGAGACCGCGAGCTTGGAAGTGTCAGGATCACCCATGTCACCACACCGTTCAGGAAGCGATGGGACTTGTGTGGACTGGAATGGAAGCCAGCGCCGACCGCACGAATACCGTTCAAGAGCCGGGACGAAGAACGCGGCGGACATGAAGCGAAGCATGGCGACTGTAGAGGGCACAAATGTAGGCGCGCAAGGACACAGGGGAGAACAGGCAAGTCGAATACATTGGGAGAAGCGGATGCGCTTTCGCCATTACAGTAGCCTTGTCGCCTCTGATGGAAGACTTCGCTTTTTTCGCGGTACAGAAACTACCTGACCAAGGTGGCTACCGCTACTATTTCCCACACAATCTTTCTCTGCAGCTCGGTATGATGATAATACCACAGGATTTTCTGGCCATTGGAGACGCCGATTCCTGTGTTCTCGGAATCCTCTCCATCCAAGCTCACATCCAAGCTGGACACTACACCGACTGCATCTGGGAAGTATCGCTCTCCTTGGTGACTTCACTCACGACACTGTTCGTCTCTTGCGTCTTCCGATTCCACGGGCTGCTGAGTCTGGCCACTAGTCAGCACAAGATCTCTCGAAACTGCGGCCAGCGACTTACCGGCGGTGATGAGTTTCTCCGTTGATATCAGTCTTCGGTCTGGCCACGAACATGTAGAGTCCCTGCCAAAGTGTCAGCGTTGCGTCGAGATCTGATGAGAAGTGGAACTCACGAGAGAACTGCTTAACAAGAACAGAAGCCAGTTAATGCCACTGAAAGCCAGAACCGTCCTCCAGTGTGCGCACGACGCCGAGCCGACGATTCCGCCAGGCGTCAACCATACACGACTCCAGTACCAGCCCCAGTAATTGTAGTACCAGGAAGACTCGCACGTGTGGTAGCCAGTCAGATTGACCAGCAGGCCAAACACGACCACCCACATGATGAAGCTGATCGTCCACGTTAGTTATGAGCAACCATATTCGGTTGCCTTAGGAGGCTCACAAGATGAAGTCGAGCGGCCAGGCCATGAAGACATACTTCAACGGCGGCATCAGGGCCAGGGAGATGGCGATGCTAAGAGTCGCCACGACCTCTGCGTAGACGAGGCGTTCGTTGTAAGGTCCATTGCCGTCGTGAATGCGATCGAGTGCCCAACCGAGGATCCCGACGATGATGATCGAGCTGCACAGTTCCGAGATGCGGAGGACTACGTTCGCGATGCGGAAGCCAGCGAGTTGATACATGTTTTTGCTCTTCTTGTTTGCGCGGTCGAGATGAATGGGAGAACTCAAGGCGCATCAATTGTTCAGATCAGAGTGAGCGATACTCGGAGATTGGGAGAAGTCTCTATCTCTTATAGCTTGTGTTACTGAGTCAAAGGAGGACGTCTTGCAGATTCTCACCTGACGCTTGACACGGGCGCATGGAACCACAATGGCGCAACATCATTGTGATCGCGAATGGATAGCATATCGAAGAAGTTCTTCCACTTCGGTCTAGATTGACATGGTGTGACAGATTGCCAAGGTCTAACGCAATCTCACCTCAGCAGCGGGACTTGATGGAACCGCGATGCGCAAATTTGTTCGCTCCCCGACCTCGAGAGTGGTGTGATCCGTTGTTGCACGAGCTCAGAAAGTATAAAGGCAGGCTCTGAGTCTGCAAAGTGGTTTCATGAAAGGCATTGCGTGATAGCCTCGGCGTGGTCAATCACAGGCAATCCTGGACTACGGCCGCAGTTCACGCTGAGCCCTACCACCATGGACGGATATGCGGAAGCGAATGATTTGTTCTCGCAGATGGAACACATCACGGACAAGGACACGCTTGACGTTCCACCTCGATGCTTGCCATCTTCTCTGCGGCCTTGACTGAGAGCATCCGGCATTCGCTATTCATATTCTCCTGCCTCGCAAGGACTTTGAAGCGAGACCTCCAATGCTCCCACAGCTCACTACTCCAAACTCTCCTACGGGCGCCCGATTTGTCACGGATCTCTCGTCTCGCATCGACCTTGGTCAGCTCATCGTCATCAAGACAAATGCTGTACATTCTGCGTCCAGCGATGGATATCCAAGCTGCAGCCGACGGGAGCAGCACCTGCCACTCTCGCGCCTGTACTTCCTCTGTCCTGTCGTAGGGCTGATCAAGTGCATCCTTCAGGAAGAAGTCTACCTCCGCGAGCAGCCCGAAAGCGGCTTGATTGTCTGCTAACAGCGTAGCAGCGAATCGTGTTGCGTTGAGATGGAACGGAGCTTGAGCCAAGTAATCGTCCAATTCATCCTCCGACCAGTCGGAAGGATCGTCATACCCTGGGATCATGCTGTCAGTAATCCACACAATTATGAGACCCGGGGAGGTGACTCACGAAGTCCATGCACTGTGAATTCGAACGACCAACCCGGTAAGTCTCGCCAGTATACCGAGCCGTCGGTGTGCTTTTTCGGCACTCCGTCGTTGGTTTCCACGTCTGGACATCTGGAAATCTCGACCAGCAGGTCGGCGAGGCGTCGTGAGGCGCCATCGAATCTTCGGACCGCCTCGCACATCCAGAGAGCCCAGAAAGTCTGGACTTTGTTCGGGCCGTCTATGCGAGTCGGTACTCTTGACGCTATAAGCGAGGCTCCATATGTAGTGGTGATTCGCTTCGCAGTATCGGCTGGTGAAGCTTTGTCATCGAGAAGCAAGGCGAGCGCGTCGATGGTTCGGTGGTGGTCAGGATCGCTGGTCTCTTTGTGCATTGCCTTCCTCCAGTCTTCCACGGTACAAGGGTTGGCGATACGTGTGTTGTCCATCGCGGCGATGGCTGGGGTTGAATCGACTCGGCAGTGACTGAAGTCGATGTCGAGATGCAAGATCGAGCAGTCCCTGGGCCATGCACATCAGAAGATAGGCACTTGTCATAGCGTGTACCAACACCTCATGCTGATTCGCGAACAGCTCTTTTTAGCGTTGGCCTCTCCCCGCGATGAACCATCAGGATCTGAACTCCGCTTCTCGTCTTGCTCCTTGTTCCACATTCCCGAACGGTCTCCAATACACGATAGAAGTACTGTCAGCAAGAATGGCCGCACGACGCACCCAAGATTCCGAGACCCAGAACACCATCACCGATAAGCAAGATTGTGTACGGCAACGCGGGCTGATGTTATCAGGGATGATCCGGATTACGCTTCGGGAATGTTAGACAAAGTGTGTGATGGTTGATCATCTCAGGACGATGGATGGTATCATTTATTCATTTTCGAAGAGACGAAGTACTACCCAAACCCCAACTCTAAAAGCTTGACCAATAGGCGCCCTCGCTCGCCGCATCTCTCCCCCGAAATCCATTTCTTCTCGGAGTCGGGGGAGATCTCGCTGGTGTCCAGCAACCAAAGAAACCCAAGGCAACAATCGCCTGGTGTTTTTCCGTCCCACAGTCTAGGTAGTCTGCTGTACCAGCTGACTGACCGACCGAACGTCTCGAGATGGAACAAGCCAACACGAGTGACGCGACAGAACGTGACTCTGTGCCGCCGCCACTACGAGCTGATGCCTGAGATAGCGTCGCTTTCTTTGGCGCTTGCTGCCTGCTGCCTGGAGCTGGCCAATCACAGCACGGCAGCCTGCGATTTCGATTGCATACATATAGGACTGAAGTGAATTGATAGAATGCTCTCTTGAAGATAACGTCGTCAATCATAAACATCCTCGACCGAAGCCACCCTCAATCACACATCTCAACCATAATCAACCATCAAGATGTCGACCATTTCCGCCACTCCGGCAACGAATCCCCAGAAGCGCAAGCGGACTGTCGTTTCCTACGCGGAACTCGATCAATTGCCCGACTTGTTCAGCGACGACGAAGATATCACTACTGTTCCACGCGACGAGAGCAGTGGGGATGAGAGCGAAAACGACGATCGCACGTACAGCAAGCACAAGGTATACGCCGGTCTTGTCTAGACACGAGTCGTTCAACTCACTGACCGATCCAAGAAAACGCCGAAAAAGACACCAAAGAAGAAGAAAGCAAAGCATGCCCACCCTTGTCAAAAAGCTGAGAAGCCTTTTCCGTTCATGGAACTGCCTCCAGAACTTCGCGACATGATCTACGAGATGGCTCTCACCGAGGATGCCGGTGTTGGGATCGCGACCAAAACCAAAGCCTACCGACGAACAGTCTGCCGGGCCATCATCGGCGACGAAGAGTATCGATACCGCCGACGACACAGACAGCGCCCGACTGGGCGTGGCAAACCGAAGCTGAGTCAGAAGGAAGACGAAGAGCCCCAAATACCCTCTCTCGTCCCGAACCTCCTCGCCGTCAGCAAACAGATCCACCACGAAGCCGTCAACATCCTGTACGGCCAGGACTTCAAGTTCCACGACGCCGACGCCCTCCATCGCTTCCTCGCCATCATCGGCCCACGCAACCAAAAGCGCCTTCGATCCGTCGAAACTATAAGCCTCTGCACCGGCAGGTACAAAGTGTCCATGAACCACTGCGCCTTCATGTCCCTCGCGGCCGCCACGAACCTCAAGACCCTCCGTCTCAACAGGGCCGATTTCCGCGGCTGGCACACTAACGCGAAAGGTTTCGCCAGACTCCTCTTCGGGAATGCGCATTTCTTCCTTGAAGCGTACGGCGCTGCGAATGGGCGCAGGGATGCTGCCGTCGACATCTTGGAGATCGATGATGATGTTTTCGATTCGTTTTACAGTTATAGGTATCGGAATGGGACGGTCACTAAACAGCCGACTTTGGAAGAGAACAAAGTCTTGTTCCGGGCGGAGCTTTGTCGCTTGCTTGGTGCGAAGTGAGACACGCTTTGGAGGAGTATCGTCGGCTAAGAATGTATGTCTAGCGAAGCGTCGGATTCGAGGAACCGATGAGCTAATGTGATTATCGATGGTCTGGTATGGCATCTGGGGGGTATGTAATTCATGCAAATTTGGATTCGTTCGATCTGCTGTCTGTTTCAAATGCTGCCACACTGTCCTATCTCTATCGGAGATCGTATCGATGCGCCGGTGAGTGTCGGATTTGATACTTCAAGCCTGTCTACTAGACCATCGAGAGCAGTGCCTAGTCTCGGGAGAACTTCTTCACTTCCGATCGACTATCGGAACAGTATTGCTGTCCCGAGAGATTGCCACTGTCATGTCGTGATGGCAAAATGAATGCGCTTGTCTTCGTTCGGAAGAACATGGAGTGATCCGGCGCTCCTGGTGGAGTTCTCGAAGCATCAGACATGTCTTATGACATGTAAAGACCATGCTGCGACGCCAAAATCCAACAACTCAACACTAGCACGTTCAACCCGAATCGCTCACAACTCCCATACCATACCAAACCAAACATGGCAACTATCACATTGGTTCAGACTGCGCAGCCAACGCAGCGCATACGACGAGATTCGAAATCGGCATTCGCTTCAGTCACCGAGTACGCAACACCAGAGCCGACGACATGTGCCAACAAGCAACCACCCCACCAGGCTCTGGTGGTCAACCAAAACTACCAATACGAACTCTCCGAAACCTCCCACCCACGACTCGCCCCCCACGAGATCCTCATACGAACGAAAGCCGTCAGCCTGAACCCCATCGACTGGAAGACCGTCGCGTACAAGTTCTGCATGCCCTCGCTCCCATGGATCAACGGCCGCGAATGCGCCGGCGTGATCGAAGCCGTTGGCACAGCGGTCGAAGACCTATACATCGGTCAACGAGTCTGGACATCAACCTACTACAGAGATCGAAGAGCGGGATGTTTCCAGGAACTCGTCGTGGCGCCGGAGCACACTGTGATCGTCCTGCCGGAGTCGCTCGGGTTTGAGGAGGCTACATGTTTGGGCGTGGCGGGTCTGACGGCGGCCATGACTCTGTGGAAGTGGTTCGATCTGCCGATGACACCGCCAGCACCAACTGCTTCTTCGGTGGAAGGCGAGCGGTTTGTGCTCATCTGGGGAGGCGCTACGATTACTGGGCAGTTTGCTGTGCAGATTGCGGTAGAGGCTGGTCTGAAGGTCATTACCGTGGCGTCGCAGCGTATGAAGCAGAGATTGCTTGATCTGGGAGCTCATCATGTCGTTGTCAGAGACGGCCGATCGCTCGAGGATATCGCATCGGAGGTGCAGCAGATTGGACAAGACGACATCGTCTATGGCGTTGATCTTGTCGGCCCGCAATCAGCCACCTTCGGAGTTGGGTGCTTGTCGCGTCAGCAGCCTGTGAAGTTCGCGCCTCTGGCGGTGCCTGCGCCGCCAATTGATGCGCCGGAGAATACCGAGATGGTCAATGTCGAGATGAAGCGGTTTGTGTTGGACCCGGCGTCGAGGAAGTATGCTGTTCGCTTGACGGAGTTGGTGGCAGAGGGCAGGGTCGTGGTGCCGGAGCGTCTTGTTCTGGATGGTGGTCTCGCGGCCGTGGAGGATGGGCTACTGAGGTTGCGAAGTGATGACACGGGTGGCAAGAAGGTTGTGGTTAGGATGTAGTCAAGGTTGAGTTTTGATGTAGAGAAGACAATACCTTATCTGTGCAGGATTGCATTGCATGTTTCCAACAAAGACCTGTCGCTCCCTAGAATGGTGGATCCATTTCGAACCGAATTCCTAGATTGATACTGTTATCGTTGAAAAGAAAGAAGACATATTTGCTGCATCCCACGCTCTCAGTGGTATGTAGTCACAAAACGACTCGATACTTCGGAGTAGTACGATATCGATGTTTTGAAGGGGAGATGTGACAGGCGTTCCTCCGACAATGCTACGTCCATACAAGAAGTCGCGGTCTGATGCACACAGCGCACAAATCCAGACAGCATATAGCTCGTTCTCTCGCAGACTTGTCAGAGCTTTTCCTCCTCAAGGTCTCCAACCAATACCTGTACGTCGCGCCCTTCTCTAACATTACGGTATGCCTCTGGACGGGGTAATTCGAAGCCGTTCAGACATACTCCATAAGTGACGCCGCCAGCTCGGTATACAGGGCGTAGAGTGGCAATGTCAACAGTCGCCTTGTCTTGCCCAATCGCGCCTTCCCAGACGTGGAAAATAACGGCTTGGAGGAGTACCATCGTCGCCGTTCGGTTTCCTGATTTCGGGCTCATGATGTCTTGGTGTGAATGATACTTCATCTCGATGGAAAAGGCGGACTCGAGCGCATAGTGTGGCTTCACGAGCCGTCCAGCGTGAGGATGGAGTCCAGTCAGCGGCCATTCGGAGACGTGTGGTGGTGTGTTGATTGACGTTGCATTCGCCGCTTCGACAAAGGAGTCACTGATGATGCTGATGCAGGCCTCTTTGGTATCCAGCACATTGCGAACACTGTCGTTTGGCTGCTCGCCGACGAAGCAAACCGAGTAGAGTGGCGGGTCGGCACACACGGTTTGGAAGTACGAAAAGGGGGCGACGTTCTGGACCCCAGAAGTGGAGACTGTGCTCAGCAACGCGATTGGTCGCGGCACCGTCGAGGAGATCATCAGTTTGTAGTTGAGGTTTGACGGCCGTGTCGGCTCTTCCGGATCGATTTCTATCAACTTGTGCTGTTGCCATGATTTGTTGTTCGCGCCATCACCGTACGCCCACCCGGGATTAGGTGTCTTTGTCGCCGTGTACTGGCAGGAGCTGTTGTAGTCCGGACGCGATGCTTCCACAGCCGAGAAGTTGGCGTGCGGATTCCTGTTCACCAAGGCTTCCTTGTCTGGTGCTTCCATGGGCAAACCCTGCTCGGCCATGTCGATTCGCGATCAAGTATGGCGAAAAGCTCGAGTCGATGGAAACGAAAGAGCGAGCTGTACGCTCAGCGATGATGAGCTGAGCGATGGTGCCTGGGAAATCGATTCGACATCTTTCTCTCCTTGGATTTCGGAAGCGATTGGTGTTGACCCTATCAGCAGGTATTGAGATACAGATAGTAACTCACACGCACCCCAAGACGAGCAAGGCCTCCTACTAATCCAGACCTTCCATCCCCGCATTTTCGGGAGCATTTGTCCCTATCAACAAACATGTACATATCGAGACATGAACACATTCGACGACTGAGATAAAGGTACATACACACGACCCAAGACCGGCAGGATCTTTGGACTTCCGACACCTCAGCAGCACCATGGCTGGCCTATCATATCTTACTCTGTCCCATATACGAGATATACGTACAGTCGACCATCCGTCCTGACCATCACCGGCCTTTGATCAATCGTCCGCACAGTTATCGACGATGAAGTCTTTCAAGCCACGCCTACCTAGCACGTTCAACTCGCTAGAATTGAACAGCGAAGACTCAAGATGGGCGAATGCGGATATTCTGCCTTGCCCTGAAGAGCACCAGACCTTCACAAATCGCGCTTTCCTTGGATACTTTATGTCGACAACGCCACGCCAACCATGGACTGAGACCGGGATTGATCGCTGACTGCAACACAGGGATCGCAGCAGGTCTGAACACTACCGCATGGGCGTAGGTAAAAATCCGCTTCTTTCTTCGCACGCAAAGCTGACGTTCCAAGGCTGGGATCGAGCAACTTGGCCAGCGGACTGGACCTGGGCGGTGCTCTCGGAGGTATTGCTGTCGGAGGTGTTTTGGCTGGCTTCGTTGCCTACCTCTGCGGTGAGCCGGGTGTCCGCTACCACCTGGGATTCTCCATGATGAGTAGGGCTACCTTCGGAATGTACGGGGCGTGGTTCGTCATCATGCTGAAGTGCTTTGTCAATTTCATCTTGTGAGTTGCAGTAAAGGGCTTCTGATATGCGGATCCATACTGACAACTGCCAGCTTCGGGATCCAGGCGTATTGGGGAGGCCTCGCCGCCAGTGTGGTTCTCTCCTCCATCTTTCCGTCCTTTCACGGCATGGCCAATACTTTGCCGGAGTCCGCGAGTATTACCACGCAGGTGTTGATCGGCTTCATCATCTACATCTGCATTTTCACGCCGATCATGTTTGTTCATCCGTCTCGACTCCAGCCTGTACTCGCAGTGGTAGGTACAGCAAGAAACGGCCACCTAGCTTGAGTCATGTGCTGATCTGTACCGGTTCGAATAGTCTCTGGTAACCACAACATGCACCATGTTCTCGCTGTTCGTCTGGGCAATCGCATCGAACGGAGGCGCGCCCCTAGCTCCACCGGAGAAACAGATCTCATCAAGCACCCGCTCGTTCCAGATCTTGCGGGCTATGTCCGCCGTAGCAGGCGCCTGGACAGGAGCCTGCATCCGACAATCAGACTGGACACGCTTTGCCAAAACCAAGCGGGCACCGGTCGTGCACCAGCTCATCTCTGGCCCAGTGACGGTCACAATCTGCGCCACGCTCGGCGCGTTTGCAACGAGCGCCGTCAACGACATGTACGGCAGGCTGATCTGGAACCCGATTTCGGTCCTGCAGTTCTTGCTGGAAGACAACTACAACGCTTCGACTCGCGCGGGCTGCTTCTTCGCGGGCATGGGATTTTTCATCTCGCAAGTTGCTACCAATCTGGTGCAGAACTCGGTCTCTTGTGGGATGGATCTTGCGGCTCTCGCTCCGCGGTGGATTGATGTTACTCGTGGAAGTCTCATCATGTATCTTATCGGCTATCTCATCAACCCGTGGCGGTTCGTCAATGCACCTGGCACTTTCATTACCGTTTTGAGCAGTTTTGGCATGGTGAGTTGGGAGAATGACTCGCGTCTCTTCGTAGGACGAAACATCTGTGGCTGACCTGATGTCTAGTTTGTCGCTCCGCTTGCTGGAATCAATGCCGTGGACTTCTGGATCGTTCGCCGCAAGCACTGGAGAGTGCCCGACTTTTACCGTGGCAAAGGCGAGAGCATCTACTGGTTCACTGGTGGCTTGAAATGGCGAGCGTTTGCCGCCTGGGGTCTTGCCGTTTGGCCGTCTTTTCGTAAGTCGTTCCTGTTGTCTTGTAGATTGAGTAGCATTCCGCTAACTTCTTGGTCAAGCCGGCTTCATCGCTGCAACCGGCGCGATCAGTGTTTCAAGTGGGGCGGTTTGTAGCCAATAAGAGAGCGCTACTGCATTTCGCTATCGCTATGTTCCTTTCTCTCTTCTTTCTCATTCTCAACATCACACCAAAATTGCTATTGCTATCTGTAGCTGTGGCAATCATTATCCACGGCGCGTCGTTCTATTTTGAACCCGAATCGGCCTATCTGACATCAGGCCAATCCTTGACACCCGAGTCGTGAGAGTCACGGGTCGTGACAGGCATGCCGCATACGGTACAGTATTGTCTTATCTCCTTATTTGCTGACTATGGAGGAGCAGCAGATAGCCGGATCAAGCATCCGATTGATTGTCAGTGCAATCGTCACTCCCGACGGCAATCACTCCCGACGGCCGCTTTGATCCGACGGCAAGCTGATATACGTACCGTCCGTTGCGTGCGTGTCGATCCCTTCAGGTAACGGACTTCATGGATTTCGCACCGGAAGAGCAAGTCGAAGCTTCACGTGCAGGCTCCAAATCGTGGAAGCGGGCACGAACTGCCGTGGCCTGTCGTCGCTGCACGACACGCAAGCAGAAGTGCGATGGGGCCAACCCGAAATGCTCCAATTGTGGCAACTCCGACACTAAATGCGAGTATGACTTCAGCCCCACGCTGAGTCGCAATCAGGAGCAATACCTTCGTGCCAGACGCAGGGTTGAAGAGTAGGAAGGTACTCTGGGCCGCCCGACGCGAACCAGCATTGAGACCAGCCATGAACCCGGTCCAACGGGGTGCGCCTCGCCAATGCAGAGCACTGGGAGCAGTCACCAACATGAACATGTTCCAATGCGAAATGTCTCACCCTCCGCGGCATCCAGCCAGCCGCCGCTGGACAACCCGCACGCATCATAAAGAGTGACAGGACTGCCAGATAACATGGACCCGCCGCTGCAGACCGTACCAAGTCCAATAAGCCCGTCAGAGCCGTCTCGCACCTTCGAGGACCTGGCATTCCAAGCGACAGGCGGCTTTGTCGGTTCTCCTGACGACACATTCGGACGCGTGCTGCATGCCGTTGTATCCCGTAAGAAGAGCCTTGATCAATCAGCGCAAACACGTCTACTGGATCAGAACTTGACACCCAAGTCTTTGGAAAACGCAGTTCAGCCCGGCTCCTCAGAGAACATCACCCTTGCCGGTATTCCGAACGTCATTGCCGATCGCATGATCAACAAAGGCTACTTGCATTACATTGCCGTCCTGTGGCCGGTCATGCAGCCCAAGCAGCTGCAAGGACTACACCGCAACAGAGCCCAACTGAAAGATCGATTCGAAATCGCGGCGCTACATCTCGTCTATGCTGCCGCGGGCCGCTTCCTGGAAACCACGGGAGAGACTGGCAGCTTTAGATCCGAGAATCACTACCGATCGGCCATGGCTCTGCTCGGCGAGATTCTAGCCCTTAGTGCCAGTGTTCAGACAATTCAGATACTGCTGCTACTAGCCATGTACGGCCTTCGGGCACCTCGTGGTCCAGGAGCTTGGCCACTCGTTGGAATAGCAATGCGCATGTGCATTGAGCTGGGATTGCATAGGAAAACCATTGCCGCGCCAGGCAGAGACGCTGAAACCGAGGACCACCTTCACTGCATTTTCTGGAGTTGCTACTGTTTGGACCGCCAGACTTCAATCATACTGGGCCGTCCTTTTGCGCTGGCAGACCAAGATATCGATGCTGAACTCCCGCTCGGTAGCGATGACGAGTCTCGGAGATCTTTGACCCCGTTCACACACATTTGCCGCCTGCGTATCATCGAATCTCGCATTCAGCAGACTGTTTACCGCGTAGACAAGGTCATCGATCCAGCAACCATGACTGTCGAAATTGAAACACACATGAGACAGCTCCGAGAGTGGAAGTCTACGATCCCGATGCAAGAGAATCAGGGTACAAGTTCAATTCACAGCCATGACTCCTACGTACGTCGATCGCACTGATCGTGTTTCTGTATCATGAAGCCGCTGACCTCGATCCAGTTAATCTACTATCACCAAGCCGTGCGATTATTACTTCAACCTCGTTTACTTACTGGCACTGCGGAAGATAGGTTCCTTCTCTTGGCTGTGAAGTCTTGCGGAGGCATTTGCCAGACGTACAAACGATTGCATCAAAGCGTCTCTGTGGGCTTTTCACTCATGGCCCTGCACTCTGTGTTCTTTGCTGGCATCACGATCTTGTATTGCGCATGGGACTCGCCGGCTCTCGTCCTGACCAACGCAACGCGCAACATGATCAACGATTGCAGCATCGTACTGTACATCATTACCGAAAGATGGCCAGGGGCAAAGAGGTGAGTGCTACCACGATCTTGCTCTCACAAGTGATGGCATCGTGATCTTCCCATCTCGACCCGCAAGATATCCGCTGACACTTCGTTTCTTTCCCATACAGGTACCGAGACCTCTTCGAAGCGATCAAAGAGCCGCTACTAGACACAATCGAGCAAAGCCAAGGAGCACGACGACCAGCCGTGCAAGGCCTACAACCCGAAGTGCACAGTGCGCTCCACTCGATGGAGCAGCCTGAATTCTCGGCTATGCTGACGAAGATGACCGGCGAACCTCTGAGAGCTGAGACTGCCGCGCACCAACAGCATAAGAACAACCACTTCAGCTACTCGACGATGAACGAGTCTTCTTACGATCTTGGAGTTATGCCCGAACTGGCTTTCGACTTTTCTTTACCCTTCGATGGCTGCGAGGTTTCTTCTTTCGATCCGCAGTACTCGGACTTGAACATGCGTGCTTGGTGTCAGAATGTGGAATCGACGGACGGTTTTGCAGGGAGCGATCTGACTGCATGATGGGAGTCAGCTTCGAGCGCAACGATAAGATAAGCTTTCCCCGTTCGAGATGCAATGGACTATGGACTATTTCATGCTCTTGATAAATGACATGGCCTGTTCGAGTGCTCTACCGACATGGTACCAAGATGATGCTATAGACCACGCATCATTCCGGGAGGATTATCTCAGCAACATCTCAAACACGAAACAACGTGAGCCTCATCACTTGAGTTTTGCGCATTCATTACGATTTCAATCTTCATAAGCTGATCTATATAGTCCCCAACGCAATGATCTCATCCGGCACCTCCACAATCTTGCACCGAACATACTCAGCAACAAACTTGCCCAGAATGTCGTACGTCGCATTCGCCGTCACTCCGCGATCCAGCCAGTCGTGCAGCAGGAAATGCACGGCGCAGATCCCAGGAAACTCCATGCGATCGATGACCTGGCCGTTGTAATCGTCTGCCAGCAAGTCGATAAAGGTCTGCTTTGTGAGGAAAGATCGGAGCCATGGTCATGCTGCGTCGTGGCCGGGGAAGAAGCCGACGTTGCAGTTCGAGCCTTTGTCTCCTGCTCGGGCGTACAGCACACGTCCCAGTGCGATTCTTGTGGTTGGGCCGAAGGATGACATTTGAGCCAGTGAAGATGGATCGTAAGATGGCTGTGACAGGGGTTCTGTCAGAGTATAGCTTGGCGGTGGGACGATGAGCTTTTGTTGCTGCTTGTTGCTGGGGTGGACTACCGTTGTTGGTTGCGGGATCAAAGTCGGAAAGTATTCCTGGAACTTGGTTGGCAGGACTTTCTTGCCGGTGTACGTCGCCGCCGGGAAACTCTGCATGATGAAGTCGAACAACGGGGATGTGAGTTCTTCGGGGCTTATGCTGGCGTAGTCTTTTGCCTGCAGTACCAGCCGGAGGTCGACTGTGGCGGCGTTCTGAGTCCGAGGGTTCTCTGCCACGGAGCCGTAGATAGTCAGGTCTAGTACAGAGAGCTTGCTCAGTCGAGCCTCGCCCAGAGTGTACCGCAGCTGTACTTCGTACATCTTTTTCTTCTCCTCTACATCCAGGCCGACGAGCGCCCAGTTGAGGTCTAACTTCCAGCTTCCGTGGGCAGTCACTCCGGCTTTGGTTGTGGGAGGCGGTGGCAGACCTGTGATGCCTGACATGCGGACAAGATCTGGCTCCAGCTCTTCGAACTTGGTACCATCGATCACGGCCGTGACGTCGCTGTTGAAGTAGTACTTGTTCTGGATCTCGTACAGCAACTGCTCTTTGCACGTTGCAGTCGACACAACCCCGCCGGATCCGCGTGCTTTGGTCACGATCACATCGCCCTCGCTGTCGATCTCTGCTATGGGGTAGCCGAGATCGTGGATTGTGGTCCAGTCCATCTGCTTGAAACCTGTGAAGTTGCCGCCTGTAACACACGTCGAGCATTCGATCAGATGGCCAGCGATCAGAGCTCGAGCCAGTCGATCGAAGTCTTCTCTCTGCCAACCGTGCCACCATGCGGCTGCTGCTACAATTGGAGACGCATCCGCACAGCGTCCGCAGAGAACGATATCAGCACCGGCTTCGAACGCCTTCGCAATCGCCCAGCCACCCAAATAGCATTGTGCAAACAGCGGCTCGAAAGGCCAGTCTGCCAGAGTCTGGCTTGTGCACACACTGCGCAGCGAAGCTGGATCGCTCGCCTTGATCGTCGACGTGACAACATCGCCCTCCACTCACGCCACCGACAACTTATCAGCCAACCCCTGCTCAGCAACCATCTTCACGACTTCCTCAAACAGCGCTTCCGTCGCAACACACCCAGCATTAGCCACGACTTTGATTCCCTTGCTGGCCAGTGCAGGCAGAGCAGGACCTAGCGCTTCGAGGAACGAGGGCTCGTATCCGATCGCATCGGGGCCTTCGGTGGCGACGCTGTAGGCTCGGGCGGGCATGTTCAGCTCGCTCATCCAGTCGCCGACTAGGACGTCGATCGGTTCTGACGAGTTTGCGGCTTTGGACAATGCGTTGCGGCGGTCGACGGGGGAGCCGGAGATGTTCATTATTCGCACTGGGCGTTTGGGGTTGGTTGGGGATGCCATGGTCGAGTTGTCTTGTTCGAAAAACCGGGTTGAAGGATTGACTTGGTTGTGAGGTTGATGTTTGGATGTTTTTCTCGCAGGCGGAGTTGATTGTGAGATTGATGCTGAGTATTCTTCTTCCGGGCAGTTGAAGATGTTTTGGTCAGACCTATCGAAGTCGGCGAGGTCGAATGGTGGAGTCTCTATTTCCCTATCAAGATATGTAAGTACTATCGTTCGCACATCGTGGCTATCTGATATACGCAAAATAGGGCTGTCGGACGATACTGAGCCGACGGAAGCTCTAGGATTGAACCCGACGGAAGCATCGGACTGCACCCGACGGCGATAGCGACCTGGATACCTGGGACCGAAGATCAATATATGTAGCGGGATTGGTCGCAGCGAAGACCAGCGAGACAAAGACGACTGAATCAAACCAAATTAATCCAAATCAACCCGAACCACCAAGATGGGTTCCACATCCCCGCCTCCCAAACGCATCGTCCTCAACTTCTTCGAATACGCCTGCACCGGCAGCCACATGTCCCCTGGCCAATGGCGCGACCCCACCGACAAATCTCACACCAAAGACCGCCTCTCCTACTGGACAGACCTGGCCAAACTCGCCGAGCGCGGCAAGATCAGCTACATCTTCTTCGCCGACAGCTACGGCGGGCAGGGAGTCTTCGCGGGAAACAGCAACGCGCAACTCAAAGCGGGCAACCAGACCGCCAGCATGGACCCCATGGTCTTGATCCCGGCCATGGCGGCCGTGACCAAGACGCTGGGGTTCGGCGTCTCGGCTTCGACTAGTTATTTGAACCCTTATATGCTGGCGAGGACTTTTAGCAGTCTGGATCATTTGACCGAGGGGAGGGTGGCGTGGAATATTGTTACGAGTTGGGCGAAGAGCGCGGCGCTTTCGTTGGGGTTTGAGGATGTTGTGCCGCATGATGAGAGGTATGCTATGGCGGACGAGTATATGGATCTTTGTTACAAGTTTTGGGAGGGGTCTTGGGCGGACGATGCTGTTGTTTGGGATCGGGAGAGGAGGGTCGCTTTTGAGCCGGAGAAGGTGCGGTATTTGGATCATCAAGGTGTGTCCGGTGCATCGTCCTGTTTTTGAGGTTGTGGCTTTGCTGATGATGGTGACCACAGGCAAGTACTTCAAGATGAAAGGCCGGTATCAGACACATCCGTCTCCGCAGCGGACACCGGTGCTTTTCCAGGCGGGAACGTCAAAGTCTGGTCGAGCTTTTGCTTCTAAGCATGCTGAAGGTGAGCTTCCTGGACATGTGATGTGAATCTGGACAACGCAGCTAACAAGAGTGATCAGCAATTTACATCGGCGGTCTATACCCAGCACAATCCGCAGACAACGTCCGCCAAATCCGAGCGGACGCAGCAGCACGCGGCCGCGACCCGAATCCCATCAAGTTCTTCGTCGGCATCTCGCCCATCCTCGGCGCCACGCTGGAAGAAGCGCAAGCGAAGTACGGGCGCGCGAAGGAGAACGCAGACGTGATCGGCGGGCTCGCGGTCTTCGCAGGCTACACCGGCATCAACCTGAGCAAGCACCCTCTCGACGAATTGCTAGAGCTCAAGGGCGTCCCCGGCGAAGACGCCGTGCACTCGTTCCTGACAGCCTTCAATCACGTCTCGGGCCTGGACAAACCTTGGACGCCACGCCGTCTGGGCGAGACAATGGCTCTGGGAGGTTTCCATCCGGCGCCTGTTGGCACGCCGGAGATGGTCGCGGACGTGTTCGAGGAGTGGATCCGTGATGCGGATGTTGATGGGTTCAACATCAGCTACCTCACCACGCCCGGCAGTTTCGAGGATGTGGTCGATTTGCTGCGTCCGGAGCTGGTGAAGCGTGGTCTGATGTGGGAGGACTACGATGTGCCTGGCGGATCGTTGCGGGAGAACCTCAACGGGAACGTTGGGAGGAAACGGGTTCCGGCTGACCATTATGCTGAGAAGTTCAAGTGGGAGGCATCGTCGTAGATGCTGTGCCGTCGAGGTGTTCTGTACTCGTCACGTATCGCGTCGTCCAAACAATACCAGGCTCTCGACAGTATCATAAATCGCAACACGGCAGCAAGCGGACTTGCCGAGTTCTGCCTTTTCACTCGCGATGTCTCGACTAAAAACGCAATATGGCTTTTCGAGCCGAGCGCCCTTTCGCATGGCTCGAAATGCAATTCAAGAAGGTGATGAAGGGTCTTCGCTTGTTCCAGAACAGGGAACCGCGCCGTGCTAGACTCTTGGAAGTGCGGAGAGATTCTCCATGGGGTGCAATCAAAACCAAACAATCAAACGGTTCGTCAGGTAGGGCCCGATCCGATTGGTGACATGTCTTGCAGAAAGGCGTTTGCTCACGAGGCAGCCTAACGGTAATGATGTCGTTCTTCGAGGCGGCTCTTGCCAGCCAGCAGTCTCATCCACTGTCGAAGGATTTGTAAGGCTCGGTATCTTGTCATGGGCTCGTGGCGTATGCCCGTATTTGCTGACTATCGACTATGGCGTCGTCAGTCGGGCTCTGGCGCGTCTATTCTTGCGTGGCTTCACAGGGGGTGGAGACAAGCTTTGCAGGATCTTCACGACGGCGTGGAAAAATGTCGGACAGGCCCGAGATTGGAAGTCAATCTCCAATCACCGCCCTTGATCCATCGCAGTGACATCTCAATCTGGCAGGACAATTGACTCAAGCGGCCAAGGCTCAATCTCGCTTCGCATGGGTAATACGAGGCACGATAGTAGTAGTACGGCACGGCAAGACATGTATATACATCTGGTTGCCGCACGCCGAACAACCACACCCTTCTCCTCACTTTTTTCGTTTCTTCAGAGAAATCACCCACACTCGTTTATCCTTTCTAATCAGCAATCATGTTCACCACTCTTACTGTTTCTTCTCTTATCTTGGCCTCTGTCCCGGCCATCCTCGCTCAGAGCGTTGGAACCGGCTCATGCACTGACGTTCACATCTTCATCGCTCGCGGATGGAACGAGGACTGTAAGTGAACAACCCATTCGATCAACGGTACGAGTTCACCGTCTAACACTCGTTCTTAGTCCCCGGTCGCCAAGGCGCCCTCACTTCCAGCGTCTGTGATAAGCTGCCTGGCAAGAGCTGTGACTACGAGGACATCAACTACGATGCCTACTCCACCGACTACTGCCCCTCTGTCGCTGCCGGCGAGGTCATCGCCCTGAAGCAGATCAACGCATACTACGCCAAGTGCCCCGACACCGCCATCGTCATGAGCGGCTACAGCGAGGGCGCGACCGTCATGGGCAACGTCTTGGCTGGCGACAGTGGCGACTCCGCCTGCTCTAGCTACGCCGGCCTGACCGAGACCACTTCCGGCGTCTCTTGCAACATTGCTGCCGTGACTCTGTTCGGCAACCCCCTGCACACTGCCGACCAACCGTACAACGTTCTGTCCGGAGCTGCTGGTTCGGCCAACAGCCACCGCGATGCCGCCGGTCTGGCTCGTCTTGCCGCCTACACCCCGAGACTGCACGACTACTGCCAACGTGACGACCTCATCTGTGCCGCTGGATTTGGTGCCAACACCGTCGAGGCCCACACCAACTACTTCCAGCTGTACACCGAGGAGGCTGCCCAGTACATTGCCGGCGTCGTCCAGGGATGGTCCAAGGACAAGTACTGCACCGTCGCCACCAGCTCTTCTTCCAGCAGCGTCTCTTCCACTGCTTCGATGACTAGCTCCGCCATGTCCTCTGCCATGACCTCCGCCTCGGCCTACGAGAGCGCGTCCGCCTACTCTGCCCCCGCCTCCGTGCCCTACATCACCGCCACCGAGCTGACCAGCATCTACTCGACCGTCTGCCCCCAGAGCAGCGTCTACTCCAACGGCAACATGACCCGCACTTCGACCTGGACCGGCCCGTCCGCCGTCACAACCTCCGTGCGCTCCACCACCACCATGACCGTCGCCGGCTCCTACGTCCCCTCGCCCAAGCCCGTCAAGGAGTCCTCCATGACCACCATCAACAACACCCCCGCCGTCGTCCAGTACACCTCCACCGTCTCCATCACCAAGTACCTCAACTTCCCGTCCCTGACCATTACCCTTGCTGTCCCGACCGCCACCCAGTGGATCGGCGGCTCCAACAACGGCACTCAGGTCACTGGTGTTGCTCCCAGCGGAACTGGTGCTGGCGCTGCTCACCCCACTGGTAGCTCTGTGTCTATCACTCCTTACACTGGTGCCGCTAGCTCTGCTGGTGTCGCTGCCAAGTGGCTCGCGGTTGCTGCTGGCGCTGTTGGTGTTATGATGATGTAGATCGGGGAAGATATTTCCTGGCATCGTCGATTTTATGATTTCGTAGTGTCTAGTACATAGTCTGTTAATATGTAATTGCTGTTTCCTTCTCAATCTGTTCGCCGTTTTTCATCTTCTCTTTAGTCCGCCGACTCACCAGGTATGGCACATCATCCCCATTCTCAGTGGAAGTCGGCATTATTCTGACGCGATCGCAGATGCCCGCAGCCGGTGTCATTGACGAAGACTCGGGCCCGTGGGCTCTATTGCAGCCGGCGACATGCATCTGCTGTATCTGATACTCGATCCAGACCATCGTCTTACATCCTCTGCGAGAGCAAGCCGCGTTCACTCGCGAGATCACCTTGTTCAGAGATGCAGTCATCGACCAAGTCGCCATTCGACTCTTCTCCAACGACAAAACAAGGGCTCGCCTCCGCTGGGAGCGATTTTCTGCAGATTGGCCCATTTTGCCGCTGCAGACGGCCTGCACTCTCATGGTCGGGCGTGATCTGGGCGCGCGTACGTTGCTCTTGGATTTGCTGCATTGGGCGCCCTTTAGAAGATCTGCAATCTGCCCAGCTGCGCCGCTGCAGTCTCCCGGATCGACTGAGGGTGACGTTAGTGATCGATCCAGACCGTGGAAGGGAGCAGGGATCCCATGATCACTTACGCGGCTGTTCCGGTATGCATATATCTACTCCTACTGATCCGTCAGACCACCGTCTTACGTACTCGTCGCCGTGTCGTCTGAACCAACCAGACTTGACGCCAGAACTGCATACGCGCTGCCTGCATCAAGCCTAGATTGGCCAACTGCAATGCCAAAAGGTATGTTGCTGCACTCCACGTTACACCACACCGCTACGCATGTAGCCGAGCTGCACGATCGACCCGAACGTCCTGCATCAGGAACCAAGATGGGACCTTCCAATAGGTCTACGATAGTACTCCCGCATACTGCACCCCGTGGTGAGGATCCCACCGCGTGGTATTTCAATGGATGACTCCCTCGTTTCCTCGCCCCACCTCTCTTCTCCTCAATCCATTCCCATCGATTTCTTCTTCTCGCCCTCCTAGTCTTCATTCCAATCGACCGACCAACCAACCAACCTAGCCATGAAGTTCTCAATCGCACTCTTCATCGCGGCCTCCGCCATTGGCGTCGCAAACGCCTGCTCAAACGATGTCCGTTGGCATTCACACCAAACCCCCCAGCCAAGTTTCCACAGAAATCACAAATCACTAACTGTGTGTGTGTCATGCAGTTCTACGAGCATTGCGTTCATTACATCCCGAAGAGCAACAGCGAACCCTACATCTGATGCTCCAGCAACCAGCCGTGCGTGGACGCCTGCAACGCTCGCACAGGCAAATGCGCCAAACAGCTTCAACAGGGCAAGGTGGTCGTCGGCTGCGTCAAGCTGGCGGGCAACGTCAAGGAGTTTTGCGTGGGTTTCGAAAAGACCTGCAAGTTCTAGGCTAACCCGGGGTGAGTGAGCACTCGTGTGCTTGGGAGTACTGGCGCGGGAAGTCATGAAGAGCGGAGAGCGAGGTATTTTGCCGTTCGTAAGTCGAGAGCAAGCCGCTGACAGAATTGTGTGCTCTCTAGCTTCGATTTGGTTTCGAATGATGATGAGACAGACCCTTCTCAGATCCCTCTGTCTGAGATCGACGGCGCTTACGCTCGTCAGAACTTCCTCTGAGAGCTGCCAGGCGGCAGTGTCGCGGCGTCAAGTCGGCCTTGTTGACAGGCGATACTGGCTGGTATTGAGCCATTTCGATCGATCGACTCGGGCGTTTGTACCGGGCGTAGGCAAACGTTGTGATGCGAAACGGTCACCTCCGGCTCGCTCAGAGCACTGACAAGTCGTTCTCATTTGTCGTTCGCTCTAGACAGACACCGGCGTAGACGAAACTCGCGAATTTCAAGACCTTGGAATGAGCACGACGAGCACTGTAGTCCAAGGGAGCGACTCCGACTCCCCAAACTAATTGACTTTCTCCTACTCCTCTCGGCAAAATATGTGCTCAGAACGCTCATGTCGATGTATCGATATCCTGTACAGATATCTTGTTCATCGTGAGCTCCGAACGCCACCCGTCTCACTTCTCAGCCACGCCCACACCGGCGCCAACGACTCATGTCGTGTATGCAACCCTTCCATCGCTCGCTCCGAACGCTACAGCACAGTAGTCTCGTCGTGCTATACATCCTCAAAAGTGCACGCGACACCCAGAAAAGTCTCAGCCAGCGGCAGCAGCGACCTAGCGAAATGCAACCAGCTCCACCGCTTCGCCAATCTCTTCACGTCCCGAATACTGACCACAGTCGCCCCTTGCTTACATCCGGTCTCTTCGAGCAGTCGGAACAGTCTACTGTTCGTACCCGCAATGACTGTCCAGGCGAACGGCGCGATACCAAACGTCGGCGTCGCAAGACCTTCGCAAACAAAGTAAACCCAGGGTTTGCCCGCGGCGTGCTGGAGTGTCGCAGTGGCGTGTAGCATCGACGTTTCCTCCGCATTGCTGGGCATGATTCGGTGGTCGCAGTAATACACGCGCGATCATCGGCGGCGCAGTTGGCTTGCAGGTGACAAGCAGGACGGTTACGCCGACGAAGCTGATGGACATCATTGCGCTTGACAAGAATGTGTGAGTTGGTGTTCTTGTATAGTAGATCTCTCGCCATCGGTCGCCTCAAGTTTCGCTGACATGTCGTGGTTGTTGTTGTTATAAATACAAGCTTGAGACTCACCGGTCAAGCATGCTACGGATAATATTCCGCTGACTTGAACGCCTGGGCTCGACTTGGTGTCACAAACCTTCTGGCGCCGGATACGGTAAGCTGTTGTATGAAGTGAAGATGCTCTCCGCGGAGAGTGATTCCCCCACCTGGCCAGCCCAAGCGTACAGTTACCACGCCCAGAAGACCTAAGGTAATCGCTACGTCGTGTCGAAACCACGCAACGGGGCAGGCAGCTTCAGGACAATG
The DNA here is from genome assembly GCA_003614995.1 of Cladosporium phlei. Lineage (NCBI taxonomy): Eukaryota > Fungi > Ascomycota > Dothideomycetes > Cladosporiales > Cladosporiaceae > Cladosporium > Cladosporium phlei. The sequence goes on along the minus strand of QZFA01000002.1, from coordinate 71,245 downwards.
TTAGTTTGTTTTGCGCACCCGACACAGCTGGGCTATGGCGAAGTGGGGTATCCATAGATCCAACGGCAGCTTGCGATGTTAATGTTGGGCACCTGGCACCATCTGACGAGCGTGTACGAAAGTCGGTTTGTAACGTAATTTCTCATCCCATCATCCATCGTATCGTAAGTCTATAACAAGTGAGCAGTGCGTACTGGTGACCCCAAACGCCAACCAACCAAAGCCAAACGAGCATTGTACTGGGTATTGCGAACTCCGAACGCCAGCCTTATCTCGGCTTCCTCAATGACTCTTCATCCGATCAATCATATCCAACGACAACACTCTCAACTGACCCATGAGTGCAGCGTCAAGCTGACTGTACATGGCAGCCGAAAAAGGCAAAGCAAACCCTCCACCTCCAGTAATCTGCTCCGCCTCATCAGCCTCAATCCGTGCCCTCAACCGCAGTGATGTCTGTTCGATCAGCTTCCGTACACGATGGGACCCGACCAAGATGGCCTGTGCTGCGGCCCGCTCTGGATCTTCCTCGCCGCCAGCTTTGTTTGACAGAGTGGTCTGCCGCGAGTGTGCTTCCTGTTGGCGTACGGCGGTGTTGTACCACGTGAGGGCTTTGAAGACGATGAGCGCCACCAGCACTAGCTGATAGCCATCTCTTGAGCATGGACATTCGAGCAGCGCGCTTGTGGCTTCGATTGTGGCGCCGTTTTGCGCAATGACGACTGGAAGCGATGGTGTTGAAGGAGCCGCGTCACCGCAGGAAGCAGGCGAGTATTGTCTGAGTAGTTCGAGGGCGCGTACCAAGCATGAGGGTGAAGGCTTTGCCGGTCGCGCAGCTGGGAAGAGTTGGAAGTCGGTGTCGGGACCGCAAGAAGATTTTGGACCAGGGGCTTGCATGGAGTCTGCGAAGAGATCGCATGCTGTAGTGTCCATTGGATCTGCAGAAGCATCGAACTGGAAGTCTGCCGCACTGGTGACAAAGTCCATGGGCAACAAGTCTGCCGCGAGCATGTCTAGATCTTCGGAGAGCGGGAAGTAGTCGCCGAGGTCACTGTCGGTTGATGTGGAAGTAGAAGCCAATGGCCGATCGAATGAAGACAGCATGGTTGGGTCGAAATATGATGGCATCGTTTGAGACATGGCCTGGAACGGTGATAGCGAGCCTTCCGGAGTTGGTCTCAGGGCTGGAGATACTGAGGTACTGGTAGTGTTCGAGGTGGTATTGACAGAGTGCTGTGAAGGCGTGGCATACATGACAGCCTGTGGAGTAGCTCGTTCTCGAGACGTGACCTGTGTTTGCGACGCAGCATGAACTTCTCCATAGACGCGTTGGTCGACAGCACCAGTAGTCTTGTTGACTGCCGGCTTTCGGCCACCTCTCTTTGCTGCCATGTACTCGCAGGGCAAGCCTTTTTTTGCACAGCGAGCGCAACTTGGCTTGTCCCCAGAGCACCTCAGCTTGGAAGAGGCACAGGCGTGGCAACTGGTGCGCATCTTGATTTGTGGTGATGATGCTGCTGCTGGTGCTGGCGTGCATCCGCGACTAGATATGGCCGAAGATGTTGTCATGTTGTCGGGGCGAAGTGGTGTGTCGAGATGTAGACTGCAATCTGTACGGCAGTGGCAAGGCAGAGGCGCTCAATGTTATTGAAGTCGATGATTGGAGATGATGAAGTTAGTGGTTGTTGGGGAGTTCCGACTCTGGCGTGTTGAGGATGCCATGATATGCCTTATGACTTGAAGTTAGCTGGACAGACATCGGGACGATATAAACGAAGGTAAAGATAGGGACAACATCGTCCACCGCTCACGTCCACATGGTATAAGCCTCTCGCGGCGGAAGCGGAGCCAAAGAGCTCAAGAATAGTGTTGCATAGCATAGCTCTCGCGAGCCAAGACAGCCACAGCAACACCGGCAAACAGCGGTCTCGAGGATGTCTCGTATCAGCCCCGCTAAGCCACATGCGCCACCGTCACTTGCCCAGCCTTGCGAGCTTGCGGGCACGTTGTATTACTTACACGAGGTAGTCATGGATGTCTACTAGCTGTTCGGTTCTGCCGTCGAGCTCACGAGCCAAGAGTGGCTTGGGCAGCCTAAGCTTCCAACAGTCACGGCTTGATCTTTCCAACTGCTCGGTGGCACCATGGCCATGCCAATCAAGCTCGTGCTTTCGAGCTGATGGTGTAACAAGAGTTGGAACAGCTGAATGCAGGGCTCCGTCTGTCATCGTGGCATTGGAAAAACAGGGTTTTCGTGCCGACGAGGTTTCTAGAACAGTCAACAGTCAATCAGAGTAAGGCACAACCCCTCCATTTCCGTGATCAATCAAAAGATTAGTCACCCTTGCCTTGAATCACCGCTTTGCTCAAGGGCTTCCTGGCCTTGAATGACAGCTTGGCTTGAGATTGTGATATTGCCGAACCCATGGTATAAATTCCATCAGGTTGTTGCGGAGTCGTCAGTCTACCTCTCAATATTAGTGCTAAGCAAGCTTCGAGGGTGTTGTGTTCTGTAAGAAGCTATAGTTGGACCATGTCCACTTAGCCCGTTCGGTGTCGCAACATCGCAGAGGCCCTCCAGAGATCCGCTCCAAATTTGCCATTCCGGTGAAGCTAAAGCGTCCACAGATGTGGAGAGCCTGGGTGAGAGGTAGTACTTGAAGGTGGTGCTTCACGACGAGTTGCACGAAAACGGCGTACTTCCTGGGAGCCTTGGAGCTTAGATTTGGGCGGCCCGGAGAGGTGCGGCGGACATCCAAGTCGGGCTAAACGCATGGATCAGTCGATCTGCCGTCCGGGTCATAGGGCTGAAGTGGGTCTATACTGCCGATCGACTTCATCACGTGACTCCATCATTGATCAATTGAACACAAAAGAGTCCTTTTGACTTGGCTGATTACTGTATTGATATTTGACATCTCAGCCTTAATGGGATATGCCTACATTTAATCATGAGAGTCCAGCCACGATTGATTCACTACATGACACGATGCCTTGCTTTTTGATTGGATGACTGATCGATTGACTAACATCTCTTGAGGCTTTGGGGCTTCTGTGGGGTGGGGAGAGAACAGGCCTTTGATATCAATGGAATAGACGATATCGTTGGCATCGATGCTTTAACGAGGTTGATCAAGTGATGTTAGCGATCCATAACTTGAAGAACTTCATCGACGACCCTGTCAATCACGTAACCTTCTGACAACACAACAGCAAACATGGAGCCGTAGACCAAAAGTGATCACAAACATGCAATACCCTCTATACCATCTATACCATCTATAGCCCGATCTACAATAGCAAAACCACCAAATCCCAAACTCCCGCCTACAAAAAGGAATCTCGTCTGCACACTCTCCACCCATCAGCTATAGCTCTCATCCAAATAATTCTTCAAGTCCTCGATAGTCTGATAATCCAAGAATAGACTTCCGCCGACCTTGACCCCCAGTTCACTCTTCAGCTTCGCCGAGATGACCAGCGACATCAAGCTGTCGATGCCCAGGTTGGCAAATTCCGCATCGGCCTCCAAGTCGGAGACGTCCAGTCCTGCTTCCTTGGCAATCAGAGCAAGTGCTTTGACTGTGGTGCTGTCAGCCAACGGGGTGGCTGCAGGAGCAGGCGCGGTAGGCACTTCAGCGGTCTCGAGCTTGACTGGAGGAGCAGGCATTGCCGCGGGCAGATTGATGGGCAAGGGGGCGGTCTGCTTGGAGACCACTCTCGTTGCAGCAGCTGGGTCGGCGACCTTGGGCTGTGCCTCGTGAGCACCCTGCTTGTCGGGCGGCGAGAAGAACTTGTTCAGCAGGATGCGCGGGAAGCGGCGGAACTGGATGCCGCCGACCATGCCGACAATGGCGTCTTCTTGCATAATATACACATCTCTCTTGTAGACCGCGGGATCCTCCTTGGACGGGATCATCTTGACGTACGAGCGATACTTCTGCCCCCCAACCAGGGGGCGAGCAAAGCGCATAGAGTCCCAACCAGGCGTGACGTAGTAGTCTTTCTGGGTGTCGATGGCGTCGGAGCAGTTCATGACGAAGCCTGCGATATGGGCAACGCTGTCGATGAAGTAGGGTGCCACGGTCCAGACGCCGCTTTCCTTGACGGTCAACTCGATGTCTGCGTAGGCTTCCAGCTCGTGGACTACGACGGACTTCATGCCGCGGTACTTGTCTGCGTAGTCGACCAGGTTGGAGGCGAATATAGTGTAGGCCATGTTGCGGGTGAAGCGACTGGCGGTACCCTCGGCGGCCATGTGTTGGAGCGACTCCATGCGGCCTTGCACGATGTGGGAGATGGAGCTCCAGGAAGAGAGCCACTCGGCGGCAGTGCCGTAGAAAAGATTTGCAGTTGCAAAAGGTTCTAGAGCGTTGCCATCGTTGTCGACGCACTGCCATGTAAGGTTGGCCACACCGGTCGCGATGTCTTCAGTAGTGATTGTCACCCGGAACACCTGAGGAGATTTGGTATCGCTCTGGGCAACAAGGCCCTTCGTCACGTTCAAGTTGGCGACATTGATGGCGCAAGTCTTTCCCTTGGGATTCAGCTTGCGATACAGGTATTCACCAAGGGTGTAAGCAATGTCGGCATGGATGGACTATCAATCCAGTCAGTAAGACAGGTTGATGTGAAGGACAAGAAGTGTGGTCTTACCGATGTGACAACACCGCAATTGTTCATGCGATGGCCATTGGCGGCGGCAAAGAGATCTCCCTGCATGAGATCGGACTGCATCGTAACCGACCCAGCACTGCCGCTGAAAGTCTGATCAATGATCTGCTGTACAGTCGAGGTTTGAACCTCGCTTCTCGGCGATTCATCAGCCGGTGCTGAAGCTCGACCGGTTTCGTTCTCGGCACCGTAGGACTCATTATCCTTGGTCAGGCACCAGGTACCCTTGTACGGAAGCCAGTGGTTCTTGTCGTTGAAAGCATAGGTCGGCAAGTCGAGAAGACGAAGTCTGGTCTCAAATGCGCGGTGGAACCCGTTCCAGTCAACAGAAAGACCAGTGAGGTGGAGTGCTGCCATGCTCTCCGCGATTGTCTTCCAGCTATCGTCGCCGCGACGAAGAGATGGCACCACCAAAGCAGGGCTCTCAATGATGGAATTGACAAAGCCAGTGCAGACGGGGTGAGGGCCGATCTCAACCCAGACGGTCTCATCACCGACTGCGGAGATCTGACGGGCATTCTCGAGGGCGGACAAGAAGTCAACTGTTTCCCTGGTGAATCGGCGGACGTAGTCAGCATTGAGCGTCTTTCCATCAAAGATGACTTTGCCGAGCAACGGCGAGATGACTGGAAGCTTGGGCTCCTGGAAGATAACACCGGACTTTGCTACAGCCTCGAAGTCGTCGAGGATGGCGTCGGTCTGCTCCGAGTGGAAGGCGTAGGCCACATCGAGCTTGATGCAGTGCAGTCCCGCGGCTTGGAGAGGCACAGAGACCTCGTCTATTTGTTCCTGGGTGCCACTGAGCATGGTGTCGACATGGCCGTTGACACAGGCGATGGTGTATGGCTTGCCAGCGCAGTTCTCTGCAATCTGGGCAAGGGAGGCCCGAACGGCCATCATGGTGTGGCTGCCAACCTTGCACTTGTCTTGCAACATCTGAGCGCGGCGACCGACCATGAAGATGGCTTCGTTGGCAGTGATGACGCCAGCGACATGCATGGCGGCGTATTCACCCAGACTGTGACCCATGACGATGTCTGGCTTGACTCCAAGGGAGGTCCAGTACTTGGCTAGTGCGATCTCGGTGCAAACAAGAGCAAGCTGAGTGACGACTGGGGAGTGAGCATGGTCCTTGTCGTGTGATCCGTCAAGAGCAGGGATGAAAGATGGGAAGCCTTGGCCGATGGCAAGGGAGTCCAGGTGGTTGATGTGTTCGCGGAAGACGGGGGAGTCCCGGTAGAGCTCCAAGTTCATGGATTTGTAAGAGGCGCCTTGGCCAGTGAAAGTGAAAGCAATTGGAGGTGGGCCGGACTTTCCAACAGACTTGAGCGAATCGACCTTTTCGAGGCGAGCCTTGAGTTGCTTCTTGAGCTGCGCTTCGTCAGACACGGCAACCGCAACGCGGAAGACATGGTGGTAGCGACGTGCAGTCGTAGTGTATCCAAGATCGGCCAAGTTGATACCGAGATTGGCTTCGACATGGGCGATCAGGCGCTCGATGTTGGCAGCCAGGGATACCTTGGTTTTGGCAGAGACTGTGATGATGTGAGTCTGACGCGGGTCAGCCTCGAGAATCTCGCGGTCCGGTGCCTCCTCCAGTAGCATCGTGGTGTTTCCTCCGGCGGCGCCGAAGTTGTTGATAGCGGCAATCCTTTTCTTGCCTTTGGTGCAAAGCCATTCTGTCTCCTCAAATGCAATGTGGAGGTTGCGCTGGTCAAAGTCTTTAGGGAACCTTGGGTTGATCTCCATCTTGATGCCAATGTGGGGCGGGATCGCATTCTTCTGCAGCATGAGAAGAACCTTTGTCAGAGCAGTTGTTCCAGCAGCAGACTCGCTGTGTCCGACGTTTGACTTCGCGGCGCCGATGTGCAGACTCTGCTCCTTGCTGCGACGCTTGGTAAGTGGCGCATACACATCCATGATTCCTTGCATCTCTTCGTGATCACCCGCCCGAGTGCCAGTGCCATGGAGCTCGACATACGACACATCAAGTGGATCGACGCCCGCCTGGCGGAGCACTTGACGAGCAAGGTAATCTTGATGGCCAGCGTGAGGGTGGGTAATGGATACAGCATCGGCTGAGTGATTGGTTCCAGCTCCGAGGATGACGCCGAGGATGTTGTCGTTGTCGGCTTGGGCGTCTTCTAGTCTCTTGATGACCACAGAGCCGACGCCATCAGCACGACAGTAACCATCAGCAGTGGCATCCCAGGTCTTGCACGCATTGTGGCCCTTGGTCAGGAAGTGACCATTGCAGAGGCCAGCGAAGCCATCTGGATTGGTCAGAACGTTGAGGCCACCAGCAACCGCCATGTCAACCTCCCCGTTCCAGAGTGCCTGGCAAGCCACCTAAACTGGACATGCGTTAGTATAACTCCCTCGAAGACATGAAAGCGGAACTCACCTCAATCGCCGCGAGACCGGAAGAGCAAGCAGTGTCAAAACTGTAGCTGGGACCAGCAAACTTGAAGAAGTAGTTGATACGGCCAGGTCCAAATGCGCGGCAGCCACCGGGGATGTAGTAGGTTCTGACCTCCTGGCCTTGGTTGACTTCACGGTAGTCGTCGGCAGCTTGGCCATACCAGGTGCCGATGCGTTCGAGTCGTGTCCTAGCAGTGCGGTTACCGACGTAGCCGGCACGCTCGAGTGCCTCGTAAGCCGTGACAAGAGCGAGACGCATCTGTGGGTCTACGACCTGAGCTTCCCTAGGAGACATGTTGAAGAAGGGTGCATCGAACAAGCCAGGCTCATCAATGAAGCAGCCATACTGGGTCATGCTCTTGTTCAGGTCTTTTCCAGTGGGATCGTAGTGGGTGTCGATGTCGAACCTGTCGGCGGGGATGCGCTGGAAGACATCCAAGCCATTCTCCAACACCTCCCAGAACTTCTCTGTGTTTGTCGTACCGCCCGGAAGTCTGCAAGACATGCCAACGATGGCAAGCCTGGACTGAGCTGTGGTGCGAGGAGCATCGTCGGTCGGGTCGACCTGGAAAGCCCACGACACGAGATTCGGGGTGGTAGTCTTGACGGCGGGCAGGATGGCTTTGAGGGTAGCACCCAGATCGCGGAATGGAATGGAGTTGCCGAAGGAATACAAGCTCATTGAAGATGCGCAATGCCTCTTGGCATTGTCGACCAAGCCGGCGATCACTGTGTCCCAGCGAATAGCTTGCGTGAGAAGCTCCGAGACGACAGCTTCGAAGAGCTCCAGAGCGCTCCTCGCCTGGTAGGGCAAACCGGTGCTGGTGGAGTAAATTGGGATGACCGGGCAAGCTTTGGTACCAGGGGTTATCAAGGCGGGAGTGTCAACGATCTTCTTTGTGTCGCTCTCACCGTAGACGTGCGAAGCATGGCAGAGACCGCCGTACACAGGCAATGGGATGATCCTTGCCACGCGGAAGAACTCTGACTTGTTGAGGAGAGTCTTAAGCCTTGCAGGAGGTCCACTGACAGTCACGGAAGTGCGACTGATGCCGCTGAGGAAGACTTTGCCCGTGTCCGGTATCTGATCCTTGTTCTGCTGGGCGTCGAGTGCCTTCTGTGCGGCGGCTGGGTTCACATCGTGGACGACATAGGCCCAGGTGTCCGGAGTCTCGGACATGTCGCGGACTTCGAGGTTCTCAGAAACGCTCCGAACGTGGATTCTAAGGCTGAATGCAAGTCTCACAGCATCGGCGCCAGCGAGCGCCAGATCGGCTCTCGTGGATGACAAAGACACGGCAGTAGAAGACAGGAGACCAAGTCCGAGACCGGAGAGGCAGGTGTTCTCAAAGTGGCAGAATTCATCGGGGTGATCTTCAACATATCTATTGTCATAAAGTCAGCAAGTTTCCATATACCCCTGGACAGCTTCACGTACCCAATGTAAGTCGCGAGCTGGGCAACAATGAGCAGAACGCCGTCGACAGCGCCGCAGATGAGACCCTCGCGAAGCTCGGTCGCTTCAGCCCAGCTGAGAATGGTCGTGAACGGTGGGATGAGCTGTCTCAACTCGGATGGGAGAGTCTGAATCTCGTTTTTGATGGCCCATGTAGCCTCGCTGAGGAAGTGGGCGAGGGTCGGGTGCTGTCTGCCCTTGCTGTGGTTATGCAGGCGCCTGAACAAGCTTTGCAGATCTTCGCGCGGGAACTCGTTGCTGAAGTAGACGACGTCCATAGTGTTGGTGATAGACTCTGACTCGGGTGTCGTGGCAGGGGTGTTGATAGGCATGGAAGCTACGTGAGTTGTGATTGCAGAGGCTGTTCTGTAAGAATTGTCGAGTGCTCTGATCAAGGCTGCGGATTTTGGAGTGTTAAGATGTTGGGCTGTCGAATCCAACGCGGTGCAGATAGCAATATTTGTATGTTGAGCTCCGAGCAAATTTTCGCGATACACGCCAGATATTGTCGGTTTCATCAAAGTGAACACAGCGAACCCCTTGTCGGCTATCATCAAGCCCGACCCAATGAACCGATCTATCCCGATACGGATCAGCTACAACCTAACGACCATGCTGTGCTCAGACGTACGTAGCTTTCAAGGGGCATGGCACGAGCTGAGCCGGGGTCCGATGTTGCGGGTGGAAGGCCAGTACCGGGTTAGAGACGGCCATGCCGTAGTCGAAGTCATGCGCCTGCCACGTGAGACAGACATCCACGTCGAACGGATCCGCGCGATGTGCATAATCATGGCACACCCGCCGCAAGCAAAGCGTGGTCGGCCTTGTCAATGGTGTGAGTGCAATAGGGCGGGTGCAGAAAACACAGTTTTCCATACCAGAAAAGGTATGTTCTGGCGCCACAAGACTTTGCGACACTTGCACACCGCTCAGATTCTGTCCGATACACTTAGCACTTAGCAGCTTTTGGCGTGTGCAACCTCAGATATCGGGGCGAATGTCAGCTCTTCGGTGTCATGATACACTGCTCCGAGATTGGGGACTGCCGCAGCACACCGGCAGCACTGAGATGGAATATTGTCGACCGATGATAGCGCAACTGCTGCGTAGAGACGAGAGTCTATCAAATAGTGGCTCGGGATATGTGATTTATATAAGGCCTCACAGCCGCCGCCGAATCTGATCTCTGGTTAGCAGCATCATCGACAAACCCAGTCAAAGCGACATTCTCAGTCGAAATTGACAACGACAAGGGCGGCTACCGACAGACCAACAAGTCGCTGAACATCTGCGCATTCGACGAGTACCTCAAGGGCCAAACCGCACGTTTGCCAGAGTTAACGTGTGTTGAGTGGCTCACACCAAGAGTAGTTCGAATACTCGGTCAGAATCCAGGCAAAGTAGGTAGCGCCTTCTTCCGGGCCAAAGATCGTGATGAGATCAATGTCTGACACTTTTCTGCAGTTCACCTTCCAAGGTGTCAACACATACGTGGTTGGAACCGGCCGCGACCGACTTATCATCGACACTTCCGGAGGAGAGCCAGAATGGGCTGAATTGGTCGAGGCAACGCTCAAAGCCATGGACATCAACCTCTCGCATGTGTTGCTGACACATTCGCATGGAGATCATACTGGCGGCGTTCCTGATCTTCTTGCGATGTATCCGCATCTCATGAACGCAATCTACAAGAACATGCCCGACAGAGAGCAGCAGGATATCACCGACTCGCAGGTGTTCAGGGTTGAAGGTGCGACGCTACGCGCTGTTCATACTCCAGGCCATTCGGAAGACCACATTTGCTTCGTTCTCGAGGAGGAGCAGGCCATGTTCACCGGCGACAACATCCTTGGCCATGGAACCAGCACTGTGGAGGACCTAGGTGCGTTCATGACGAGCCTGGAAAAGATGAAAGAGCAGAAGTGCAAGACCGGGTATTCCGCGCACGGCGCCCCGATCGCCGACTTGGACTTCAAGATTGCAGGAGAGCTCAAGCAGAAGCTGCGTCGCGAGCAACAGATTCTACGGGCGCTCAGCCAGGCTTACAGGCGAGGTGAGAAGTCGGTCACGGTGGGGAAGCTTGTGGAGGACATGTATGGCAGGTCGCTGGACGCAGAGACGCGCACTCTTGCCTTGGAGCCATTGACTGCCGAGGTTCTGCGAAAGATGGCTGGCGATGGGAAGGTGGCTTTCCAGATGAGGGGTGGCAAGAAACGGTGGTACGCCTTGGACGATGTGCGGAGATGATGATGATGATGGGTGTTCGTGTCAATCAGCGGCGAAGTGGCGGGTTGGTGCTTGCTCGGGTCTTGTTCATGTGGCGTTTGGTGTAACTAGATAGTCCAATTGATGTGATTTATTTGAGACATGGAATCCTGAAGATGGACGCGTTGGAGTAAAACACCACATCACATCACACCTGGAGTCGGCAGATGAGATCGTCGGGTCGGGTCGGGTGGCGCAGGCGGGCCGTCTCATGGAGCCGACCAGCCAATCGGAAGGTCCGTAATCGGAAGTCGTGCGGCCGCGCAACGTTGCGCTGACGCTTCGGTCAGTAAAACAAACAGAACACCCACCTACCTACCGACTCACAACTCTACGATACAATCCGCTGTCATCGGCGCATTTGTCGTCAACAACATGCCTCTCGAAATGCCTGCCGCCATTTCTCTGGCGACACTTGCTTGCGGGCGCGAGATATTACGCCACATTCGAGGCATTGTTCCACTCGCTCGCTATGAGGTGCACTTGCTAGGTAGCTACAGGATGAGACGACTGTCTCGTACACCCACGGATCTATACTACAAGATAACACGAAAGCGGTCATGGAGAAGACATCCTCTTTACCGACAGAAGCACATGAGTACCTGGAGCTGTCATTTAGCATGAACCCACCACAGCCACAGAGCACCAGCCAGAGAGAACCCCAAACCGCACCATCCAAGAGCCGGCCAAGCAACATCCAAGCTCCACGCGAAAAGGCCTTCGCCGCTGCAGCATTCGTCAAACCCAGCGACCGCCTTGCCCTCCCGGACGTACTCCTCAACCCATCCGATTGTCATCCTGTTTGCAGAGTCAACACTCGCTGTTTCTCGCATCGCAAGTCCACTTTGAGTTACTCACATGCTCCTCTTGGTATCGGCAAAGTTCTCATGATCTCCCACCAAGTGCTTCTTGTAAAATGGATCCTGCTTGATGCGCTTGTAGTCTTCCAGACTCTCGAAAAACACTTGGCTGAAGCAGTCAAAGTCTGCGATATTGCACATCTGCGGATCGACAAGCTGGCTCATCAGCGCTCTCGCATCACTCTGGTTGTGGATCTTTGCGGCTATGTCAGCAAACAAACGCGGAGTGAAATCCTAACATCTCGGGTCGAATCATCTGCGTCCATCGCCTGATACCATATTTGACCATGAGATCTTTGGTCATTGGGGCGGATACATTGACCATGTAGTTACGGTAGGCCTCTTCGCTCATGCCCGGCTTCCGGTAGCCACATATCGTGAGGCAAAGATATTGCTTCTTCGCTGAACCTTTCGCGTAGGTGTCCATGGTGATGGTGATGTGTGTTCGTCAGACGAGAGAACGACGTGTTGCGCGGAGATCGTCTGACTTTTAGCTGATGCCCCATCGGAGCGAAAATTTATGGGTGTCAACGCCGGGTCTCTAGCATGAAGATTCAACGCGAGAGATGAGCCATGATCCATCGAGGCTCCGGCATGTTACCTGTAAGTTTATCTTTAGCGTCGAATAACTGCCGACGCTTATATTGCAACGCTTGTAGTCAGGCATGTATGATCCCGAGGAACAGGAACCAATCATTTTCAGCCCGAACTCGGATAACCCAGCGACCCACGAACACGCCAGCTCAGTAAGATTCCATCGAGCATTGGCATTTTTTTGGTCCAGAGAAGTCCATTTCTGATCCTCTGGAGTTGGCTTGCACCGGCAGACCATCATCCATCGCCCGCAAATGCATGATGAGATGCCGGCGTGTTCTTGTATCGCCGCATTGGTTTGGTGCTCTCGAGCTCTCGGTACTGTCGGCGGGCGTTGCATCTGCCGCTTCCTTTGCTCAACGGATCCTCATGCGAGCTGCCTAGTATGGGATGTCGCGCATGATGCACCATTGCGACCCACCTATTCTGCAGCAGTTTCCTGAGATTGCTTTGCCTAGATTGAGCACACCATTCTCCGCTTCTGGGCCCTGCGTTTGTTCAACTGCAGTGTCACACGACACTAGAGCCACACCGATCGACCCGCACACGGAGTCACGGAACGACGTCTTCTGGTATTATAGTACTCGACCCACTGCGGAGAAGCACAATAATGACGATTGACTCGATGTCTCATATACTACATCCTGCTCCACGTGCTTCATCAATTGCGTGTCGGACTGCAGCACCCGCATGTCCGTTGTCCGGATGAGCCAGACACAGCAACCCATACCTCAAGTTACACCTTAACACGTCTCAACCGCACCGACGATCAAGGATATCCATATACAAGGACTGAACGGTTGAGCTTCCCCGTAGCGCACGATACTGATTTTACAAAACCCACGTTACACGACTGTCCTTGGCAAGCCTCATCGAGTTGCATATCAATGGCTGCGATGCTCGTCTCGAATTGTGTTCTCTTCTTCCGTCCGTCTTTTCCAGCAACTTCCACTCACAACACAACAACTTCTTAACCCAAACCCAACCATGAAGTCTTCCATGACACTCGGCATCTTTGCCTCTGCCGTCGGCATCGCAACAGCATGCACGACCAACGTACGTCACACCTAGCAATCCCCGCTCGCCATCGCAGATTCCAATTCCAATCGACTTTGCAAGCCCGCAACTGAGGCCTGAGATCAAATACAGGCCTACGAGTACTGCACCCAGTACGTCCTGAAACCCAACGGCGAGAAATACATCAAATGCACCACCCAGCAAGCGTGCATCGACGCCTGCAACGCCCGCCCGGGCTGCGCGAAGGCTTACAAGGACCAGCTCATGGCAATCGGGTGCTCCAAGTTGATAGGCAATCTCAACGACTATTGCGTGCTGTACCAGTACGACTGCCAGCCGAACCTTAATGCAATGTCGGCAGCCGGGTGAGTTGTGATTCCCTTTGATCCCTCCATCAAAGCTGTTATGTCTGGAGTTGCTGTCTGAAGAGTGGTGTCGCTGACTTCTGACTATTGGCGTTATAGCTTGAACATGCCTGCCGTGGATGAGTCCCAGATTCCTCTGTCTGAGCGGAAGGGCAGGCACCGTCAGCTGGACCTCTGAATGGTCGATGCGTGATGGAAACATGGCGTCTCTTCAGTGTTTGAGAGATGTTGACTACACTCATTTGGTATTTGATCGATCGATTCTTGTGTTTCTGGCGGGGTTTCCTTCTTCTTGAAGTATAGTGACAGATGTCAGACATTGGAATGGGGGATCGAGACCGGTTCGACGACGACGTTTACGAGGTTATGAATTTTCCTATAATCAATCACAGGTCAGATCTTTATGAATCCTCAGAGGACGCGATCCCTCTCTGATCGTTTCGCGATCGTCCCTGCTATTGATAACGACACTACCAACTCGCTGTCTCCGAATACATGCTTCAACGCGACGGTGCTCCATTTGCCAGGTATTCCTCCGGGTCGAGCTCACCAACACTGTAGCACCCGAGCGCAGCATTGACTTCTTCAAACGGTTGACGCACCGTGATGAATTTGGGCTCGTCGTCGTCCTGATGCCCTCCCATCCGTACGAGAAGAGCGCTTCGATCTTCCAACGACTTCTCGTCGATGATGGCGCAATACTCGGTCTCGAGTATGGTATCGTTGAGCTCTCTACTCATGAACTTCGCCACCTCTTCCGGACTCTGGCCGAGAAACGACGACTCAAACTCCAACGACCACGGTGGCCTCGAGGGTGTCTTCATCGGCCCCCCACCCTGAGTCTGCGCCGGGACCCCACGACGAGCTTCCTCGGGCGTCGGATCGGACTCATCGTGATCATATGCCGATTTGTCTTTTGTGGTCATCATGCAGAGATCCTGGGAAGCTTCCGGGTAGCCGCGGTAAGCCTCTCGAAGAAATCCATCGATGAACTGTCCACACGATGGTTTGTTATGCTATCTTTTGACTGGCGATTTTGTGATCTTCGCATGGCTTCTTGCTTACCTTTGCATCGACGTTGACCGTGCATACGACAGGAAACATGACGCTGGTGGTGATGAACGGTTCAAGATCGAGAAGAGGGCAGCCTACGATGTGTCACGTGGGTTTGTCAACCCTTACCCAGAAACTCAATATCGGGGAACTCGTTCGGCCGAGAGATCTTCGAGGAGGCGCGTTTAGTCAGTCGCGTGCTCCAAAGTGATCCTCAACATCAACGAACCATTGCCTGAATCGCAAAAGAGGCAGCTAAGTCACAGACCTATGAGACGCCCGGATTAGACGAAGGCGGCCAATCACCAACTGCTGCAGACCTCCGCTGACTGCTTGATGGATAGATACATGCACTTGGCCACATGTACAATCCAGAATGTCGTCTTACTTGCGTCCGCCTCACGATTACTATGGCATGCATTGCGGCGCAAAATCGTGCCAGCTCGTTGGGTTTGAATGCATGTGCCATGTGCTGTCGATCGAGTGGTGAAGAGTCGATTCACTCGCTCAAGCTACTGGAATACCGTACTGAGGATCATGGTTGCCTTTTTATTTGGCAAGGCTGTTGACATTCGCGTCATCATCCTCTGCGTCTCTCCTACAGTATCTTGTATATAGGTTTCTCGCGACCCCCACTCGCGCAGCTTCGGAGCAGCCCTTCTCCTCTTCTGTTTTTCTCACCGGCAAGGATGGCCCTACAGCTATACAAGAGCGGTAGTAGTGTGGTAGCTGGAAACCCTCTACCCCAGATCCAGAGACCTGCAACCTGCAGGATCCAGCACTGCAATGGGAAGCCGGCTGCGCCAAGTTACTTCTGCAACAGACGTGAGTCTCTTGTCGGGATCAGTCCTGGAAGGAATGCTCAAATGAGTCATTATCTCACGCGCCGCCTAGACTGCTGTGGCGTGAAATGCTGCCCTCGCAGGAAAAAAACGCCTTCAGATAGTGACTGTCGCTACTGCGATGACCGTGAGGAACACCAAAGCAGCTCCCACAAGTCACACCAACGCATGGCTAACGTTGGCGCAGATGTATGCTACTGTTGCCCCAGGTTGAGGACACCCGGAAGCATTTATTGTCCTTGTCGTACGGCTGATCGTCACCGCTCTCGATTGATATTGGAATCAAGCTGATGCGACAGCAGATCAATGTAGATACTGTTATGAGGGGGTCGAGGAGGGCAGTATCCGATGCAGCAACCGTAACACGTCCCTCTCTTTCGTCGAGTGGCGAGGCCACGAACTTGCAATCATCTACTGACTCGGAAACAGACACTTGCCAAAGGAAAGGCTGTAACAAGTTTGCCGACCCGGAGGAAGAGTATTGCTCTGACCGTACAGTCAACCCGGCTTTCGGAAATCTTGCTGGAGGCCCACTGACAATTCACAGACCCATGACTGGTCGAATTCAGATGCAAATGTTGACACCACTAGTTGGCCTCGCGGTGAACCCCGGGCAGAATGTGTTCTTTGATCGTCAGAATGATTTCTTGGGTCATGTAACGTGGAGCTGGAGTTGGAGTCGGTTAGATGCTTTTCTGCCACCAGAGAGAGAGCTTCAAACAATCCCTACACACCCTGGAGACAAGTACCAGCTCATTGAATGACCCTCAGGTATGAGACTGACTTCTTGAATCGCCTAATCAATTATGGTGAACAATCTTGCCTTGCTCACTTCAAAGACAGAGGGTCCTGTTTTCTGAGAGGGTCTAGGCTCCATCCTTTGCAAGTGACAAAGCATTCAGGTCACTTCCCTTTGTTCAAACTTCACTGTTCACCAAACACGAGGTGTCGGCACAATGTGTTGTCTCTTTCTCTTTGTCCGCAGTTGATCTCGATTTGCTACATAAGTCCCCTCGCATGCGAACGTTCCAGCTTTTCCTGACCACACCGCTTGCACTCCTGAACTTCGCAGGCTCGAAGTCCAAGAGCAGCAATGTCGGTCCACCAAAACTTCACGACTACAGCTGGACCTTCTGTCAGCTCACCGTCTCAGCAGACCAGCACCTGCGGCATCACTTCCCAAGGTGAAGTGATCTCCCACTGCCAGTCCCCAACCCAGTCGGTGTCGAAGCGTAACTCGTTCGACTTCGTCGCCGACATGGCTAACGCTCGAGCAACACAGATCACCCAAGCAAGCAGTTCCAACAACCTGCCGGTAGCGACACCCGTTGCTCCTCGATGCTCGACTGATCAGTCTGTAACTTCGAGGGCCGAATCGCCGGAGGTCTGGTTTGACATCGAGCTTCAAGACTTCCCTGCGGCTTTTCAACTCGCTAACACGGCTGCCAGTATGCCATCATCGTTGCCCTGGTACAACCCTCAAAAGCCGGGACCTGTGGCCTGGGTGGACATCGAGCTCCAAGACTGGCCTGTTGCTTCTCAACTCGCCGACACGGCTGCTAGCATGCCGTCATCGTTGCCTTGGTACAACAACACTCCAACAGCGGTACCGGTGCCCACTCTACCGCAACGTACCTGTACTGCACAGTCCAGGGCGATTTTGTCGAAGGTTTGGGGCCACGCGAAGAGTTTTGCGGCGGGATTGTGAGTGCTATTTCTACAGTCAGTTTGGTAGATGAGAGCATGAGGAAATGAGATTCTCAAAGCCGAAATATACATACAGCAAAGAAATGTTAATACTATAAACCAATTGCTTTCTGAGTGAATGATCCCCGTAGACGTCTAAGATGTAACGTGAAGTTGATTCGATCGATGGTCATCCCGTCGACCACCGGGCGTGGCCTGACTGGCTGTGGAAGCATTACCGGAGGACATCATTCTTGCTAAGCTGGAGGCTGCGAACGTGCTCCTCAGCAACGGCCGTATCGTTAATGTCGGAGGTGCCAATCTCACGCAAGAACCCCGCCGTGCCAACTCTTGAGGTTTCATACCTAGCTTCCTCACCCACTACGAGGCCTGGCCTTTCATTGTCCCAACTTCCAAGAAAGCTTGCCAGGACACGGAGTTCGCGCGTCCAACGAACTCTTAGTTTGCATGCGCAGTTCCTGATCTACGGTCCAGGGTCGTGGCAATTAGCCTATTTAGAATTGGCTGGTATATTGAAGATGCCCGGAGCTGATCATGAGACCGAGCAAGTGAAGACAGTAGGACTACCAGGGATGTGATGTGTTCCCTCCTACAGACTCGTATAGTCAGAACAGGTAGCTCTGCAGTGTCAATCGCTAAACGAGAGTTTATCTGTGCGACTCTCCAATTTTCTCAAAAAGCGGTGGATACAGGTGGCAGGAAAGGTCGCAGCGATGAGTTGCACCTGCGTTCGAAAACAGCTATTATAAAGCATCGGTCTGATGATCCGCTCACTAACACAGTCGTTTCCAGTCGGATATGTGATCGATGTTGATGGAGAGACCGGACTAACACAGGGATGTGACTACTACTACCTATGTAAGCGCTAATCTAAGCGCGTACCTTATTTGGCTTACAGCTTCAGAGCCGAGCTACTCGTACGAGCCGGAATCGAATCTAACAGGTGCAACTCACCTTAAGTTGTCTGAGTATCGATATAGACACACGAAAGACAATGACGATACATCAAGCATGCCTGTATTTCTCACCCTCAGACGGATAACTTAGAAAGTGACCATCACTATAGACTTTCCGATTTTCGTGTCAGCTCACAGTACTTGGCGTACGAGTCTACATATATATATGTAGATCAAAAATCGTGTGGAGCGATTGAGATCACACTTGTGACTCCCCATCTGCTCGACTCCCCTCGATTTATTTCCTTTCCATCAAGTGAACCGACTCGCTCTCTCGGTCTCATAGCAACACCTACCTCCCTACCATCATGGAGAAAGATAACCCTCCCGGTTCTGTTCACATCGAGCGTCGAGAGTCCCCATCAGGTTCTGAGATCAAAGGCACCATTGAGGTCACCCAGCTGAAGAAACGCTTCAGCATTTGGGCCGCCATTGGGGTCAATTACTCCATTTCCGCCACGCCTTTGAATGTTGGAGTTAACCTGGCCCTGGCCATTGGAGTCGGCGGTTCTCCGATGTTCTTCTACGGATTCTTGTTCAGCGGTTTCTTTCAAATAATAGCCTGCCTAGCTTTGGCAGAGATCGCTTCGGCAATGCCCCATTCTTCAGGTCAGTACTCTGCCTAATCTTGGTGGGAAACCGCCTGCATCGAAAGCATTTGTACTCAAATTAGATCGCAGGACCTGCTCACTATGCCAAAGTCCTCGGTGGAGAGCGCTTCGGGCCAATCCTCGGCTACCTGATGGGCTGGGCAACAAATGCGTGCTGGTTCTTCATAACAGCTGTATCCTTCCTCTTCACTTCACAACTCATCATCGCTCTGATTCAGGTCACGCATCCTAGTTACTCCCCACCTGCATGGCATACCTACCTACTCTACTGTGCTCTCACAGTACAAGGCGCTGCAATGAATCTCCCCAAAGCACACCGCGCCATTGATTGGGCCCTCAAATCGATGATCGTGCTCGTCAACGGATCGGCCTTGTTCATCCTGGTCTCATTGCTTGTTCGAGCGCACCCAAAGCCGACCGCCAGGACTGTGTTCGTTGATGTAGTCAACAAAACTGGCTGGGACTCGAACATCGTGGTGTTCTCTCTCAACATCCTTCCCGGGTTGGCAGCTGTCGGTGGCCTGGATTCTGCGATACACCTGACCGATGAGGTCGAGGAGCCTGGGAGAGTGATACCGATCGCCATGCTGTCTTCTGCCATCCTGAGTTTCTTGGTCGGCATTCCGTCGATACTCGCATACCTGTTTTCAATCACCAACGCGCAAGCGCTACTCGAACCAGTTGGCGGACAACCCTTGATTCAAATCTTTCAAGACTCTTACGACTCTATGGCACTCACCGTCGCAGCCTCGTGCTGTGCCATTGTCGTCTTTACAGTCTCAACCTGGGCCGCTCTGCTGAGCTGGAATCGTCTCTACTGGTCTTTCTCACGGGACGGGGGTCTTCCTTTCTCGGAGTGGACTGCAAAGGTGTCGTCTACCGATGCAATCCCGGTCAATGCGCTTGTCGTCAACACTGTGTTGGTATTACTCGTCGGCTCGCTTCAGCTCGGAGCATCGACTGTGTTGAACGCCATTCTCGGAGCCGCGAGCTTGTGCGGTACGGTCTCGTTTAGTGTGCCATTCGCTTTGCTGCTGTGGCGTGGCAGAACAGCCCTCGATCAGAAGCGGTGGCTTAACTTGGGCAGACTCGGCTATGTTGTCGAATGGATTACGCTGATCTGGATGGCCTGGATTTGTGTCTGGACCTCTTTCCCGCTGTACATTCCCGTCACCGCTACCTCGATGAACTATGCGTCTGCCGTGTTTGGGGTGGTCGTTGGCATCAGCGCCGTGTTTTATGTTTTTTCATACAGGCATAGGCTAAAGAGATTTGAACCGAGGCCGCGCAGCAGGTTTTCTTGAGGGAGTTGCTGCAGGTTCCTTGCAGTCAGTGTGATTCGGGTGTCGGGAATGGATGTTGTCATGGAATTGGAGCCAAAGACAGCAATGCAAGGCAATCTTCGATGCTCCGCCGCAGTCGTTCCAGGGAGTCGCGTGGAATGGTTTCCTCCGTTCATGACCAGCATGGTCCCCGGTGAAATGAGGGAGGCAACTACCGATGCAAAAATGTTGACGCCCAATCAGCCTTACACAATCCGAAGACTCATTGTCGGATCCTGAGAGCAGTTCCGAGACCTACTTACTTACTTTGCTGCGCATTCAATTCGTCCCATCATCAATCGTGTGTTCGAGCTTGGACGTGAGGCGTATGAATATCTCTAGTGTCTCTCGCATGTCGGCAGAGTTGTTATTCGGATTCCATAGTCCAAGATTGAGACCTGGGAGCAATGAGACTTCTTGAGCCGAGCATTCGGACTCCACCATACTTTAAGCATCTTGGCCGGTATTCTTCGACAGCTGTCTGTGTAAGAGGGAAGATATCGGTCTCTCCGTCTCTCCGTATCTTCAGCCGGCATCACAGGTTGCGAGACAACCTACACGAGACACAGAGCGGAGAACAAAAGGGCGGAAGAGTAGCGAAACATTCGCCACCTCCGCAACCAAGAAGTAGATCTCGGGGGTGAGATGCGGTTAGCAAGAGCTCCCATTGGTCCATCTTGTAGGGTTGGGATTGGGGTTGTATCGATTCAACTATCTTCCCATGGATTTATCTCAAATCTTTGCAGAACAAGACCATTCTTCTAAAGCGAACAATCATTGTTGGCTCCTATTGAACCCTTTGTGAGTGAGCATCATCGGAAAGATTGGTCCTTGAGAGGAGGCATCAATCAAACGCCTGATCGATGAGGAACCCTTGTGGGGTAAGTCAATCATCCTGCATTGATGTTGAATAACAACATCGATAGCTGCTTGCCTCGGGCCTTGCTCACCGCTTGTCTAAAGTAGAGGAGAGTCCACAGAGAGAAGATTGCAAGGATTGTTGTATCTCACCATTTCACTATCAATTTCAGTGTACTGGAGGTGCTGATACGAGCCCACGGTCTCTGCCACTTCTGAAGAGACACTCTTGATCAAACTCGACGCTCTCCATGATACGTCCGAGTGTACGATAGGCAACTCCACGGCGGAGCAACATCATAGAGTTCAAGAGCATCGTGACACAACGATGCGAAAACCATTGCCTCGCCAAAAGCCACTCGGCTCAAGACTTCCACGGTAGGCACAATTGGCCTTCAGCCTGCCGCTCGAGAAGCAGCCTCCTCTCAGAACACGGCGCAGCGAAGGGGAAGCCTCCACGGCTTCTCTTCCGTCGTCTTGCCATGGGTAGCTGAAGGAGGGTGTACTCATGTCTTCGCCCCAAAGGGTCGAACACCACTCCCAGATGTTCCCAGTCATATCATGGCATCCATAGGACGAGACTCCTTTGGGGAACAATCCCACAGCGCAGGGTGAGTTCAGACCAGTCTCTTCCGAGTTGGAAGCGTCGCTGTGCCACTCGGCACCCCATGGATACAGGCATCCGGTAATGTCAAAGCTATTGCGCCCGCTACTCGCGGCTTTCTCCCACTCTGGCTCGGATGGAAGGCGCACTTGTTCGTCTTCGCTGATTGTTCCGTTCTCTCGCCAGTGAGCCGTCAGCCATTCGCAGTATGCAACCGCATCGTGCCACGTCAAATCGGTAGCCGGGAAGTTTTGTTTTTGTGAATTGTGACGGTCTGGACTGGCCCATTGGCGACCGGTAGCAGTTGCGAACGCCACGTATTGCTTCACTGTGACTGTATACACGCCGATGCGGAAATTATCAATGATCAACTTGTGCATGAGCTGCGAGTTGACATGGGTGTTGGAACCGAGTGTGACTGTGCTGGCTGGTACCTCGACCAGAGCGGTCAGATCACGGGGATCGCCAAAGCGGGAGAGCACGCTCGCGGCATTTTGGCGCTCTGCGAAGGTTAGGCTGCCTTCCGTGACGATTTTGAGTGCTTGACAGGCTATCTGGTCCGCGAGTTGAGTTGAGATGTTGCCCGATGTTGCGAGAAGCAGCGCAGCACGCTGTGATGTGGCATCTTCTTCTGCCAAAAGTGCCTGGGCAAGGACGTCGAACTTCTCGGAAAATGCTTCGCGCAGCCGGATCAACAGACTTTGGAGGACCTCAGTGGTCCGGATGGGATCATGCTTGAAAAGGTTGACTGCAACGTCCGTAGAAAGACTATACAGATGCCGAGCAACGAGCAAATGTTCGACCCTGCGCGAGCGAGCCAGCAAAGGCAGGCCACGTTTGACGCTTTGCGGTTTCGATTCCACGGCCGTGACGTGACCGATCTCACGGCACGTCTGGTGGAAAGCAGTCTCAGCAATAGAGTCGTCAATGTCGTTAATCGCGACTAGCCAGGCGTCCAACAAGGTTTCCGGATGGTCGCCAGGATGTCTGGCTTCAAGAGCAAGTGCGAAAAGTGCTGGGTTCGAAGCGCTGTCGCCTAAGGCGATATCAACCGAGTCTTCCGCAAGCGCCCATTGAGATATCTTCTCTCGACGATGCGCTGGAGATAGCGGCTTGATGTTGTGTCTCGCGACAGTCAAGGGCACGACCAACTCGTTAGGACCCGTGGCGTCGCTCAGGAGGAGCATTCGGTGGCGTCTTTTCGGAGATGACAGTAGTTGCGTAATGATGTTCTCGATGTGTGAAAACAATTTCTGATCAGCATTCTCGACAGCATCAATCACAACGACCACTCCATCTATGTCCGAAGTCGACGAGTTGGCGAACAGTGCAGGTATTGTATCTCGTGCCAGTGCTTCCAGATCTTGGTCATCATCGATAGTGAAATAGCACGATCGCAGGCCTTTGACATCCCATCCTGCAATTCCTGCACCCGGGATCTCGTCGACAGTAGGACCGTGTGCGACGCGGTTTTGCTCAGCAATGCTGTAACACAAGTGCTTTGCGAACGTCGTCTTGCCACTACCGCTCGGTCCGCTCAGCAGCAGAACCTGATTGTCGCGCAGCAAGTCAAGCAACGAGAAGTAGACCGGCTGAGTAGAAGTTTCTTTGCCCTTCCTCAGTCCTTTGGCTGCTTTGTCCTCCGTTGTGAAAGTGGATAGAAGCGGGATGTAACCAGTGGCCAGATCAAGGATTCGCCCGTCCGGATGAACCAGCAGAGGCTCGCTCCCAAAGCTTGCTGACAAGATTGAATGTCGCCCGAGTAGCTCTGTGATGGACTCCATCGTGACAGTGTTGATGGGAAATGTTACGTCGACCTGCCTCACCACTCCAAGCCTCAAGATCCAGACGGGCAGCTGATGCTTGATCGCGAGTCATCGTCGGCCATCTCGCGTCTCACGACCCATGACTCCAGCGTCAGCATGAGTCCGGTATGGAACCAGGATCCCTTCCTTCGTTGGCCGGTTGAAAGTGGATGATGAGATAGGCAAGCTGATGGGCTCATGTTCAAGAGAAATGGTGCGAACGGCCGAAGTGGGGCGGAGATTTCGCCTCCTTCGCCGCCCGCCGAGTCGCCGACTAGTTTCGGCCAGGCCTCAGACATCGATAAACACATCAAACCTGTTCATTTGTCCAAGACGTCTCAGTATCAAGTTATCAATCGACTTCCTTCGCCTGACATCATGCCTATCTCACACGACTTCGCCTTGCCAAAGGCTATCGGCGACTTGGAATTCCCGCCAGCCTCAACAGACGCCTTCTTCCTCGTCTTTCTGGCCTCCAAGAATCCGGAAACGAACAAGGCGTGGTGTCCCGACGTCGTGGCGGCCATGCCGGCTCTGGACGCGGCTTTCTCGGGCGACGGCAAGCCGCAGGCGGCATTCATTGAAGTCGGCCAAAGACCAGAGTATGGCCGCTGACAAACTTGTTTGAAACGCCGCTGACCACTGTAAACAGATGGAAAGATCCCAACAACGTGTTCAGAACCGTTTGGAAAGTCCACAACGTGCCAGCTGTGTTGCGCTTTGAGAAGACCAGCGAAGGTGTCAAGGAAGTCGGACGCTTGATCGAAGGCGAGATCCTGGACGAAGAGCGTTTGAACGGCCTCGTCTTTCCCTCATCGAAGTAGCTCTTTGGTATCAAATACTCTATACACACGACTCGCCACTGTCATTGACTGTATCAACTAGAGCGAACTTTCCTATCATTTCTGATCCACGGATTCCGTTAAAGTTGCATTGGGTCGCAACGAAGCATTGTTTGGCATGCATCAATCATTTGGTCACCGTGACTCCTTGCTCGACTTGCTCCTCGTCTCCGACTGTATGATTCTCCTTCCGTCTGTCGATATTCTTGTTAGCATACTAGAACTGACTGTGGTAGCAATGCATGTCACACTTACGTTTCGCGCTTGTACAAAAGCTTCATAGCGGTGACGAACGCAATCCCAAGGCCTCCGAAGAGGATGAGAACCTGGTAACCGTACTTGTACTTGGGAGCGTCGTAGGTCGGGAAGAGCACCAGCGGAACCCAGAGGACCCAGGCGTACGACACGACGTTCGATACGGCAACAAGGAGCTGCCTCAAATTCGGGTCTCCGGCATTCAGTTTAGTAGCCCAGGCGATGAGCACAGGTGTCGTAGCAGAGCCAGCGTAAGCGATGTAGTAAGCAAAGAGGAGCGCCGACTTTGGTATCGTCCAGACGGAGAGGAGGATGTTGGACAAAATCATCACGAATTGCAAACTCATGATTAGCCAGTAGAATTGTCCGGTGCGGTCTGCGATCATGCCCCATGTTAAGGTGACCACGATTGCAAGAGCGTTTCCGCCTGTGGGCAGGTAGTTGATCTTTGTAACGCTGTAACCTTCGGCTTTCAGCCACAAGTTGAAGTAGCTCGTTGCAGTGTGGCAAGCGGCGAGCATACTGTAGTCTCGTGTTAGTCTCAGGCCAATGCCGTAAAAATGCTTGAACGAAAACCACTCACGTGTAAGATGCGACAAAAATCCACAGCCGCCAGCTCGAGAAGATCCGTTTGATCTCCTTAATTGTGAGTTTGTCCTGAGTCTTTTGGCCGAATTTCTCGACTCGCTCGATACCGTAACGAACGTGCTGCTAATGATTAGCGATCGTGGCGTAGTATTGGAGAGACCCGATTGACTCACCTCAGCAGACCAATAGAACGCTCGTGTGTTGTGCGGCATGTCTGGCAACCCGAAGAAACCCCACAGAGCGATTGGAACGGATATGACTCCATCCATGATGAAAAGCCATTGCCATCCAGCCAGTCCCGCGTGTCCGTTCATGCTGCTGTGTAGACCTGCTTGAAGGTATCCGCTGAACATACTGGCAATAGACTCGACCTCCAACAGGACTGCGGTTCGCTTAGCGAGCTCTTGGGGACCATACCAAGATCCAAGTATCGCAATGTAGCCCGGGAAAGCGCAAGCCTCCAACAGCCCGATGAAGAAACGTAGTGCGTACATCTGCCATGAGTTAGAACGTCCGGACCAGACACATGTGCTCCAATATCTACTCACCGTGCGGATGTTCTTCGCAAACGCCATTGAGATGACAAGTGCTGACCATGCGATCTCGCAAGACGGGATCAAGATGGATGGACGGATGAAACGGAGCTGTAACATCTGCGCGGGCACGCTGCCGATGATGACGCCCAAGCTGAACCAGGTCCCAAGCCAGTTACGCTCGTTGCCGTATAGACCAAGATCCTCCTTCATCCCACTGACGAACGCATTGCCTGAGATTCATGTGTTAGTGATTGTTTCGCTGAATCTGTGGTTGTGCTTACTGTAATTGGTCTGATCAAGATATTTTATAAAATAACCTAGAATCACAGTTGGGCTATAGAGAGGTATATGCGTCAGCTTGTTGTGCTATAAAGCTCATGACTTCTCGGCCGGGTTGTATCTCTCCAGCAAGAAGGTATGCTTACAACAAGAAGAGATCCAGGCGTTGCACGTAGCGACGGTATTCGGGGTCTCCGTCAGCAGAGTCCCAGACGAAAGACAACACCCGGCGCCAGAGTGGCGACTTCGTTTCTGCATCACTTCTCACTGGTATGGTCAGGCTGGCAGTACCATTCTTCGTGTGAGCGTTGTCATTGTCGGGAGTCTCGACTGGCGTGGCCGCGAGGCTCGGTTCCTTCACGTCACTCATGATGGGTTACGGGTAAATCGGAAGTGAGCGCCGGACAACAGGGTGGTCATCGACATGTGCGAAGCAACCTTCGATATTAATACGTCCCTGTGGTAGCTGTTCCTTGAGTTGCCCGGGCCTCGACCACACGTGACTGCAGTTGTCCAAGGCTGGATCCTCAACACAAGACTCATGTCCATCGCCCACTTACCGGAACCCTCCTGTGCATCGAGCTCGTGGATCTCGGGCCTGTACAGCAGTGCCATGGCGGCAAGAGGCCGGCTGGTCGGCCAAGGTCGAGCTTGGTAGACGCTTGCAAGTCTTCGACCGTGATTGCAATGTCGCGATCTTGATCGCGTGTTGTATTCTGTTGCCCATACCGGCAGAGCTTGCCCGCCTATCATGTCGGGTGGTCTGAATTGTAGTCTTTGTAAGATTCAAAGTGTTGAGATAAGCAAGCGGAGCGGCGAATGATATGGCGTGATTTTGGCGCTCTTCGCAACATACCCATCAATCTCGCTCGCCTATTCCAGAGATCCTTCTGCGGATACATTACTCGCGCTCGGCGGACTGAGCTCCAAACAGACATGGTTGTTGATGCGTCTGGTGGAAGAGTGGATTTCGTCTGTCGCGGGATATCGACGTGCGGCTGTTAGAACCGCCTTCGGGGGCTCGTATGTAGATACAACTCTCAGCGGTCTACCCAGGTAGGTCTTCTTACCCAGCAGTAGTCATAAAAAGCCCAAACACATCTTTCTGTCTTCTTACCCGATCATCAACTGTTTCACTTGACATGGCAGACACCGCCCTCAGGATCGCGTTGGAGAATGTCGATTTCCGTCTGCCGACACAGGTCACCGATGACAACAGCGTGTTAGCTCTCAAGAGTCTCGCATTTGAGCCTCTCGTCAGATGGCAGCCCAATGGACTCGTCACTCCTGGTCTGTTTGCTTCCTGGGAAGACCGTAACGCCCAGGATTGGACTTTCCGCATTCGAGAAGACGCCGTGTTCCACGACGGCGAGCCGTGTACGGCGGATGACATCGTCGCATACATCCACGGCTTCCTGGACTCGAAGGACTACTTCGGCATGAGTTGGAGTTACGCGCGATACTTTGCACGAACGACCTTCGAGGCTGAAGGAGAGAAAGTTGTTCGCATTCGAAACGCCGAGCCTTTCCCAGACTTGCCCAATGTTCTCAACGACTTCTGGCCATGTCGAATCAACAAGCTTGGCCAGCCAATCATCGGCACCGGAATCTATCGCGTCGCGGAATTCGAGAGGTGTGATGGAATTGGCAAGGCAACTTTGCAGCTCATCGATCCATTTCACTCGCCATCTCATCCCAAGCATGTCGTTGCCATCCATGAGCCAAGTGGAGAGAAGCGATTGCAGCTCTTGCGTGACGGGCATGTCGACGCGGCCTTGAACTTGGAAAGAGTCGAAGATCTCAGTGTGTTGGACTTCGCGCCCTCTCTGGTATGGGGACGCGTTACCAGTACACTATCAGCGATCTACTATCTCAACTGCACGAACGGCATCTTTGCTTCACCTGAAGCACGTCTGGCCGCAAACCTAGCAGTTGATAACACTGCTCTCGTGGAAGAAGCATACCAGGGGTTTGCCTCGCCAGCTGCCACGGTTGTCAGTCCGTTCCATCTGGGCCATCGAGAAGCTGATCTACAGCCAATTCCCTACGACCCAGCCGCTGCTCGCGAACTATTCCAGCAGTATGACATTACTGCTCCCATAGTCCTGCGTACGCCAGTGTACATGCCCGAGCATGCACAGAAGATATCACGATTCGTCGCCAGTGCGCTTGAAGCGGTCGGTTTCACCGTCAAGATCGAGCTCGAGACCATCCGTCCCGAATACGCGAGATCGATCGGCCTGCGTAAACACGTTGGTGACCTCGCCCTCTTCGACTCGACGCCCAATACGACCTTCCGTGTCCTGGACGACAAGATCTCCAGCGCCAACAATGCGACCTGGTGGCTTGGCTATCACGATGAGGAGTTCCAGCGTCTATTTGCAAAAGCCAGGACAGAAGTGAAATGTCGTGATCGGGCGCAGGCCTACGCAGCTTGTCTGAAGAGAGTCCAGCAGAATCCGCCTTGGCTGTATGTCGCGCATCCATATGTGGTATGGGCGAGTCGACCAGGCGTGGCTGTGGATGTTGGACCCTCCGGTGTGCTTTCACTGGCAGGCGAGGGTTGAACTAGTACACAGACGTATCAGCAAGAGTAGGCTACACCAGCAGTGGTACACTGCGTTGGCAATGCTGGTGTCGACCAAGCCCCTAGGGATCAGGATCTTCAAGAGTCCGCTGGTGAATTCTTGCGGATCGATTGATAGCGCAAATCGTGCAGCAATACACCTTTGCCGAACATGCCTGCGAACGGTCTGGCCTGCTCTCCCGTACAATCAAAACCACGGCAGGCGCCGCTTATGCGTATGAAGCGAGTCCAATAGACGCAATCTAAGTATGCCAGTATTCCTTAAAATACATCCCTCGTTTTTCCCGATCTGGTCTGTGGCGGGGAACCTGTTGAGCTCAGCTGAATACACGACAGTAATCGAAACACCGGGTTCTTACCAACGCAATCGGCGTTATGCGGAGGACGCAATCTGGAGAGATCCTTTTCTCCGACGTAATGTCATGGGCTGATAACATACCTCTTGAGTCTCTTAACCAGCTACAACAGGCTGCTGGTCCTTCACACTTGTCGCACGGAGACGTTTATGGTCCTG
Source organism: Cladosporium phlei (assembly GCA_003614995.1). Classification (NCBI taxonomy): domain Eukaryota; kingdom Fungi; phylum Ascomycota; class Dothideomycetes; order Cladosporiales; family Cladosporiaceae; genus Cladosporium; species Cladosporium phlei. Next base: position 42,234 of record QZFA01000002.1, on the reverse strand, counting down.
TTTCGATACCCCTGCCGGTCTCCAGGGAAAGCTTGTTGCCAGATCCAGGCTCAGGCTCAGCAGACTCTCACCGGACACAGGAATACCAACACGCCACCCTGGATACTCCAGATCAGCTATACCAAGGAGACACAGCCGAAGCCCTTGACGTCCCCCTCCCAGACTCAAGCGGCGTCGAAGCTTCGATTGTCGACCTATCGGATCAATTACAGACAGCAGATATACCTGGAGCAGTTGAGCAGCTCCCTTCGGCCTCGGCCAGGCAAGATGACAAGGCCTCACAGCAAAGCAATCACTCCGCTCTAGATGCTGCCCCAAAGCAGCCGCAAATAACGGGCCCACCCGAATCGCTCGATGTTCCTCTTCCCGAGTCAATTGGCCTTGGGAACGACAGACCAATTGAGCCTCCACCTGAACATTCAACCGGGCGACCGACCTCGAGCTCGGCTGGACGAACCTACTGGGAAAACATCAAGCCACTCACGAAGATCCTGCCACACCTGAGCGCCATTCAGCCGCCAAATGGGAGACATGAGCGTATGGGGCGGCTTAAGGCAATCGACTACTTCGCCGATGGCACAGCTTCGCAGGTCCACCGCTGGAAATTAGCCCCGCTATCTGATCCACAGAGAATCGCGACACTACTCCAAGACTTGAAGCGAGTTGACAACGATGCAGCTGTCTCGCGAATGATCATTGTCGAAGACCTAAGCCCGATACTGATTGCACTCATTGGATCTGTCTTCGAACTGGACCCGGAGTTCTTCGCAGAGCACCTCAATCGATCCGGATACAGCAACGCGGACTACGGAGACCCTCCCCCGACGCGATGGAACACAGCTCATATGTGGAAAAACTATGCCTCGATGACATGGAGGCGGCCCGTATATCAAAGTTCCCAAGTGGCAGAACTTCTGCAGACTCCTGGCGCAATCTTGGGAAAACGGAAGCAGTCCTCGAGGGACAGTTCGCCGGCGGCCAAGGACGTGGCGGTATGGAGAGACGCGGAATTCGATGTCCGCGGTGGACGGAATATGCAAGCCATGGAGCATAACCCACTGGCTGATACGAACATCTTTCGCCAAAGCTGGCCCTTGTCGGCGGGATCTGTTCCTCGAGCGGCGGTTCAGGACAGTGAAGATGAAGCGCAGCCCGACGATACGCCGCAGAAGAAACCGAATCAAAAGGAGGATCTGCCCATGGCAGCTTTGGAGGAACGAGTGAGCTATTGTTGTTACGAGGGAGACGCAAGAATCCCAATCGGTGAGCAGAGCACTTTGCTACGATCTTTTCCTCCCCGTAGCGAAGAGCGATCACTAATTTACAGCAGGGATAATCTTGGTAGATCCTCTACCGGCGATGACCGATGTGCAGACCCCATTACATGGCAGGACAGCTAGAAGAGGCACAATACAGCTCATTCGTCAATTGTCGGATGTGAGGCCGCCATCATCAGCGTTAAACAAAAAGCTCGAGGTCGCTTTGCCAATGGCGCCTCGGCTAGGGGTCAACATACCGCGAAATAAGTACAAAGCCAACAAAGCCGACCTGAGAAAACTTGACAAATCGGTCGTGAATCTTTCGGCCACATTCGACTGTCTTCGACCTAATGACAGTCCATCACAACGCAGCACAGTGGGCGCCTTAGGCGCTTTTCCGGTGATTACATTGTTGAAGATCATAGAAAACGACACCCGTGCCCTCTTCCGCAGCTTGGAATGGACCCTCGAAGACATCAGCCATGAATCCCAGGACGACTTCCTCGTGGCACGCCGCCTTCCAGAGTGGCGGAAGCTGATGAACAATTTCGAGATCGAGATCCCTGCCATCGCGAGGCGCCTCGAGCACTTTGCAGATTTCGTCTTCCGGCCAAACGAAGAGCAAGACTACCCTGACGAGGTCCGCAAGATCATAGAAGCGGTCGATCTGGACATCGCAAAAGCCAAATCAAGGTTGGCGGACGCATACGCCGGCCTTCGCGCAGACATGCAATTCACCGAGAGCCGGCGCAGCATCACAGAAGCTCAGACGGTGACTCGCTTGACGGAACTCGCCTTCGTCTTCATCCCGCTCTCGTTCTGCGCTTCGCTCTTCAGCATGTCGATCCACGAGCTGGAGAACGGCGTGCCGGTCTGGATCTTTGTCGTGACGGCAATTGGAACGATAGCACTCGCCTATGCCGTGCGCCTTTTCGTCGGAAGCGAGCTTCTGGTCAACAGCACACGACGCTCGGTCGAGCGCTTCTGGGGATCGTCAGCAGGCGGCAAGCGTGGATTTGATGCGCCGATACTCACGATCGTCTGGTTCACCACACAAGAGATCTGGCATGATGTCGGCTTGCCTATCGTTGTCCCTGTCGTGAAGTACTCCGGTCTCGCCGCTATGATAGCGTTACCTGTGGCGTTCATGTGGACTTCTGAACGCATGGGCAATAGTTTCAACACAGTGGTCACATTGTTGATTGTCTTGAGCATAGTTTCGTCGGTCATGTTCCTGCCATCGGCTTTGAGGATGATACCTGTGTCGCGTTCGGGTTCGGTCGCCCACGGGGATGACTACGAGTCTTCTGAAGACGTGTGAGCAATCCGAATCTTTGCGGTAGTATCAGCGATTTTCGGATAACAAAATCACCATCATGCCAGCTAGAAACCGAGAAAATAGTAAGGATATCTCCGAGTGTCTCACCGGATCGAGTCTTCGCAGGCTACCGGTAGTATCAGCGGCTTCGGTGTATTGCAAACATGCTAGTACCTGTGAGACAGACATGTCTACATTCTCGCGAGTATGTATAGCCAAAATCATGTACTCTCAGTCATCGTCTAACCTCTCCAAATTGACACGAGTAACCATCATGACAATCACCCCCTGGAACGCTATCACGGTCGCGGCAAACGAAAGCCAAACCAAACCAACAGACGCAGCCCCAACGTGCCCAACAACATTATCCCGCTGCGCCGTATTCGAAATGATGGCAACCACCGAAGCCGCAGCAACATGCTGCCAGAGAGCGGAGATCATCAAGAGCAGCGAGGCGCTCCCAAGTGCCAACGAGGCAACTTTGAAGGCCGTCGGCGAAGGGAACGGCTTGTACTCGATATCCGAGTCAGTGCGCTCGTCAGTCTCCGTATGCCAGCCGGGAAAAGTGACCAGTCCCACGAACCCCAAGGCTGTGAACGCCGCGGCCCCAATCCTGTGAGTCGGTTAACATGAAGTCGTGCAGAGACGATTCTGACGTTGTTCCAACACACTCACAATAAACCAGGAAACAGAACATCGTTCTTGAAACTGACGCCAGTGTGTGTGATGTCCAGAGGATCTGTATCCGAGCCGGCAATGACGGACTGAAGGCCAGGTGCTCCACTGGCACAGACCCATTCCGTCTGACTGCTTCTCTGCGCGCACACTCCGAAGTAACTAGCCCTGACCCTCAGTTCGCTAATGACGCCGGAGTCTGTGGGTGTGTCGTATCTAAGACCCAGGATGTAGATGTTGCTCCAGGGCCCCGTACTCGCAGTGCAGCCCGCGAGAAGTAAAGCTGTAAAGTCTACAGTATCAGCTGAAAGCCTGAAACACCCTTGATCATTCTCTTGAGCTCATAGGTAGGCAACGACAGACCAGTCAAGATCCAGGACACTGCGAGAAGCATCATCAAGGCATGATGGGATTCAAGCCACGCTATATCTGGATCAGCTACACAGAAACACAATGGCAGCGTTCAGGAGGTACTCACGGAAAAATCGTCGGAATAATCGTCGGTATGATACATGTACTGGAAACACAACATTGGGCATGATTCCACGCTTTCTTCAGGGCAATACGACGTGATTTGCAAAAGGCAAAAGCTCTCGAGTGTCGTAAAGCGTGACATGGCAAGCTCGACGTTACTGAACTGTAGCCCTCAGCCGCACTTCGCTAAAGAGGTCTAGATTGTCACGCAGGTTATCTGGAGTACAGTAGCGTCAAGAGCGTCGCTTATGGTGAAGTCATGATTGGATGCGTACAATCTAATCGTTGGACTGGCGTTCAGTTGCTGCTCGCAAGTCCATAGAATTGGTGAACACAGCTGATGAGATCGCGTTTGAGACGAGTATTGCGGTTTCCTGCGATGATAGTTTCGTCTATTGCCAGCGACCTTGGAAGACCATGAGGCAATAGAATCAAACGAGGGTCCAGTCTCTTCGCTCGAGAGCAGGGCCACTGTGATATTCATGTCATTAAGTATCTCGATTCGATGGGAAGGTCACTGGGGGTAAGAAATCGATCCACGATCGCTGGGAGCATCATCTCGTCTCCTTATGTCTCGGCCTATGATAACTCTCGACTTCCACTTTGTTTGCGGGTAAATTGTACCTTTCCATGGCTTGATTGATGAACGAAGTATCTAACCAGGTACTGTAAGTCAATGGCCTGGTTGATGATCAAGCGGTGGTGACTTTCGGGGATGAGACGCAGCAAATCTAGCGTCCCTATTGGTCCGAAAGACGGTCATCGCCTAAGGTTGGAGTTGGATTTGGTTTCTATGGGCCGGCCTTCTCCTGTTCTTCTCTCAAATAACACGTAGCTGTAATAGGAGCATGTCTTAATCCAAACAGAAGACGTATAGCATGCAAGTTTTAACGATGCGGACTATAGACACAAGGATCCCAGCAGCATACACCAAGTTCAATCAGAAGTTCTTGGGATTCAGTATCAACCAAAGCCGAACATGCTCTTGTCACTTGTGTGACTGACGTGATTTACCCAGGCTTGCGCAGGCAACGATATCACCGGCCACGCGTACGCTCCCGTGCTAAACCGTGTCCGAGTTCGTAAACAACAGAGAGGAGCTCAAATATTTCCCCGAGGAACATTTGGTGATCACCGGTGAAGAAGCGGGCTCAAGGACCACGACTCTGCATTTTCTTTCCTCGTTTTAGAGGTGGTTCAAGTCCTTGATCTCTGGCGCTCTTCCGATGCTTCTTGTCATTCTTTCACTGATACCGTGCAAATCGATCCGATTCGAAACAAAAACCCGCAACGCTTCGGGAATGGGACCCATCAATCAATCAATCACTATCCTGGGCATCCCCTTCACGCTTCCGCAACTCGGTCCATTCTCCCTTGATCACCGCCTCCTGTCGTTCCAAGAGCTGCACATCCTCGGCGTCGGTGTACACGGTTTTGCACTCCGCCAGAGCGCTCTCGGCCGCTTTGAGGTGGTGGCGACAAGCAGCCAGGTTCTCCCAGGGCTCGTCTTGCTCGTCTGTACCGCTGAGCGCGAGATGCGTCTTCATCTGGTAGTACGGAGGGAGGTCGGGGGTTTTGAGGAAACTCAAGAGCGTCCCGTACGCATTGCCGGTGATGTCGCTGCCTGCGCAAGCCTAGTATCTCTCGTTGTTAGCCACATGTACAGTAGGCAAGCGTGCTGAATCAGTTCTGTGGCATTTACCGACTTTCAAGAAGTCTTCGTTAAGGCTGTCGTATTCTGCTTTGATTTTGATGTCCATGGTCCGTGTTGGCAGCACTGCTTGTTGCTGTGAGTCGCTGTTGGAACGAAGGATGATTTAGCTGTGTCTTGTTTATGAAAGAGGGTAAGTATTAGGCATACGTGCACCTGTCGGATTCGCTTTATATGCACAACTGGCACGTGCCGTTGTTTTGATTGCAAGCAAGCAAGCAGGGGAGCAAGCAGGGGAGCAGCAGCAGCAACCACTAAGGGCAAACTATCTGTGCGTTTATTTGCTGCGAGATCGGAGACTCCCAGGATGCGGTAAATCGAACAATTATCACGTCTCGTTGGTAGTGTGGTATCGAATCGACTCGGAACCTTGAGATAGCATCATCGTAGGATTTTTCGTTGCGAGAGATGTGGCGGTCGTTTCTGCGATCATTGTTGGACCCATAGTACCCAGCTCCCAATGACTAGCTCAAACTATTGTCGCGATCGTTAGCGATGCTCTGTCTCGGTGGCTCAGGTTCGACGGTGATTGAAGGGCTCATCAGATAGTACGTTACCGAGAAATTGAGAGTGATGTTAGTGAACGATGAACGATGATTCTTTAGCTTTGTATTTCTCTCTCATAGCGCAAAACGTGCGCGTCTTCTACACACATTTTGCTTTTGAACAGACCTCTGTTGCACATTCCCTACCCACAGCCTTCAAGAACACAGTATCCGCAAGCCTAAGCCTTCACATTCTCAAAGAAGAAAGTCGGCTGCCCAGGAACAGCAGTCTCCGCGCTCGGCGGCAACTCCGACCTCTCCTCACCCACAACAACACCCTCAGTACCACCCACAACCTTGCCACTCTTACCGCCCTCATTGACAACAATAACCTCGACAACAGCGCACTTCTGCACAGTCTGCTTGAGGTTAGGCACCATGTCGGTGAGGACCTGCTGCTCGTCGAAAGCGAGCTTGCGCTCAAAGACGGTGGTGGCGTCGATGCCGGTCTCGAGGGACTTCTTGAGGGTCTGGACAAAGGGCATGGCGCGCTTGGTCTCGGCCTTGGGGATGGCCTTGCTGATGGCGCCGATGTCGAGGGTCATGTTGTTGAAGTTCTGGCGGACGGTTTCGATGATGCTGTCTTGCCATGAGGGGTACTTCAGGGCCATGAAGATGGTGAGCTTCTTGGGCGATTTGACGTCGTAGCTAGTATTCTTTCCTTTGAGCATGCGCTTCAGCTGAGCGCCCTCGGCGGAGGTGATGCTGGAGGAGGTGTTGCGGACGTATTCACGCGCAGCGGTGAGGTGGGGCTTGGTCTCAGGGGCGTCGGGGAAGAGGGCGTTCTGGACGGTCTCGGGCTTCTTTAAGACCTCGAGCCAGATGTGCTCGGCCCAGTGAGGGGCGACGACGTTGACCATGAGGGCCTGCAGCTCGACGTAGCGCTTGACCAGGTCGGCGTGCATGCCGATGCCGGCAGACTTGGTGGCCTCGCGGTAGAAGTCCCTGGCGCCGGTGAAGTCGTAGAGACCGTACTTGAGAGCGCCCTTGTAGTTGGTGAGCTCGTACTGCTCGCGGGTCTCCTTGACGAGGCCGTTGATCTCGTTCTCAAAGAGGTCGTCCCACATGTTCCTCTCGCCGGTGCGCTGAATGGCGTCGTTGTTCTTGTGGCGCTCCTTCTCCTTGACGTCGGCGTAGGTCTCGCCGTCCTTGAGGATGCGAGCGTCCTGGATGACGCTCTCGCACCATTGCCTGAGCTCGTACATGCGCAGAATGTTGGCGTTCGCGACCTGCTCCTCGAAGTTGGCATCTTCGATACCGTCACCGGCATCGGCGAGGGCGATACGGGTAGCATCGGCACCGAACTTGGCGATCGAGTCCGCAAGAGTGAGGAAGTTGCCAGTGGATTTGGACATCTTCTCACCGTTGAGCATCAAGTGACCGTTGACGCGAATGCCGCGAGGCCAGTACTGCTTGGGGAAGAGCGCAATGTGAATGTACATGAGGAAGGTCAGGTGGTTCTGGATCAGATCCTTGCCGGAGATTCTGACATCCAAGGGGTACCAGTACTCGAACTCGCGGCGCATCATCTCGAGGTTCTCCTTCTTGATGTTAGTTCCAGCAGGGATCTCCTCGGTACGGCAGAAGAGGTAGTCCCAGATCTCGTCAGTCATGTCTTCAGGGCCGACGTCAGCGATTCCACGGGTCTTGCCGAAGATGTCGCTGTGCAGCATGTGTGCAAAGGTGTAGTAAGCAGGGTAAATGGTGCTGTCGGACAGAGACTCGACCAGCTGTTGCTTGTCCCAAGGAAGCTTGGTACCAAGACCGAACGATCTGGCGCAAGCCCACTGGGTGAGCCAGTTGAGGACACCCTCGAAGGCGTTCTTGGTCTCTGTGGTGAAGGTGTTCATGTCGTTCATCAGGTGGTTCATGACAGTGGGCTGCCACTCCTGGTCACCGCTCTTGTCGGGAGGACCGTAGTTCATGAACCACTGGTCGAGATGCGCAGCAACGCACTCATCGCCAGATCGGCTCATGACGGCACCATCAGGCTCGCAGTAGGCGAAAGCGAGGCCAGCATCAATCATCTGCTGCCTGACGAGAGGCTTAGCCTCCTCGACAGTCTTGCCAGAGAACTCGCCGTAGATCATCTTGCCCTTGTAGAAGCCCTCCTTGTAGGCGAGATCCTTGGCCTCGGCAAGCTGCTTCACGTCCTTGGGCGAGTTGATCTTCATAGTCTCGACCAAGTACTTGGCAGTCAGGTTGCCGTATGTAGGCGTCTCAATGATGGGCAGAATCTCAAGGCTGGCCCACTCCTTGTTGATCTTGTAGTAGTCGGCCTTCTTTTGGAGATCCATCATCGTGGCGTAATCGTCGGGCGAGTCTGAAGGCACACTGGTGACGACACCGGTACCCTTGGAAGCCTTGACAGACTCCATGGGCAGGATGCGCACACCGTCCTTGTGAACAGAAAGAGGAGCATCGACAAGAGTGCCGACAACATCCGCGCCCTTGAGATCGGCGACCTTGGGGAAGACGCCCCACTCGGCGAAGATGCTCTGGTAAGACATGTTTCTGGCAGCACGCTCCGAGATGAAATAGTACTGCTTGCCCTTCTCCGCCTCGTAGATGCCGTAGTCGATCGTAGGACCGACGAAGCAGCAGTTCTGGCCGTACATGGTCTCGGGTCTGAGAGTGGCAGGAACAAAGTAGACGTTGGCGCCCTCTGGGATCTTGCCCTCGATCTTGCTTTTTGCGGCCTCGGGCCACTCCTTGACGCGCAGCTTGAGCGCAGTGTATTCCTGTGCTGTCACACCCTCTCCCGAAGATCTGTCGTGGTCCAAGCATGCCTGGCCGTCCTTCGGCGAGTAGATGGTGTACCTCTTGCCAAACTTGATCTTGCCCAGGTCCTTCAGGCGGTTCATCTGCCATTGTACGAATCTGTCGTAGTAGGGGTTGGCCTCAGTTGTGACCATGGATCGGCGCCAGTCGACACGGCATCCAAGGTTGGTGAGATCGCGCTTCCAGAGCGGAGGGAAGTATTGCAGCCAGTAATTCGAGTCGGCGAACTTGTGGATCTCCTCGATAGGGATACCCAAGGCGAGCAGAATCTGGAACTGGTACTTCAGGGCAACGTTCGTCTTCGCGTTGACCTTGCTCTTCTTGGCGCCGAACTTTGTGACATCGGCCTTTGTGGTCTCCTGGACGGGCGCGGGCGGGTCGTTCTCCTTGCTGTCCTCCTTGACGGACTCCACGGGGCAGTTCTCAAAGTTCTTGCCAAACATCTCGATCTCGCGGACGAGCTTGTCGGCGCAGGCCTTGATGGGCATGCCGGTGCAGTGGAAACCCTGAGGGTACAACGCGCGCATGCCCTTCATCCTGGCCCAACCAACGCCGAACTCCAGCTTGGATGCAGTGAAAGAGTGGCCGGCGTGAGGAGTTCCGTTCACGTAAGGGTAGGCCATTGTGGCCATGTACTTGGGGTGCTTCTTCTGCAGCTCGGCAGGAGCGATGGAGTGGAAGGGGACATCCTTGAGGTTGGGAGCGTCCTGGTTGAAGATCTTTGCCTGGGCCCAGGCATCCTGGTATTTCTTCTCAGAGGCGACGAGGGTGTCACGCTTGTCCGTGTTCTCGATCTTGAGCTTGCCCGAAGTCGAGTTGCTCGGGTCGAGAGCTTCCTTTGTCGCCTGGACGGCCGCCATGTTGCTGTATGCTCGAGATTGTGGTCGCGCGAATCGCAGTGTGGGTGTCGTCAAAGAGCGCAGACCGCGCAATGGCGGCTTGGGGATCTGAGTGAGCAACGTGGTGGGGGTCACGTGGAGGGGTTAAAAAGTGTAGGTAGATATGACTCTATGTTTCCTGATTGACTCTAGGTGCGGCTTCTGCTCCAGAAAATAATCGGCAGGAGCGACTGATGCCGAGCGCTCGGACCAACGAGGATCGCTATACCACAACCATCGACATGAACTAGACGACATCCTTCCCATTCCGGCCAGATTGAACATTGCCCTCCCATACCAACACAACAGCCAACATGCTACCCACCCTCGCCAGGCGCATAAGCCTCAACCCCTTCGCAGCACCCAAAGTCCCAGTCATCAACGCGCCCTACTTCTTCCCATACACCTGGGAAACCAACCCGTACGTCTGCAAGCGCACATGGCCGCCAGAGTTCTCAAAACTGTCGCAAAAACACCAATTCAGACTCGAGAGACGCTATAGGCGACGCGCCAAACTGGCATACGCTAGGCCCAACTGGCATAAGATGGTGAAGCTGGCGCAATGGGGGAGCATCTTGTTCGTCTCCGTCTATGGTATTCTCTTTATGGAACTTACGGATGGAAACACGCCGTTCAGCGGGGTAAGTTGGGATGATATTATGGGTGTGTGAGGGACTTGTGCTGACTATCTACAAGATCCGAGAATGGTATGCCGAGCAGATGGGCAGCATGTCCAATGCCAGGGCTAGCCATGCCGCGGAAGACAACAGCCCCAGTGCTGCCGCTTCGAAGCCCTAAGGAATGATCGAAAACTTGTCAATCATATCAAAACATCTGGATATACGCGGCGGTGCGCAGGGCTCCACAGGCAGGACTCGACATGCATGCCCTAAAACTCGGTCGAACAGCATCCGCGGCTTCGAGTGCACATTGGAATACCGAAAGAATTCTCGAGCATACGAGTCCAGGAAGCAGGAGAAACTCGCAAACGTGCGATGCTCTCTTGGTGCGCCCCCAAACCGACTCCAGCAGCTGCACCAAGTCATGCAGCACGTATCGGCGCATCTGCAATTCATGGAAGACCGCAATGCCCTCGAGAGTGCAACGAAGACGTCGATCTCGACATGAGACCGGTCGTAGCAATCGGCACAGAACAGACCGCATAGATCACTCTGCGTAACTCAGCACAAGTCGGAGGATAATGTACTATTTATGCTGTAAAAACACAACGCTTCTCAAGCGATGTTCATCACTTCGATGAGTATGCCAGCGTCTACAATTCATGTGCAAGCTTCCGTAAGCCCTCATCGTGTCCTCTAATGCACTTCTCGTATCCTCTACCGTTCTACGCAGCGCCGCAGGCTGGCGTGACTCTCTAGCCTGACATGGCCTTCCTCCACATGTCAATGTCACTCTTTTCGAAGTGCTTCCGCGGCCAACCCTTCCTCTCATCCATGTCCATTCATCTTATCTCCAATTCACAACCGAATCCCTCTCACCTCCCAGCCCACATGCCCGCCCCAATCCCCCTCCCCCCAGAAGAATTAACCGGCGGCCTCTTCGCAACTTTCCCCTGCGCCTTGACCCCCTCGACAACCTTCTCCCGCCCCGTCTCAACTACAACACCGCCCACAATCATCTCCCCCAGGACCGCATGCAGCGTCTCGAAATTGAAAATCAAATCCAACTCACACACATCCTCGAACAAATAATCCAAACTCTCGACGAAAACGTGGATGAGGTCCAAGAGGGCGAGGGGACTTTCGGTCGAGGTCGAGATGACGATGAAGTAGAGGGTAGCGTAGTGGCGGTAGGTGACGAGCGAGGGCGCGTCGTTGGATTCTGCGGCTTGGGGGGTTGAGGTGGATGGCGCGAGGAGGGGTGGGAGGGGCAGGAAGTTGCAGCTGCTGCTGGGGCGGGCGGAGACGAGGGTGAAGATCTCGGCGATTAGGCGTTGTTGGACTGCTGTGTCCTGCGCGAGGGAGCGTCAGCTGGTTTGCGACGGGTGGTGGAGTGTGGTGGAGTTCAGTGTACCAGCTGGGTGTAGAACTTGGTCAGGCGGGGCTGGCCATTGTTGTTGAAGACTAGGACGGCGTTGATCATTATCGAGGTTGTGGTGGTCGTATCGTCGTGGTCATGACATCGTGAAAGAAAGAGAGTGTGCTTGGGACAAGAGAGCGCATGTGCTTGGGCGAGAGCGAAGTTGGAGTTCAACCGCCGACGATCCCCTTGTCCGCTTGTTCGCGCCGCACTTTCACGAGACATTTCATCTCGACCATACACAGACATCACAACCTCACCTGGAAAATTTGCATAAACACCAGTGAGAGTACTTTCATTATGTCGTTACTATCAAAGCTCAACCGACCATCACCAGGCGGGAGCGTCCCAAAGAAAACCCCCAAACGCCAATCCCTCTATCAAAGCAAAGTACAGTACGCTGACACCATCATCATCACACTCCATCCTTCAACCGCCTACCACTGAATGATGCGCTCAGTCTCGCCCTCCCTAGGCGGGAAGTAAGTGTTGATGAGCTCCATATAGTAAGCCTTCAACTCCACAATATCAGGAATCCCATCGCTCTTGCTGTACAGATCATACGGGTTGAACGCCTTGACAGCCTTGAGCATCTCATGGTCCTTCTCATTCATCATCCACTTGTACCCGCCGGCCGAGTGCCAGGGGTAGAACGAGTGGTAACGGATCATCGCCAGCGCCTCGTCGGGCAGCGTGCTCTGCTCCTTGCACAAGTGGTAGAGGTACTCGTCGTGGCCCCAGGACAGCATCACGTTGTCGAGGCCGCAGCCCTCGCTGTAGATGCCGTGCTTGGTGCTGTATACGGGGTCTTTGGAGTCTGGGTTGTCGAAGAAGGTGCCTGGGTAGATGATGCTGTCCTCGAACGCGCAGCCGACAGGGAAGGTGTCGCCCACGACATCCCACTGCCCTTGGGCGCCGTAGAAGAAGAGGAGCTTGCCCAGGTCGTGGATCAAGCCGGTCAGCTGGAACCACTTCGGCTTGCCATCGCGACGGATGGCCTCGGCGGACTGCAGCAAGTGCTCGATCTGTGACAAAGAGGTGTCTGGGTCCGACTCGTCGATGAGGGTGTTGAGCTTCTCCATGGCCTCCCAGATGGTCATCTGCGCGCGGGTCTGGAACTTGAAGTCGTTGCGGGCCTTGAGGTTGTACGCCACGGTCTGCTTCTCGTGCTGCTCGCGGTAGAAGTTCTTGACGCGGTCGCAGGCGTCCTCGTACTGCCGGAACTGGGTCTTGTCCTTGTCGGCGTCGAACTGGGACTTTTCGTACAGGTCGACTTCTTCTTGGGTGGCGGTGCCGTTCTTGACGCGCATGGCGGCTTTGAGGACGTTGACTTCGTCGACGGCGTCGGAGGTGGCTTCGAGGGCCAGGCCGTCTCTGTGGTCGACGAACTCTTCGGCGATGTTGGGTGCTTCGACGAGCGGCATGGCGATAGCTGCTGGGGCCATTGTGATCGATGGTATGCTCGAAGTGATCGATGATATGTGTATGGAATCGATGTGATCGATGCTGTGTTTCGTTGTGGTGGATAGAACAGAGATGGAGTGTAAAGTAATGAACGAGGTTTTCAAGCAACGATACCAACCTTTTGTATATCAATCATACACCTAGCCTGACCCCATTACCCTTAGACTCCTCCACTTGCCTATCGAGAAAGAAACAGGCAAGAAACATCCTTGAATGAGTAGTAGTCCAACTGTAGAAGTCCGACCCTAATCAATGCGGCAACACCCAGTAGTTAGTGAGCCAGTCACGCCAGTCTCACCAGCATACCCTCCCCTCCACACTCGTGTCCCGCAGAAGAGTCGAAAGAACCAAAGAACCCCAGCCGCCCACACCTCCACACCCCAGAATGGAGTCCGCCCAGGCCAGGTCCTTGTTTCCAACCGTCATAGCCTCCAACACCGCACCTCTCATTGGGCACAAGCAGACCTCACTTACATCCACCCGGAAAATCCTTTCGGAGCGGAGGCAAAGAAAGTCCCTCAACGACTCCACTCGCTTGCTTAGACAGGCAGCCCGGGGGCATAGTTGATGCGGTGGCGCCGATCGTTTGCATCACGCGGCAGCTGATGTTGCAGCGTCGTACGGCCAAGATTGCCTCTCTCGTCTGAGGAGGCCCTACCGTCCGAGCCGCTGCATGCATGGCCCAGACGCTAGGCGGAATGGTTTCGCCGAAGAGTTTTTCCTAGCGCGCCGAGGGAAGTGAAGAGGTCGAGGCGTGGGTTGCCGACAAACGTGGCGAGTCAGACAGGAAACCGTCCATATCACGTGGAATATCATGACAGCGGCAATCGTCAAACACCGACGACGACCCCACGTTCGTCAAAGCAGATTAGGGTTTGCGTTCCTGGCGGACATGCATCATGGCCAACGGAAATCGTTCGCCGTCTTGGTTCACACATACCCAACACCAACGAGCTCGGCCCTCTATAGACCGAGGTAAATTATTCCGCGCGCGACAACCTTGAACAGTCAGCCTTGGAAAGTCAGCACATTATGAATCCCTCCCTCGCCAACTTCATGCTCGCGCGGACTCCCGAATCCATCAAACACCCCGAAGGCCACGACGAACAAGAGATCCAAGCAACAGCTACAAACAACACCAAAATGTCCATCAACACGCACTTCAAGCTCAACACCGGCGCCTCCATCCCCGCCGTCGGCCTCGGAACCTGGCAGTCCGCCCCCGGCGAAGTCGCCGCCGCCGTCGAGCACGCCCTCAAGAGCGGCTACCGCCACATCGACGCTGCCTTTGTCTACCAGAACGAAAAGGAAGTCGGCGAGGGCCTGAAGAAAGCCTTCGAGTCGGGAATCAAGCGCGAAGAAATCTTCGTCACCTCCAAACTATGGTGTACTTTCCACCAAACGGGCCTGCCGGAGAAGTGCCTCGACCAAACTCTGTCAAACCTTGGACTGGACTACATTGATCTGTGGCTCATGCACTGGCCGGTCCCCATGAACCCCAACGGCAACCACCCCTTGTTCCCCAAGCACGAGGACGGCTCGCGCGACTTGGACACCAAGTGGTCGTACGTGGACACGTGGAAGGGCATGGAGGCGGTGCAGAAGAGCGGCAAGGTCAAGGCGATTGGCGTTTCGAACTTCAGCGTGCCTTATCTCGAGAAGCTGCTGAGCGAGGCTACTATCATCCCCGCTGCCAACCAGATCGAGAACCACCCTTACCTGCCGCAGCAGGAGATTGTGGACTTTTGCAAGGAGAAGGGTATTCTGGTGCAGGCGTACAGTCCGCTCGGCAGCACTGGCAGCCCGCTGTTCCAGGAGGAGGGTGTGCAAGAGGTGGCGAAGAAGCACAATGTTGGGCCGGGTACCGTTTTGATCAGCTATCAGGGTATGTTGGAATCGCGTCCTTCGATGTTACATTGCTAACCTGTATTCTTTAGTCGCCCGCGGCATCACTCCCCTCCCCAAGTCCGTCACAGCCAGCAGGATCGCAGAAAATCTCAAGGTCGTGGCCCTCGACGCAATAGATATGGAAGCGCTCAACAAGATCCACCAGGTCAAGGGCGTGACGCGCTTCGTCTACCCTGAATTTGGCGTAAGTTATCCTTTGCCCATCCGTTATGAGAGACCCATTTGCTGACAATTCTTGTAGGTCAACCTTGGTTTCCCCGACAAGCAGTAGACATATTTTGTCTCTCAAGGACATGCTGCTTAGCGTTACGTAAATCATGTTGTAGAACGACCGTAGACGAGTATACAAAGTTGCAGTTGCAGACTATTGAACAGGCACAGAGTCAGTTGTGATTCTCTCCGGTAGTGATTGGCGTGAAGTCCATACCGTGCAGTGGGAAGCATGATTTGTCTGTTTCATGTCTTTGCACCAACTCTGGCTCTCTAAATGTTCAAGTCTTATCCCGCGCCTTGACCTCCTTAACCTGCTGCTTCAGCACATCCTGCAAGCCCTCATTCCTCCTCGCAAGCAGCAAGACATCTGAGGTGTCGATGGTAGACCGCCCGGCGTGTTTGGCGAAAGCTTCTAGATCATGGCTGACGTTTTCTACAACATAACTAAGATCAGCATTTCGTGTTTCTTGCAACGTGTGATTATGTTGTCTCGTGTACCTATCTGACCCCAAAGCATCTCGCTCAATGCCCCGATGTAGTGTGGAGTGGCGTTGATGTCTTTGGCCAGGGAGACCGAGTCGATGGTTTGGCCTACGCTGTACCAGAGGGCGGCTTTGAGGCGCTCTTGTTTTTCGGCGTCGGTTGTTGGGGCCATTGTGTTGTGATCCGGAGGGTTTTTTGATCTTCACATGTAGGTATTATGTAATTCTTGTTGATGGATGGATGGCAGTCGCGTTAATGGTGGCGCGTCCACTCGGAAGGTGTGGGGCTTTTCGCGATCGTCGCCTGGCTTCAAACCATTCTGACTTCACCCTTCCTCGTCCATGTTTCCCACACTCACAATACATGTACAACATCTTCGTCGATACACACGGAACTGGCAGATGGCGCCCGTGAGAGCAGACTGGCTATCGCTACAGGCCGAGCCAGACCATACATTTACACCATCCCTGGGGCAGTGGCAGCATGAACATGACCTGTTACAACGAAGATGAATGCCTCCTCGCCACCTGTACAGCCTTTTCTTACCACATTGGACAGTGTCTAGAAGAGTGTGCAGGCTCTGGAATGTGTTCATGCCCCAAAACGCGCCCGTTTGTCGCGTACCGGGTGGAATGCTCGCCGCCTGTGACCTCACCCCTGCCGGCGCTTCGACGATTTTTACCTGCGACATGCGCTTAACCGCTGTTTCTGAACGCGCTCACACCATCATACTTCATACCTTGAGCACGCATGGTAAGTAGTGGCTGGTTCATCTTCTTCCTCTCAACATTATCTCTCGTTATATTTCCTTAACACAAACACCACCGCGGTGACATTTCCTTCTCGCCATCACACTCACTACGACACCCGCTGTCATCCACCAACAGCACACAAACGCAAAATGTTCTCCAAAACACTTGCAAACGCTTCGGCGTTGTACATGCTTCTCATTGCTCTTCCACCAGCTCTATGCCACGTCCAGATGACATGGCCGGCTCCTTTGCGCTCAAAATACAACCCGTCAACACCCAACAACCTCATAGACTACAGCATCTCTTCACCACTGAGCGCAAGCGGATCCAACTTCCCTTGCAAGGGCTACCAGAACGACCCGGACCAACTCCCAGCCGCTCATTACACCGCTGGCTCGACATACAACGTCACTCTCGCAGGCGAGGCGACACATGGCGGTGGATCATGTCAACTTTCACTCTCTTACGACAAAGGGCAGACCTTCCGTGTCATCAAAAGCATGATCGGAGGATGCCCGAAGACACTCACTTACGACTTCACTGTACCTTCATACGCGCCCAGTGGCGAGGCGCTGTTTGCATGGACCTGGCAGAACAAGATTGGCAATCGGGAATTTTACATGGACTGCGCTGTGGTGCAGATTGAGGACGGCGGGCAACAACGGCGACAAGATTCGTCCGAGACCATTGATAGTCTGCCCGGCATCTGGAAGGCCGACTTGCAGAGCGTGAACGACTGCGCAACTGTTGAAGGCGACAACCCAGTCTACCCTCATCCTGGCTCCGATGTGGTGTACGGCGATGGCATGGACAGCTCGAGTGCAGCCACTGAAGGCGACTGCGATGCGACATCGCCCAGCTCAGGAACCATCGACTCGCCTTCGACCGACCCATATACCAGCTATGCTCCTGCCGGCGGCTACCCACAAACAGAAGGCGCACTCGATTATTCGTCCAGTGCATCAGACAACACGATCTACGATATCAGTCTACACCAGAAAGGTCCAGCGTCAGCAAAAATGCCCGACCCTGCCATCGTCTCGCCCAGCCAGTTGAAAGTTGCGCCATCTCAAAAAGAGAGTCCAGCTTCAATCACCACCAGCGCAGTTGATCCTGGCCAATACGCCACAGACGCTGCATCAACGCGCTCCACCACCACGGTCTATATTGACTGCCCCGATACCGTCACCATGACCATCTACACCACTTCCATACTCCCATCGGCATGTACTGGAACATCCGCCACCTGCCCTTGCGCCGCAGGTTACGATTGTCGTTTGATTGGAACTTGCACTTGGGCTTGCATCGCTCAAGGTCAGACGTCATCTTCCGGTTTCCGCACGACGACAGCCACCTCTCGCTCGTCATCATCAGTAAGAGTAAGCGTAGCAACCTCAGCCAGCACGACATCGAGTGCCCCGCCGGTTTACTCGTCACCGCCACCCCCTAACCCCAACCCCAACAGGCCTCCATACGCCGATGCCGCCGAGATCCAAACGTACCTACCCTGCGTACCCGGTAGTTTCATCTGCTCCTCGTCAACAGAGTGGTACACATGCGACTACAATGGCGCTACTGTCGCTTCTCGTCCGTCCACGGCCTGGGTTTACACTTCTCCCCGCAAAGTAGCAGCCGGGATGGAATGTCTGCCATTCCTCGCACCATACTCCGCTTCCAGCGAGCAGTACGCACAGCAGAACAAATCGCCTCTGGGATACTACCGCGACGATCGATACGTGCGTGCGAGGCCGGATGGAGATTGCGACACAAATGGCTCGTCGATGTGCACAGATGGTGGAAAGAGCTACTCCGTCTGTGATCAGGGTGGATGGGTACGGATGGGAAGTGTCGCTGACGGAACGGTCTGTCGGGATGGCGCGATCGTGGGAGCCTGAGGCTGAGGTTTGACCATCTAACTACACTGCATTTCACAGGAGCGAGGCGAACCGGTTTGTGGCTTTCTGGCATTGCGGAGTTATTTGCTCTTCTACCTCTTATCATACTCATGTCTTATGAATGCTTCCATTAACTTTAAACAAAAACGTCTCATCACGATTATGTCTCCTGCGAGCATTGAACCTATCGCTAAGAAAGAAGGTTGAGCATCTACAACTTCGCCTTCGAGATCCTCTCTCCAGTCTTATCGAACTCAAGCTTGACACCAGTCCTCAAAGCCTCCTGCAAAGCCGCCCCAATCTTAACCGCAGCAACAGCACCGCTGAGCTCAAATGGCAACTCCTTGTCATCAAGCACACACTCAGTGAACTCGTTGCTCTCAGTCACGAACGCCGGCCCAAATCGATCATAGTAAGTCTGAGCAATCTCCCTCCGAATCCCCTCCGGCTCATGGTACTCAACCAAATCATTCGCCGTATTCTGATTCACCGTCAGCTTGCCATGCGTCCCAATAACCTCAGTAACATCATGCTGTCCCGCCACCATGATCCTCGAAGCGTAAAAGTACGCCACCCGCCCGCCCCAGAACTCCACCACTCCCACCCCATTGTCAACATCCTGATGCTGAGTAAGCCCAGGGTACCGAGCATTGACGCCCACCGCGCTCATAGACTTGACTACACTGTCCGCGCCAAAGAACCACAGCGCAAGATCGATGTCGTGGATCGTCGCATCGACGAAAACACCCCCCGAGTGCTCCGCGTAACGCACGAAATAGTCATCCTCGCGGAATTTATCGCACGTCTGCGAACGCAGGATCGTGGGCCTTCCAATCCCGCCCTTATCCGAGCGTTCGAACGCAGCCCGATAACTCGCATCGAAACGACGCGAGAACCCGCAAAGGACTTTCAAGTGCGGCTTTTTCCTCGCAGCCTCAACAACAGCCTCGCACATTTCAACATCCACACTCAGCGGCTTCTCGCACAACACATGCTTGTCCGCTTCGATGGCGCGGATCGCTTGTGGGGCGTGCTCGGTTGTGATTCCGGCCACGCAGACGGCTTCGAGGCCTGGGTGTTTGAGCATGTCGTCGAAGTCGGAGTAGATCTTCGTGCCGTAAGGAGCGAGGTTGGTGGTCGCCCAGGCGCGGGCTTGGGGGTCTGGGTCGCAGACTGCGGTGAGGGTGGCGCGGGGGGTCTTTTCGAGGAAGTGCAGGGCGTGGCGGGCGCCCATGCGGCCGAGGCCTGAGACTGCGATGTTGAGGGTGCGGACCATTGTTGTTGTTGACGGGGTTGTTGATGGGGAAGAGGGAACGGGGAAGAAGTGACTTGGAAAGACGGCGATCTATCGAAAGGACAGAATCGCCAGGGCTGATTGAGAAGGAAGTTAAAAGGCAAGGCTGACGATGTTGATGATGAGAAATGGAACGAACAGAAGGACCTAACAAACAGCGACTTGCCCTTTTTCTATTGCGGTGCCCGCTCGCACTGTCGCCTAAACACTCAAGAGTAAGTCGAAACAGCGTAAAGCACGCCGATGGATCCCCTCACCGCAACTTGCGAACTTGCATGTTCTCACGCTGTTGATGTCTGAGAGATGGTCAATTCGATGTCGATGCAGGTCAGCTTTGAGGAGAAGATCGTCCAGACGACCTCGGGAAGTGTTGCTGGAGTCCGATTGGGGAATACTCGCCTTACTTGCTCTACATGTTCAGGTGAAGTTCTCGGAAATGAGATTCCGATTGGTGAAAAGGTTAGACGGCCGACGGTGTGTTTTTTGTCCGACGTGCGGCAGGACGATTGCTTTCTCCAACATCTAATCTCGATGGTACTGACAAAATGAGTGTATGACATACTACCGCTTGCTGAACTCCGGTCCAGTGAAATGAGATAAAAAGACTCCATCTCGAGAAATTTGTTCGCATCTCGTTGGTGCGAAGACTTTTTCGACCTACGGAAGTCACTGACACCACCATACTCCCGCGAGTTGCTCAGACTCCAACCCAAGATTTTAATGTCATCTCGCTGGTACAAAGACAATCTGGACATACGAAAGTCGCCGATATCACCATGGACATCAGCAGTTAACCCGCATGATCCGATGGACAGCATCACCACCCGGATTCCACGCTGCCTTCTACCTCCCAGTCCCCAGGAAGATCCTGTTCTCCGCGATCGAAGTAATACAGCATCTCGACATTCTCGTCACCAGCCCTATCCGCCTCAAAGCCGCAATGATAGAGCGCATCCTCGGCCAACGACTTGAACTCCTGCAACGGTATCCGCCTATGTACGATCATGTACATGTCTACTCCAACTTGGTTGTGCCGGCATTTGAACCAAGACTGGTCCACCGCCCGCTCGTCGTACAAGCGAACGAGACGCTCGCCATTGGTCTCGTTGGCGTCGAGGACTTTGTATTCCGGGTGCATGTTGTGTGGGTTTTGGGAGTCGCCGCTGACTTGGCTCCCCCCAGCACGGATCTCGATGTTTTCGTTGCTGACCGTGTTTTCACTGCTTCTCGCTTCGAAGAGCTGGACGAGCAACCACCTGAACTCTTGCACCGGTGCGCGTCGATGTATGAAAATGTGGATCTTCATGTTGTTTGGGCGGAACCGGTAAGTGATTTTGGACCGGTCTTCGGCTTGTGCCTCGTAGTAGCCGCACAGGCGCTGGAAATTGGACTCGTTGGTATTGAAACCCTTCCAATTGTGGCGGTAGGGGCCGATCGGATCCTTTGGGTCCACTGAGAGAGGCATCAGAGGCGACCAGCATGGGTAGGGAAGAGACGTGCCTCACCTTTTGGCCGCTTTGGCGGTGGGCGCCGAGTCGGCATCTTGGATGCAGATGGAAGGTGCTGTGGTTTTGGTGCATGAGTCGAAATGAGAAATCATCAAGTACGTGAGTGAGCTCTCATCGAATCTACTATCTTCAATCTCTAACGACAGTAGTGAGCCTAGAAGCATGAGTAACTCGATATTGATCCTTCATGACATCATGTCAGACATGACTGCATGAGTTGCCTTCTTCCTGCATATCATTGTACACGCGCAAGGCCAGCCGCGAGACGAAAAGATCGTTTGTATTTGTCCTCGCCTATCGACCATCACTCGAAGCCGAATTTACCTGCCCATCCACCCACCGTCAACAGTAAGGATCTCACCGCTAACATACCCGCTCGCCCTACTCGCCAAAAACACGACACTGCCCTTGAAGTCATCTGGGCTACCCCAACGTCCGGCCGGAATTCTTGACAAGATACTCTCCGCCCTCTTCTCGTCATTCATCAACGCCGTGTTCATCTCAGTCGCGATATAACCAGGCGCGATAGCATTGACGCAGATGCCCTTGGAAGCCCACTCGTTGCTAAGCGCCTTGGTGAGCTGTGCGACACCACCCTTGCTCGCCGCGTACGCAGGCACCGTCAATCCGCCCTGGAAGCTGAGCAGAGACGCGACGTTGATGATCGAGCCTCTACGGCCGTGAGCGTCTGCGTCACGGGCGAGCATGTGCGCGCCGACTTCGCGGCAGAGCGTGAAGACTGTGCTCAAGTTGACTTGCAGGACGTCGTTCCAGTCGTTGTCGGGGAACTGGTGTGAAGGGTGGCGGCGTTGGATTCCGCCGCAGTTGAGCAGGACGTCGATGTTGTGGCCGTCTTTGAGGATTTTGGGGACGAGGGCGTTGACTGATTCCTGTGAGGCAAGGTCGGCGGTGTAGATTGTTGCTTTACGGCCTAGGGCCTCGATGGCTTCTTTGGTGGACTTGTTGGATTCGTCGCGCTGCAGTTTCCGATCGGTTAAACGGATTTCCTTCTGGATGAGGTGAGGAGGACTTCGGCCTTACCTGAACAAGCAGCACATCTGCGCCAGATTCCGCCAGTGCTATCGCCATAGCCTGGCCGATTCCTCTCGTACCGCCGGTCACGAGGGCCGTCTTGCCATCCAAGCCGAAGAGCTGCTGAATTGTGGACATTGTGCTGGAAGGTGCTGAGAAGTGTTCGTTGACTTGCTCGATTCTCTCAACTGCCATACAACAAATGGACCGTACGTGTCTGAAAGGAGATGTTTACTGTAGCAAAGTGGATGGAGTGTGAGCAAGAACAATAATCTTCCGGTGGAGGGGGGACATCTTGTTCTCCACCTCCACCAGGATTCAAACGCCGATCAACCGCCTCATTTGCCGAACACCCGTCTTGTTTTCTTAAAACACTCGCCTTCTGCTCCACCCGGTTAATATTGCGTTACTTGTTTTTCCTGACCTGCTCTTACTTGTCCTCGAGCTGCATTACTCATAATTTCCTCAAGACATAAGCTTCGCCAAATACCATAATTCGAAACAGGACGACTCAAGCCACCATGTCCACACAAATCCAAGCATCTGTCCTCCACGGAGCAAAAGATCTACGAACAGTAAACACATTCCCAAACTACAGAAGAGCACAACAGCACAGACCTAACACCACTCGCAGGAATCCCGCTCCCTCCCCGCCCCCGAAGCAAACGAAGTCCAGATCCGCATCGCCTCCACGGGCCTCTGCGGCAGCGACCTGCACTACTACACCCACCACCGCAACGGCGACATCCAAGTCCGCGAGCCCCTCTCCCTAGGCCACGAGTCCGCCGGAATCGTTTCAGCCGTGGGATCCGGCGTGTCAAACTTCAAAGAAGGCGACAAAGTCGCTCTCGAAGTCGGGCTTCCATGCGGTACTTGTGCCCGCTGCACGGAGGGGAGATACAACATCTGCAAAGAGTTGCGGTTCCGGAGCAGTGGCAAGAGCTTCCCTCATTTCCAGGGGACGCTGCAGGAGAAGATCAACCACCCGGCGGAGTGGTGTTATAAGCTGCCTGAGGAGGTGGGGTTGGATGTGGGAGCTCTGTTGGAGCCGCTTGGGGTTGCGCTGCATGCTTTCAGGCGGAGTCTGATGCCTGAGAGTGCGACTGTTGTGGTATTTGGTGCTGGAGCTGTGGGGTTGCTGTGTGCGGCTGTTGCGAAGATCAAGGGTGCGAACAAGGTTATCATTGCGGACATTGATCAGGGGAGGTTGGACTTCGCGGTTCAGAATGGTTTCGCACACGCAAGCTATCTCGTTCCGATGAAGAGGGGGAAGGATATCGATGAGAATTTGGCGATAGCAAGGGAGACTGCTAAGGCTGTTGGTGAGATCGACGGCGTGGGTGAGGTGGATGTTGTGTTCGAGTGCACAGGTGTACCGTCTTGTGTGCAAGCTGGAATTTTCGTGAGTTATCAAACGGTGATGGTCTGACTTTACCAATACTAACGACCTTCACAGTCAACCAAGCCCGGCGGTCGCCTCATGCTCGTCGGCATGGGTCACCCAATCCAGACTATCCCTCTCGGCGCCGCAGCTCTACGAGAAGTCGACATCGTCGGTGTCTTCCGATATGCAAACACATACGCCGAGAGCATCGAGATCGTTCAAGCGAGTCAGAACTCACCAGACGGCCCCGACTTTAGCAAGCTGGTCACGCATCGTTTCAAGGGATTGGAGGAGGCTGTCAAAGCCTTCGAGATGGCGGGCAAGACGAAAGATGCCGATGGTAAGCTGGTGTTGAAGGTTGTCATTGACAGTTTGGGCGATGCAAGCGAGTCGAAGCTGTAGATGAGTTGATATGCTTGGTGGTGGCTTTGAAGCATAGGTTAGATCTGGTCGTGACAATCGTATAAGAGAAAAGCGAAGGATATCCGTCTGCCGTTCTCTGTTTCTTCGCTTCGATGATAGCATGCCTTCATGGTGATACATTTCTTTGATCGCCCTGGTCGATTGATCTCATCTTTCACCGACGCGGTCCACTGAGGAACAGTCAATGTATGAACTTCCAAAAGTCTCACATCATCCAAATCATCAACCAATCACTACCACCACCTTTTCAATAACCGACAAACTCCACGTCAGAACCATGCTCCAACAAAAAATGGGGACAGAATCCACCAACATAGGGCTCAGTCAACAGTCGACCCGCGGGCCCAACCTCTCCCAAAACCCTAAACGCATGAGCCTCACGAGGGCGGGGAAAAGACTCACGGGAGGATCGCCCAGAAACACCGCAATCGGTTCTGCTTACCCGTCACCGACGACCTGACTAAGGGACTTGCCAAAGACCGACAGAAGCGGCTATCAGGACAGGATCCGGCCAGAACCAGATCAGAACATGCCCTTCGCTGGCTCTGTGCTTTCCTGTCACCTTCGGCATCGCCTGCTTTTCTTAGCGAGAACGTGATGATGGCTGTCGCCGCCGCTTCAACTTCTACCGCTACTACTGCTGAGGATTCCGGTTCTAATGTTTCGAGGACGAAGACTGGCTGGTAAGTAGTCAGCACGCAAGCAAGCAAGAATGTTGATCCGGCCCTGCTCTGATGTGGAGACCGGAATAACAATGTTGCTGTACTGGAGGCTAACTTGGTCGTTTGTTTAGTCAGAACTGCCGACTGAGGCATCTCAAGTGTTAGTGATAAGACCGTTGTTCCCGTTTAGGATTAGAAAAGCAGACCGTGCTGACCAATTGCCTCCTTTGATACAGGCGACGACCGCAAGCCAGGATGCACAAGATGTCAGAAAGCCAGCATCGAATGCGTGAGAGGCTACAACATACGCTTCAAGCATGGAAGCAATCCTAGGTGAGATCACTCTCACTTTCACCTTCGAATCATTTCTAACATCAAGCAAGTGTCGCCAACCTCAAGGACTCAGGTCTTGCCAAAACCGAGTACGACTTCAGTGAAAGTCAGCCTTGGGTACGAACAGATCGAAACCTGACGTTCCTGGACGAAACTCCGGAGTTGAACAGTTTGTACGACCGAGACTCGTTCGATGTTCTCGGTTACGGGCCCGAGAGGAGCTCCTCCAACAAAACACCATTACCACCACCGCTTACGACTCAATCGCAAACTCGAACACTGCCTGGCTTGGATCAGTTGTTGCAGCAAACTAATACCTCTCACCAACATCAGCAGCGGCAAGCTTCGTCTCCGGGCCAGTTCGTACCAGCAACAGCTACACCTGCAAACTCGGCGCCTTCCCATGATTCGCCCAGCAATTTCTTCGGAGTCGACGACAGCAGATTCCACGAGAATGGAGCTCCGTCGAAAAGACGTCGCCTCAACACGTCCGGCCAAGTCTCGTACATGGACTCGTTCCATGGCTCCGCGCCGAGTAGTAACAGTCCCGGCCAGACGGTTCGATCGTAAGCTGCTCATCGGATCATTGGTTTTTCGTTCGCCAAAGTCCAGTCTACTAACGCTTTTCACAGCCCGAACAATTACTGGGACACCTCATCACACTCAGGCTGGACGCCCGCCAGCATAGATGCATCTCTCGATATCGGACCTCACAATGCAGCCTCAGACCCAGCATTCGCAGGACTCCAGTCTTCAATGTCTTTCGACGCCGACGGCGCTTTTGCCAGGGCCGCTGGCTCATTTTCCAGAATTTACCTGGACGCCCCAGTCTGGCCGCTAAAAGACAAGGAAGAAGCCAGGCTGCTTCGTTATTTCGTCGAACACCTGGCCCGGAACTTTGATCTCACAGATCCGCTGCAGCATTTCCGGCGGGTGGTGCCTCAGCGCGCTGCTATCTGTCCGCCGCTGCTGAACGCCATTTTCGCATTGTCTGCGAGACACCTGAGCCGCATCGGAGAGTATGATCATCTGATATCCAACAAGTACATCCAAGGTTGCCTGCAGCACCTCATACCGATGCTCGACGACAGCTCGGCGCTGCAGGATGAGAATTTACTCGCATCGACCATCATCTTGCGGCACGTGGAAGAGCTCGAAGTGCCTCTTTCCGGCCAACAGTCCGCGCAACAAGAAAGCCATCTCTTCGGCGCACATGCGTTTATCACGGCCCAAGAGCGAGCCACCATCTCCGGCGGGCTGCGACAGGCTGCCTTCTGGGTGGGCTTACGGCAGGAGATCTACGTCGCCTTCGTGAACCAGCGATCCATCATCCCAGCGTTGGAGCACTGCAACATCGACCGGTCGTTCGAGGCGGCGTCCGACGACATCTGGGCTTGTCGAATGGTGGTTCTGGCTGCCGATATCATCCGCTACTGCTTTGGTGATCAGGATCATCCTCAGTCGACCTATAACCTGCTGGTAGATTGCACTGAGCAGTGGCACGTTAGCAAGCCTTCCTCTTACACGCCGATCTATGAGCAGGCTGTAGGAGAGGAAAACGTCTTTCCTGAGATGCGTTTTCTAGCCGACGATGTCGTGGTGGGTACGCAGCACTACTACTTGGCCAAGATCCTGCTCATTGCACACAACCCCAAGATCCCTCGCCTCGGGCCACTGCGCACTGCTGCGTTGAGAGCTGCGGATGCCGAGATCATGGAGTATGTCCGCATCCTCTGCGGAATCTGTTTGAGTAATCCGAACTCGCCGCCGAATTTCATGTGAGTGGACTCCAGTGGTTTTGACAATGCTGATGTGACTGCGATGATCTTGTAACTGACGTTCCGCTTTGCCCAGCTACGCAGCGATGGCGATTGTGATAGCAGGCGACAAGTTCGTGGATCGCAAGGAGCAAGATGTAGTGGTGGATATCTTGGTAGCCTGCGATCGCAAGCATGCCTGGGGGACTGGGACGGTAATAAAGAACTTGAAGGTCAGTTGGGGCTGGGACGCTCCTTGAATGCCTGCGTTGCGAAGGGATTGTGCGGTATGGCGTGGCATGGCGCGTCAATAAAAGGCTGGAGCTTGTTCCTAACTTGCCTCAGTTTTGCTACGGTCAAGTTTGTCATGCATGTCGCGTCTGCAAAAAAGGCTTGAAAGCCAGATATCAGTGCGGATTGCAGTCGCGTCAAGCGAAGTGCTCTCAGCGGCAGCGTACAGTAGTGTCAAGACGACTTGTGGTTTCAAGGGACCTCACCCTTGAGACCACAATATAAGACAGGAGGTTTTAGATCATTGTATAGCTGGTAGATCGCTCCTGCCATGAGGTAATTCCACTGTAGCCAAGGTTGTCGTGCGTGTCGTGCGATTATCGATTGGTGCTTGAGGTCCAGATATCAGCCAGACCTGGTTCCGTTAAGCCACAAAAGTTGGCAGTTGTCTCAGTATAGACATGGAAATCCATGGCAGCACTGAGGAGTTTGTTGAAAGGAAGATGGTCAGAGAATAAACACCGCTCAGCCAGCAAGGCCAAGTCGAGAGGTTCCAATGGCCATTACAAACCATTTCGTAACTCTGAGAGTGAAGACACCAGCCCGCGGAACCCGCGGCCAGACCAAGCCGCGAGAGCTCGCGAGTTCAGCCCTGTTTCGAAATGGCAAGCCACAAGGTCACGCCACAAAGGATTGGCGAGCAAAGACAAGCAAAAATGCGGTCCACCGGATGACGACGACCATGCCAAAGCACAAGCAAGAAATCGAGCACCTCGATGCTCCAGAGATCGGAGATGCAGACCAGGTGGCAGGCGGGCGTTGATGAACATTGACGGTGGCTGAGCCCGACCCAGCCACACCGTCTTCACACTCGTCGACGCTGCATAAGGAAGGGATATGCCAGTCGAGCCAGTCGGAGCCAGTCAGGTCCAGCGATGACGGGTCATAGTTGGCAGGGCTGTCGTAAGGAGTGTGGCGCAAACGCAGGCCAAGAGGCAGTGCTCGCATCGGTCGACGAATAGGACAGGCGTGCTGGAAAGGCGATTCGCAGGACTGCCGAGAAATTGGAGTGGCATGGGAGCGAGGATCCAAACATGAGCCGTTCCGCCGTAACCGGTACGTGACGGACGTGCGTGGCAGGGCTGAGAAGAAAGCATGAGACAGTCTAAAACGCAGTCTAGCGGTGTCACGGGTGTTATTTGCCCAGTTTCCCGCCTTGGTGTGAGTCGTTGCAGTGGTGTGACGTAGGTACTGCTGCTGCTGCTCAAGCGTCAGGCGCGCGAGGTATAAACGTCTTCGCGCCCTCTCATTATTCACCTCACCACATTCCCACTCTCACAGACCTAACAACCATCCATCTACTACAACACCCACAACACCCACATCACCCCAAACCAACCTCCACATCCAAACCGCTACAATGGCTTTCACCGGATCGTAAGTCTTCCCAATTCAACGACCGCCGTGCGCGTACCACTGCGCGGATCCCACCGGGCAGCTACAGCATAGCATACATACCACAAGCAACACAAAACTAACGCGCCCCAACAGCGACATCATCAAGATCATCTGCGCCGTCGTGCTGCCTCCTCTCGGAGTCTTCCTCGAGCGCGGCTGCGGTGCCGACCTCCTCATCAACCTGCTGTTGACCGTCCTTGGTTGTAAGTCTTTGCCGCCCGATCGCCTTATGGTATCGCCTCACTTCACACTTCGAACAAGAACTGACCATTCCTCCACAGACATCCCCGGCATCATCCACGCCCTGTACATCATCCTTAAGTACTAGATGCACCGACGTCGCGTGTATCCCGATACCGACACACCTCACCTCACCTCACTACCACCAACCACCACTACTATTGTAAAACGCCACCCCATCCATCCATCTGCGACGCGATCAATCCCTTCCGACGACGACGAGCAACATACGATACCCCAGTCCGAGAGAAAGAGAGAGAGAGAAAGAAGCATGCAGCGGAGAAGGGCTTTTGATTGATTTGATATGAGGATTTTGGAGTATGGGAGTAATTAATTGCTTCCTGCTCTACTTTTCTTTTTGCAGCAAGCACAAATAGTTCACGAGCTCAATTAATAATGTCTTGACTTGAATACTTCTTGTTTCACCTTCCCTCGACAATGTCTTTTTTCACTTCAAACTCTGTGGCCACCCACAGCACATGTACTTTTCGTAAAGATCGCTGTGATTATGTTCTGTCTATGGAGAATCTAGCTGTAGCTACTTATAGTAGGTATAAGGTAAATAACCAACAAGCAAGCCACCGGAGTCGCATTCCGCCTTTTTATCTGCACCAGTTATCTCGTCCTGCAGATATGTACTAAACTATTCTGTCTCTCTCATTATTGAATGTCGCTTAACCACGATTCTTGGGAACAAGGTAAGCAATGCAGGTCACCCGTACCCATACAAGCTCAACTCACATGACACTCACAAGACAACAGAACACATATAAAAGACTGCCCATTGACAGAAGGAAGAACCACAGTCGTCGTAAAACATGCATCATAGCTTTATTTTCTAGTGCAACAACGCACTCATTTCATCTACAGTATTTTCCCCTCTTTTCTATGCAAATCCCAATTCCTCAAAGAGTTTAATCCCTAAGCGCCTTCTCAGCGAACTTGGGCAGCACAAAGGCGGCCTCGTGAACCTCCTTGCTGTAGTACCTGAAGACCTTGTCCTCCTCCTCGGTGGTCCAGGTGCGGACGGGCTTCTTGACGTTGGCGGAGCCGTCCTTGGAGCAGACCATGAAGCCGATCTGGCCGGCCGGGTAGGTCGGGATGGTGGTCCAGCCGTACTCGGCGACCGGGAACACCTCCTTGCACTGCTTCTTCAGGCCGGTGATCATGGACATGTGGAGCCAGGGGTTCTCGGCTGTGAAGTGGAAATAGTCAGTACATCGTGTTCTGGAGAGCCGCGTGCGACTTCTTCCTTTTTTTAATTTTTATTCTTGCTCGCAGCGGCTTTAGAAGGAGGGGCTTACAACCTTGGGTGGTGATGATGCCGCCCTCGCGGAGAGCGCCCTTGAGCAGCTCGAAGTAGGGCTTCTGGAAGAGCGCCTCGGCGGGGCCCTCGGGGTCGGACGAGTCGGTGATGATGACGTCGAACTCGTTCTTGTAGTCGTCGAGGAACTTGAAGCCGTCGCCGACGTGGACCTCGACCTTGGGGTGCTGGTATCCGACGCTCATGCCGGGCAGGTACTTCTTGCTGAGGCGGATGACGGCCTCGTCGATGTCGCAGAGCACGGCGCGCTCGACGCAGTCGTGCTTGACGACCTCGCGCAGGACGCCGCCGTCGCCGCCGCCGATGACCAGCACGTTCTTGGGGTTCGGGTGCGAGAACATGCCCAGGTGGGTGATCATCTCCTGGTAGGCGAACTCGTCGCGCTCGGTGCACTGGATGACGTTGTCGAGGACGAGCACCATGCCGTAGTCCGAGGACTCGAAGATGAGGACGTCCTGGTAGAGGGACTTTTCGTGGTGCACGATCTGGTTGACCTTGAGGGTCATGGCCTGGCCGGGCCACATCTCGCTGATCTCGCGGAACCAGCCTGGAGGAGGGGACTCATGTTAGTGAATGTTTGGGATGGGCAGGCGAGTCGCTTGTCTGGTGAGTGTTTCCGTACCATCCTTGATCGTGGGGTGAGTGAGTTCGGACATTGTTGCGGTATTGTATTGCTTGTTGGTGGGAGTGTGAGTGAGTAACGAGCGAGGATGTTGTCGAAGGTCGGGCTGCAATCGCAAAAGTCGGCTCGCAAAACCACTTTTTTCACCCCGCCAATCCCAATCCCCACCAAGCGTGAAGATTGGGAGGGGGATTGTCGGCCTCTTGGAAGCGAAACGCAAAACATGATTAAAGGACCGTGGTTGAACAAACATCATAGATTTCGGGTTCGTTCATGTTAAACTCGTATGCACAGTTTTGTGAGATCGAGACGTCCGATGCTCAGCTGCAATCACTTCTATGCCGAGCGCCGATGCGAATCGATCTAGTTGCTGTCCGGTTC
This sequence comes from Cladosporium phlei, assembly GCA_003614995.1. Classification (NCBI taxonomy): domain Eukaryota; kingdom Fungi; phylum Ascomycota; class Dothideomycetes; order Cladosporiales; family Cladosporiaceae; genus Cladosporium; species Cladosporium phlei. The sequence continues at coordinate 11,189 of QZFA01000002.1, read as the reverse complement.
ATGAAGGGATTCGACGAGACCATGGCGACTGCAACAATTTCTGAATGTATCTTTGATTTTTGAAGACTAAAGTCTGTGTGCAATTATGTGGATTTCCCGGCATGCTCCGTCCCCATGCATCCATATTACAATAAGTAAAAAAGTATCAACAACCGACAAACAAAGTGGTATGTGCAATGTCCAGAACAAAACGCTCTCAATGATAAGTAAAACAAAATGTATGCAGCCGTGAAACTCCCATCAGACATCAAAGAACGAGCTCAACTCCTACAGCATGAAAGCAGCAACGGCAACAATACCGAGAGCGAGAACAGTGCCTGCAGCGCTAATATCTTGTCGGGATGCAGCAGAGTCCATGTCCATGTCGTCGCCGTTGGAGAAGCCGGATGAGGGCTTGGATAAGCCGGAGCTGCTGTCTGACGACTCGCCATCGTCGTCGGAGTGAGGACCAGGAGCCGGAAATTCGGGGCCATCCTCGCCAGAGGGGGGTAGGGTCGGGAATGAAAGGTCGGTGGGCTCGGAGGGGGCTTCGATGGAGGATGAAGTCTGCTTGGGCTCGCTGCTGGAAGGAGTGTAGGTGATGGTGTATGTGATCGAGGCGTTGGCGCAGTTGGTGGTTATGACGCCGCCGGACGCGGATAGCTGAGGAGGCAGAATGGATGCTGGGATCGATTTGCTCCATTCTGAAGGTAGATCAGTTGGCATGCCTGAAGGAAGGCCGACTTTGGGTGTGTGTATCGGTGCAGAGCCGTTGCCGTAGATCATCGTGCCCTTGCCGCAATCGACGGTGGTGGTCGCGGTAGTGGCCTTGGTGACATAGACTGTGTTGGTGTAGCTGGTGGAGACGCTGACATTGCCCTTTGACCAGGTCGAGCTCGGTGCCCAGACGGATTCGGCAGAAGTGCTGGGAGTCCAAACTGATTCACTGCTGGGGGTCCAGATAGGCTCGACTGCCACGCTGCTAGGAGTCCAGACGGAAGTGGAAGAAGGCAGCAGACTGGAAGGCGTCCACCAAGTGTTGGTGTAGTCGGCGTTGACAACTGTTGCAGCGGCGGCAATGAAGACGACGGTGGAGAAAGACATGCTTGACGGTTGCTTGATGCGAAGCGAAGCTCTTGTGTTGGGGAGACGAAGAGGTGCTGAGCAGCAGAGTATCAAGATGTACTTTCGGAGTGAGTAGGTGTTGCTAAGTTGGTGAGAAGCTGTTGTTGTGTTGTGGATGATAATTTGGTTGGAGTGAACCAGGATGTTCCCTTATATGCAAGGTACGTGGAAGGCCGCATCATGGGCAAACGAGAGGCTGGTATACGTCCAACAATGCAACCTCTCTGTTTTCTGCAAGAACGGCGTGGTATTGCTGAGTGATGCTGGAGAGGTTTGAGACACAACTGTGCTGAAGGGCTGGGCGGATAATTCTGTCTCACCTTGGGGAGCATCCCGTTGCTACGCCCACGTGGAAGTACAATGCAGGGGATTTCGTCAGTAGTGCAGAGTGCATGCACTTAGCTGCTTGATCGCATTTTGAAGACGATTCTATCGCATGCCGAAGGTGCTGCCATGCATGTCAAGCCGTGATGAAGTGTATGGAGTCGGAACAAGTCGAGTCGAGCCAGAAGAAGACTCGAACCCACGCACGGTCTTCTTTCTCCGCAGATGATCGACACGGCGGCTATCTTACCAGCTACCCGGACTCGAGTTGGTCGGACATGGCAAGAGGAAGACGGTGGCAGGGAAACTCATAGACCTTCAATAGAAACACCAGTCTTCCTACATTTCGTTCAGAGTGATCAAATGTCTTGAAACCGCACCGCCCCCACGCCTCCAGACTGACGACATTTCTTCCTTGATCGTCCAGCCTTACCCGCAGCGAACGATGACCTACCAGTCCGAGATCCAGTTCACACTGGACACGATCTGCCCATGGTAGTCTCCATTGCGCGATCTCGAGCACGCCCTCAACGTCTAACGCCGTTCTAGGACTTACCTTGCCAAACGCCGCCTTCTACGCGCCCTCGCATCGTTGCCATCCGACTGTCCTGTCACATTCACCGTGACATACAAGCCCTACCAACTCTTCCCCGAAGCCTCGCAAGAAGGAGAAGGCAAATATGAGTGGTACAAGCGATCAAAATACAGCGAAAGCGAGGAGAAGATGCAAATGTACATGGCTCTGATGGCCGCCCACGGCCGTACCGAAGGCATCGAGTACAAGTTTGGCGGCACTGTTGCGAACACCTTGCAAGCTCACAGAGTCATCCAACACTACCAGGAAGCAAAAGGGCCAGAGGTTGCGGAAAAGTTGGTCAGCAGTCTGTACCGGCAGTACTTTGAGGAAGAGAAGCATCCGAGTTCAACGGAGACGTTGCTGGTGGCCGCGACAGATGCTGGGATTGAGGAGAGCGATGCGAAAGCGTTTATTGAGGATAAGGATGAGGGACTGCTGGATGTGAAGATGGCTGTGCGCGAACAGGCCAGCAATGGGATTGATTCTGTGCCGTACATTGTGTTTGAGGGAAAGAGGAGGGATCTTACTCTTATTGGATGTAAGGAGGTTGCGGAGTACGAGAAGGCTCTCCAGCAGATCATCAAGGAATGCAAGTGATTTGCCGTCTCTCTTGATAAGTGAATTGATTGCTCCGTGTACAGCGGTGGTATCAGCGAGCGAATTGCACTCTTTCTTGAGAGCGTTCCATTGGGATGCAGTGCTATCACCGCGATTCGTGCCATTGAAAAGTTGTGGTTACAAGAGCAGTACCTGGTTGACAACTTCCAGGCATCTAGCTGCTACCACGATAAGCGGTGTATCAATCAACAGTGTGAACCTTTGTTAGCTCGGGCAGTAATCAGCAGTAGTAGTAGTCATATGTGCGGGTCGTCGTGAGATGTGAAAGTTTATCTGCCGTGTTGCTGCTGGAAGAGTTTCTTGTGATCACTGCCTCCGGATTAAATTTCAGAGTGCATACCTAGTCGTTGGTCAACAGCACGATTGGCGTACGGTGTGAAGAAGCGGGGTCCTTTGAATAGCAGTCGAAGATGTCCATCATCCCCGACCTCAATCTCTAGGTATCATAGGAAACATATCGATATCGAAAGTGGGGCTTTTTGCGGTTGCCATGCCAGCCGCCGTGTGGCTCCTTCCCGAAATCCCACAACAAGTCGGTGGATACCATTCTAAACGCTGGACTGATCGCACCGTTTACGATTAGCCGCATGAACCTAAGCGCCTAGCTGCAATCACCCATCATCTTTAAGAGTAACCGCCGGCCCTCATTACTGCGCCAGATTCGCATCCGGGTTCGAAGCCACACAACACACTCAAAGCCCGCCATGGAATCCCTCCTCTCCCTCGCCTTCGACAACATCTCCTCCGTGGATGCGACCAAGATCAGAAAGGGCTTGCGACAGATCGAAGGCCTGCTGGCGCAGATCTGCTTGTCGAGTGCGCCGGCGCGCTCACCGAGGAAAGGCGGTGATGGCATGGCTGAGGCTAAAGGCCTGGGAGTGTTGAGGGAGGATGCGGCTTTTAGAGAATTCTTCCGATTGCAAGAAGGCTTCAGATGCAATGGTGAGCACTCGATGCACTGCAGTAGCTATGCGAACACATACTGACGGCGCAAACAGTGGCCTCACGGCTTATCGCAACTCTCGAACGCCTACTTGGTATGGCCGGCTCCTCAGACAACGACCTCGTCATCCTCTCCGCTCTCGAATTACTACAAGGAATGCTGCTCTTGCACCCTCCCTCGCGAACGCTTTTCAGTCGCGAAATATACCTCAACATCCTCCTCGACCTTCTCGACTCAGCAAACCCACCTGCACTCCAGTCACAAGCAATCCTGGTGTTGATGACAGTCCTGCTCGAATGCCCTCGCAACGCCCGTACTTTCGAAAGAATGGATGGTCTGCTCACAGTCACCAGTCTGCTGAAGAGCAGAGCGACAGTAAAGGACGTCCGGGTCCGGGCGATGGAGTTCCTGTCGTTCTACCTCATGCCCGAAGAATCGGAAACAGAGACGTACGAGTCGCAAGACATGTCGACCGTGCAGCGCAGTCCTAGCAAGGCCGCTGGAGGATTTTTCTCACATCTGCGAACACACTCGAACGGGAGCGGAGGAAGCGCAATGGACGTGGACGAAGAGATGGGCGAAACAAGGACGACACGCGAGAAGAAGGCATACCTGGAAAGATGGCTAGGGAATGTGGACTGGCTTGTGCAAGATCTGCCTGGCGGTGTCCCATTGGCCCGTCGGGCCTGAGTCGTTTTCATTGGCATGGGACGGATGTCCTCTACACTCTTTTGCGATATCAGTTTTGGTTTGGGTTTTAAGCGTCGGTGTTTGGTTTGGGTTCGCATGGCACTCTGGATGGGAATATTACCTGCATCGTTCGGCATGGTGTCTTGGAACGGGACAATCTGGTTTGACTACCCTCATTTAGGAATTTCATTAATTGTAGAAAGCCCACAGTATTTCTGGCATTTGTTACTACACGGACAGGCAAATTTATCAAGATTGTGAAGCAAGGACTGGTCGTGCAATACGGAGCCACATGAATGATTTCGCTGAGTAATAACATGTGCATCCCTAATATTCACATTATCTTCACGCACATGTGCATGTCTGCATCTCGTAGCCTGGTTATCATTGGCTCACTGCATGTGGGTCTGTATATGGTCTGTGCTCGTCAATACTTAACCGCCCAGCTTTGACAGACAGCACACCTTCCACCAACCGCTTCGTCGACTCCAACTGCGTACAGCGGCTACACAATGTATCATCATGCTCGATGACGCCCCAGTCGGCGGCAACGACGCCACGCACTTCTGCATCGGATCTGTATCGTATACTCTCTCTTTGCCATTTCGTACACCTCCCTCCATCTTCCACCGCGACGCGTCTCGAAACACTTTCACGAGTTTCTTTCGTATTTCCTGTGTTATCCTCTTCTCCTTGCAATACCATTCGTCTCGCTGCTGGCAGTGATAATGCTTACATTTCTTTGAGACGCTATCCTCGTAGCAATTCCTTCATAACCGTCGAAAACGACTACAGTCTTTGCTAATATGGCTCCCACGGCCAACAACCACATGCTTCATGCCGCCTTGGCAGTTCGCCAGCAAAATAACCAAGATGTGCCCTCTTGTGCGAGGCCATGTTTCGATCACTTCAAGAGTACCGGATACTCTTGCGATGCCGACGACCTCTCATGCCTTTGCTCGCAATACAGCACCCAAGGTCTCACACTGGGAGAGCTGGCTTACGCGTGCTCACAAACCAATTGCGATCGCCCGTCACCCGAACAGAATAAAGCACTTTACAACATGTGCTCTGTTCAGAGGAATGCGGTGATCGCAACAAATACCAAAGTGCTCACACTGCCGAGTTATACGACCTCGTCCATCTCGGAGGAAACCATGACTTCTTCGACAATACCTTCACAATCGGCGTCAGTGACGGTCACATCAGCGGTAGGCTCACGTCCAACACCAGCTACGTCTCATACACAGGCGTCTGCAACTGGGCTACCGCCAATGCCTGCACAAGACTCTACAGAACAGGCTACAAACCTCACTACAGGTCAATCTGTCGGCATCTCAATAGCTGCCATGGGAGGATTGTGTCTTGCCGGCGCTCTAATTTACTTGCTGGTCTGGTGCAAGCGTCGGAGAGCATTCAAATCACCCAAATCACGAAAAGACTCCTTCGACTTCATCGACAAGGGAGCGCCTCGTCACTCCCCGTTCAGACACGGCCATGCAGACCCACGAGGACCTCTAGGAGGATTTTCACAGACTCGAGTTGAGCTCGGTCCTGGCATTATAGAATCCAACTGGCGCGCGCAGCAGAGGAAGCTATACCCGGAACTACATCCACATCCACAGAGTCATCGATCGATCTCTCCAGAGAGCAGAAGTCACGACAGCCTTCGGACCGTCTCGCAATTGTTGCCCGAGAAAGCTGGTCAAACGCCACCGCAGCCTCCATACAAGTCACCCAGAGCGCCCAGTGTGTTCAGTACCGCCACTATCTTCGAGGAAGACGGCAAGACGCCAAAACTGCTCAGTCCAGCGACTATGTTTCCCATGCCAGTGGCACCAAAACCAGTTCTAAGATCGGTGCCCGGACGACCACCGAGACCTGATCAACCTGTGTTCTCCGCAATCTTTACAGCGTCACCAGTAGAAATGCGTTATCGGCAATCAGTTGCAAGCAGTCCTACCAAAAGTGTGAAAAAAGAGCTTACACCAGCACCACTCAGGAACATCACGCCTCCTCCTGCTGTGCCCCAAAAGTCACTAGCCCCCTCAGGTCGACCGCTCTCTACAGAGTTCCGAGTGAGCACACACCAGAGTCTCCGACCTCCCAGCTCGGTGCCCAGCTACATGCCAGACTACTACACCAGCAACGACAGCCGCTCCCCAACATTCGACATGATCGTGCCACCCAGACGCCGTCCTCTACCACCACCCTGCCCACCCGCCAAATCAAGTCAAGTGCCAAGATCATACAGATGTTCCGGAGGCTCCGAAACATCCTTCGAAAGCAACGACCCCGATGAAGTAACACCACCCGACGAGATCGAGCGCCACCTCTCCCCCGTCCCCGAAGGCGACTCGCCCACATCAAATGTCAGATACCCCAAAGTCCCTCGCTCCAGCAACCAAGCAGTCCCACGCAGTCCCCAACCCACGACTTCACCATCCTACTGCCACTCCAAAGTCTGGCCCCTGAGAAACGACATAAACACCCATCCTCAAACTCCCCCCAACCCGAGAACTCCAGCCCACCAACACCAACACTCCCTCTCCGGCTCCACCCTCGCAGCCAAACGCCTCGGCCCTTCAGCCGCAACCTCCCTCTCTGCCGGCCTGCACATCAAAACTGGCTCAAACCCCCAAGCGTCTCCGCTGAAAGGCTACGGTCGTCCTGCCAACAGCGGCATCCCTGGCAACATGAATAACACCAACAACTATAGCCACCACCCTCCCGCATCTCAACAGCAACGCAAACCCAGCTACGCCGGCACAGGCTACGGCCCCAACCCGTACATGTCCCCACGAACGCCAGAAATAACGAGTAGAGGCTCAAACATCGTCACGACTGATCGCGAGGTCTTGCTGAAGAGTCCACTTTGGGAGCGGAAATTGACGCCTACGAGGAGGGGCGACGATCTGTATCTGAGTGTTGGTTTGGCGAGTCCTGGGTTGGCGCCTGGAGATGGTCCGTATGCTGGTATTGGACGAGGGACGGTTGATCCGAGGTGGAGGTGATGAAATTTTTCTCTTCTTTTGTGATGATTTATTGTTCTTATTTGTCAATGGCGACTGATTGCATCGGAATGTTCTGAGACTGCGATCTCAAGCTGGGGTTTTGTCTGCGTTTTGAGCGGGTGTTGATTTGGATTTATTTGCATCGTAGACGGCAGCAGCAGCAGCAAAAGAATGACAAAGCACCAGAGAAAGGTGGGAATCAGGGATTTGATTCGATCGTGTGCTCGTACATCGATCGTTCTTCAAACATTTCTACGTCCATACCAGTGAACACAAGATCTAGTAGAAGCTGTTCACTTGCGTCGTGAGACCAATTGCATCATGTCTGGTCCGCCTCCCTAGCTGTGCGCGTAAAATCCGAATCCATTACAAAACCCTTGCAATCTACTTCAAACTCTGCTGAACTTATGGTATAGCAAGTGTACACTAATTGTCAGGCGCATGTTCGATATAGAGAGCGTATCCGATCAACAGTATCTAGCCCTGTGAGATGACAATGACGGCCTTAGGGTTGGAGTTGGGGTTCTGTCGTTCTTTCTAAATCACAATACTACACCTCGATCCACAATGCAGACGTCAACACATAGTCCCGTGCTTCTACTCGGATCCAGAAGCTCGGTGTGAGTGCGCAGGCCCAGTCGCAGCTCCGTCACTTTATCCAGAACATCGGGCAGCCTGAATGATACCGGTCGTGCGAGGCCCTCTTGGTGGAGGGAAAAGATAGAGAGACGTCCAGAATTCAGCTTCAGAATGCCGCCTCTGGCCAACGGAAGTTCAACTGTAGGGGTTTCGTGTAGGTTGATCGTGGTCGAAAGAAGTAAAATTATGGGAGGTCTCACCATCCCAAGAGTCTCATGTCCACACCAACGCTGAATATTTTCTCCTCGTGGAACCAAGCATACATCGATAGCCACGGCAAAACAGCAGGTGGCTTGTTTATCGTGCAACATTCGGGTCCACTTTGGCAGTTGATGGTCGATTCGACGGATGGTTTGTGCCGAGAAGGGCCAGAACACCTTTAGACAGTCTTTGCCATCCATGCCAGTCTGAACAAGGTCGTTGAGATAGTTCATGAACCTTTGTCTGTAATTATGAGTGAGGGCTTGAAATTGGGCGTCGATGGATCAATTCACTTACCTCGATGATTGAGCAGTCACCGCCGAACGTACAAGGTTTCTGATGATTTCCTGCTCCTCAGGAAAAGCCAACTTCAAAGCCTCAGAAAGCGTAACTCGTTGTGCGTTCCCAGTACACATGCTCACGGATAGACCCACCCGCAGTCTCATGAATGGTTTGATGGGTCGTCCTGGCTCATTGCAGTACTGCAAAATGGATGCTTTCCACGAAGTTGCTGGCCGTAGCTTCCATGTCCTGGTTGTACCAATCGAAGATCCAGACCAGCCGGCTGCTATATTCACAGCTTTCGTATCGATCACCCACTGCCTCGCTGCAGTGCCAATGTACTCAAAACTGCGAGCTTTCATTGGAGATTCGTATGCTTTTGCGTCCAACTTGCAACCTAGGTTAATGTCGAAACATTTGGAGGCTATCGCAGGCTTCTTCTGACGAGCCAAGTTCTCCTCTTGCTCGCCGAATCCGATCAACATAGTCGACTTGAGGTTGAAAGATGAATCGAAGGGGACCCCGGGTAATGATCTGCTACCATGCTGTGCTGACGTCCAATGCACTGGGATTTCGTCTCTGAGCGAAAGATGGAAACTCTGTCCTAATCTCATTTTGTTCAGAAAGCCTCCTTCGGTTTGTAGCGCGATAGTCAAATGGTACGACCCAATCAAACGAGTCACAGGTCCCCAGAGATCGTCAAACTGCTCTGCCGTGATGGACAGCAATTTGCCTGAGTCTTCCAGACAGGATTTGGAACCAAATACCCAGACAGGGCCTCCAATGTATTGGTCGAGGCAAGCAAAACTGTAAGATCGTAGTGAGAGTCCGTGACATATGTAAATCAGTGCGTCTCCTGACTCGGGCTCGGGCTCATGCAATTGCTGGCAGAAAGAATGACAATGTGATCCAGCATAAGATGCGGTGGCAAGAGCCGAAAGGGCACCGAACCTGCTCTGCTCATCCCGATCGGGGTTGAGAAGGTCCAGAGTGTCGAAATGAATGTCTGTCATCTCGAGCTGACCGAGAAGCTTCTGAGCAATTTGGTACAGCCTGTCATGCGAATCCATCCCTGGCAGTGGTACGAAAGGACCTGTTACCCAGTCTCTTGCGAGATTCTCAATGTCGTGGACGTCGATATCACCCGCTTGAATGACCATCTTTCTATCCGGGTCATCCGCCAGCAAGATTAGTGAGTTCTGCATGAGCCCAGAATCCCGGAGCAAGCCGAACGATGCGACCACCGATCGCAAGATTTGTCCCACAGGGATTCGAACCCCCGCCAAGATGTCGGAGACGCGACACAATTCAGCGACTCGAGCCCTGGCTTCCAGAAGTCGTTGCGCATGCTCACTCGGATGAAGCAGAGCCTGGAGAAAAGGATCTGTTTCGTCTTCGTCACTTTGTTCGTCGCTCTCGTAGCCCTGTTTGTCGTCTTCTTGACCGGAAGTAGATGCGGCTTCCACAACTCGCAATTTGCCTGTAGAGCGGCTCGAAGCTTCGCACTCGTCTAGCACGATATCGTCATGTCAGCTCAGGCTTGGGAAAAAGGCTCGCAAGAACACCGGCGTGAACCAAACAGAAAAAAAGGCGATTTCGCTGGCGAGTACCTAGATTCTCCACAGTATATGCTTCCTTCCGCTCTCAAGTTGTGACAAACCAAGCACTGATCTATAATGGTGTCAGCTTCATGGAACAATTGCCTGGTAGAAACAGCAGCACGCTTACGATCAAAACAATAGCTCCCGTTTTCCGGGTCTCGAAGGCCATTGGTGCAGCCGCTTTCTTGACAGCAGTCTGAGTTACATGTCAGCCATTCGTCCCAGGATCCGAACGCTCAGGAAAATCGCGACTGACGATTCTCGCAGAAGTTGCTCCAAGTCGTCGGGGCTCTGTTGCAGTCTGGAGTCCTGCAGATTCGAGAACTCGAGCCACCGCCCATGAATGGATTTGCGCTCATGGTTTCTGTGGCAGAAACGTATCTTTGAAAGATGCAAAACAGAAGTCAGTGAACCCAGATCAGAGCTTCATGAAATGGGCATCCTATTCCCATATAAAAAGAACGCCGCACATCTAGGTAAGACGAGGGGTAGGTCAGTTCTCAGCCTCGCGAGGACACGGAGGCAGCCACAGCTCGTGAGATAGCTTAAGCGAGCGAATCGCCTTCTTTCCACTTGCCGTGACCGGTGTGCGGCGGTACATACATGCCTTAGTACACACCCGACGAATTGAGATCACCCTAACCTCAGTAGGCGGAGCTCGGTTTGTCGACCGTATCGCTACCGGCGGTATCGGCATTAGTGTCCCCTATATAACGGGGTAGTATACCGTAAGGTTAGTCGTAACTAATTAGCCTAGCTTAGTTAGCGGAGGAATCCCGTACTTATTATAATAACCTATAAGAAGTATAGAGATAGTAGAAATAGGTATACTATATAGTGTTCGACTATAATAGATAGAAGCTAGCTTATATCTAGTAGGTTATATATAGTAGTATATCTCTTTATAAGACGTTATCTACCTACTATAATAAAATACTAGCCTTTTAGAACCGACGTATAGAAGAGATACTACTAGCTTTATATATAATAACTACTAAGTAGGTTATATAGGCCTTTAAGGATACGTAACTAAAGATCTCTTAGGCTCTAGTTATAACGGGGGTAGAATACCGAAGGTATTTATCGGGTTAAACTAAGGGTTAATAAAGGTAGGGGAAGAAGTAGTTAGTATAGTAAATACGGTCTATTATAATTACTACTCTCGATATATAAGTTAAGTACGAGGCTTCTATAAA